>JARQOD010000009.1:87285997-87301833 GCA_033576555.1 Oophaga sylvatica
TTGTGACTTTGTTATAAAAGACTTTTATAAATACAAAGTTTACAAGATAATACTGAAAAATAATGACTATGTTCCCAGAGACTTGAGGAAAGTGGAAAGGCAGGTGAAAGACTGTCTAACAACCAGAAGCGTCCTTCTATTTCTTTAATATTTTGATGATTTTTCTTGTGGTCAGAAAATCATGGAGACATTATGATTACATGGGTGTAGTGAGGATGTTATCATTGACTTCAATGGGGTTGTCATAGGCATGCTCATGTTCTCGGGATCTGAAAATAACAGCAGACATATCAATGGCTGAGACTGGAAGATCTTATTAGTCAAATTTGACAAAACAAAAAGCAATGTAACAACCAAAATATTTGCAGGTATGATAAGGAAAATTAATCTCCTATTTCTACCAGGAAACGGTCAACAAGGTGTCCAGGGGTGCAGTACAATGACATTACCATCGATGACCTATTTAAAATGAAATTAATTTTTCCCTGACTTCTAACACTCATTGTATTATACTGTCCTGATACTGGTTACTAGATTCTGCTTCATCCTGACTGTACTTCTGCCTCAACCTTTCAGATTTACTCCTGGTATTCTCCTTTTTTGGACTCTTATTGACTTCAATTCTATCTTCTAGTTATGCTTTGGAGCTTCCTTGGTATCTTGAGCCATCCTCCTGCCCCTTGTACCATCAACACAATCCTGCCTAACCTCCTCAATAGCTACAGCAAATCGGCTACAATCTGGGGATCTGGCGTACCTCTGATGGCTACCATCTAGGTATCTGGCGTACCTCTGGTGGCTACGGTTTGTGAGTCTGGTGTACCTCTGTTGGCTACAATCTGGGGATCTGGCGTACTTCGACAACTACAATCTGGTTATCTGGTGTACCTCTGTCAGCTGCAATCTGGGGACCTGGCATACTTCTGGCGACTACAATCCTGGGATCTGGTATACTTCTGGCAACTACAATCCTGGGATCTGGTATACTTCTGGTGACTACAATCCTGGGATCTGGTATACTTCTGGCAACTACAATCTGGGAATCTGGCATACTTCTGGTGGCTATAATCTGGGGATCCGGTGTTCCTCTGGCGATTGAAATCTGGGGATCTGACATACTTCTGAAGGCTACAATGTGGGGATCTGGCATACTTTTGGCGGCTACAATCTGGGGATCCGACGTACCTCTGGCGATTGAAATCTGGGGATCTGACATACTTCTGAAGGCTGCAATCTGGGGATATGGTAACCTCTGGCAGCTACAATTTGGTGATCTGGCGTACCTCTGATGGCTACAATTTGGGAATCTGGTATATTTCTGCTGACTACAATCAGGGGATCTAATCGGGAAAGTTAAAAGCTCTGTGAGGATGTTAAGGGTGTGTCCCTTATGGCTCCCATATAAATAATATGGAATTCGGCAGAACCACCTGATCATATAATGTGTATGGGACCCTTCCGACTCTACCGTGATAGATGATGTTTGAAGGATCAGGCTGTTGTACAAACTTTGTAGCTGGAGTCTCCATCACAGTAGGCATTATAGTGATGGTTCTTACTTTAGTTGACCATACGCTTCAGGTAGCTGTCAGCCACATCTTTTTATCCCGATCTCCCCATGTACATGCATGCTCGGCCTGGGCGAGTGAGCATGTGTACTCAATGGGAAGTGGGGAGTTAGTAACTAGCAGAAGCTTATCTAGGGGGAGATAAGCCCAAGCCTTCCTTCCCCTAATATTTGCCATTAGAGAAGAGTATGGACACAATCATATACATTAGATGATCTGCTGCTCCTCAAGAAATTGTCAGGTTAAGCCAACATTCATCTAATTTGCATAGTCCCCTTTATACTTGACTTGCATGGAACTACAGTTTAGAAATCTAATGTGCTCCATTGTCATCCATACCTGCTGGTGTATTGACCATAGGTACCATTAGGAACAGCTGCATCGTCATGGCCCTTAGATTCTCCTTTAGGGTCTGACTCAATGTTGGATCTGGAGAAGAAGAATAACATTATAACTATGAAATTCAGTAAAACTAAAAATTAGTTATACTGTACATCATAAACATACAAGAAATAAAATATGAATAGGCATAAACCAGTAATTCATAGTTATCTCTAAACTGGAAAAAAAGGGACTAGACAGAATAAATTTTAACATATTAAATTATTTAGGAGATATTATTTCCAGAGGCGTAGAGTAGGAATTTTGCAGATAGTCTTGATTAAGAAATATCTTTTAAGTCTGTTTGAGGTTGTCAGCTCAAAAAGGCAACATCAAGACATACTAGCCGCTAGCCACTCCATCTAGCAGGTCCTAGATGTAACCTGGGCATCACGATTTACAACTTGACTTATAACAGGGCCACCTGGGTTGCACCCACGGAGTAGATGCTGGCCGGAGGAGCGAGTATAACGTAAGAGTAGTAAAACTAGCTTGATCAGTATATGTGGGGGGATAGTGCCAAGGACAGACTGATGATATTTTAAATAGGGTGCGGTATAGCCCAATAGACCACAGCAAGGAAATGATTCCACCCGCTGAGCAGTTGGGCTGGAGACAAACATTCACGTGGCTGGGTGCCACCATAACTCTCAGCCACACCAGTGTTCTTAGCTGGACAGCGCCTGGCAATGTCACCTCCTCCAGAACAGCTTGCAGAGTGTATACGGAGGTGTCTGGTGACAGATGCAGACATTGCTGGAGCAGGTCTGGATAGGGATAAAACAATATCCAACTGCAATCTTTCCATAGTCTGACTTTACAGCGCTCCTTCTCTTCCTTCTGTCCTCTATGTTTTGCTAACATACATTTAGCAGATTAGCAAGAAATAGGGTGCAGATGGAAGGGACTGTGGCTAAAGGGCCAGACTACACATGGTTTGTTTGTTTGTAGTCTGTTACCAAGGTGATACATAGATTTGTGTAGGAGCTGTAGACACAAAACAATGAGACATGTTTAATCAAAACTGTTTGCAATGTTGCATTATTATTGATGCATTGGGACAATAAAAATAGCTTCTCATTAAATCCGGAGTAAACATAAATGTATTTAAGTCTCTATTTGCAAGATGTGAATCGGCATTGGCAGGAAAGTACAGCATATCCCGTACAATGCACAGGAAATACAGCAGGCATTCCAATCACTTCCCGAATGTAAACTTTACATATTTCATCAGTGAGTCTATTGTCCTAGATCCCTTGTGACCTTTTTACTACACTCGCTGCATTGAATCCTTACATGGCAGCAGAGGTGTAAGTAGAAGCTCCTGGTGCTGCAGCTCAATCTTTCTTTGTGGTCAGTACATCTGAGAAATAGACCGCTATGCCAAATCTGCAACCATGGGGACCAAAACTGAACTCTGAAATAACATAAGACTAATGCTTAATGATTTAAGGAGAAAAATCAAGTAAAAAAAATGCTAACAATATCATGATTTCATCCATTTTTACAATTTCTAAGAAGAATTAATTTGACCTCTCTCTCCTCTTATCCTTCCACTTTCCCCAGTGTGAGCATTACAGGAGAGCTTTGGTTGTAGCCGGGAGGCAGTTTGCTGCAACAGAAATGTGACAGATGCTGCACTGCTGATTTAGAATGATCTGGAAACTATAGGGGTTAAAATAGTTATAGCAGACAGGTAGTGGTTAGCTCAGCCCCAGGGAATACTTGGAAAGTTGTTATTATGTCCTGGACATCCAAGAGTAAGGTGTGTGCTAGAGAGAGTCTCCCATCAGACTGAAATCACACAAGCTGTATAGACCAGCTCTTCCTTGGAAGCGATTTCTGTAATCATAGAAGCAGTCAGGACAGTCAGGAACATCTTTTATTACCTTATTATAGAAGTGAGTGAGCTACAGCACCGGACTCATCCCCTCCCCCCACCTCACTGAAAGAACAACAGACAGTTCTGCTTAGGTTAAGACACTGTATGTGAAGAGAAGTTATCTGTAAAGATACTTTCATATATGTTGATGAATCATTGCTTGAAGAGAAGCGATTCTGTGTGATGAAAAGAAGCTTGAATAAAACCCCTGTGATCAACTCCAGCTCAGAACTGTCATAGCCGTGTGCCTGTAAACCGTTACCTCCCCTCTACTGTGAAGAATTATAATTAATGGTCGCCCTGTGTAAGATTTCCCCAGGATTCCAAAAAGAACTCTTGTTTCCTTTGTATCGCCTTCATATACTGAGTAGTGTGCATGCAGCAGAAACCTCCCCCATTACATTTTATGACATTTTTATAGTCCCCCCATTTTACTGAACCCCACTTCATTCTAATGTTACAGCCAGAAGAGGAAGAGGGCAAGTGTTACTTAAAGCAGTTTTCTACAAGATGGCTAATAGTCTTGCAGGTTGAAGTGTTTGACTTTTTCTTTTTTTTTTTTTAACTCAACGCCATGATGATATTACCAGGCAAACTAAAGGGTGTTGCCATCCTAATGTCATGTCTAAGACTGGCACTGGGATTAAATTGTGTGAGCAGCCGGTGAATAAAAATCACCCAGGCAAGAAATAAAAGCAAAGCTGATAACTGGGTGGAGCACGCTTTTTGCAATCCTGGAGTATATGCTACATGGAAGTTGTCACACCTAATATTAGGCAATGCAAGAGAAGAAAACATGTTAAAACACCTCCTGAGAATAGGCTATGTGATCCTTAAAGGGATCCTTTAAGAAACTTCTATACCCCCAAAACATTTATATGTCTGTGTAGCCCTTTAATAGATAAGCAGGTTGTTCTTTTTATGATCCCAAATTGATGCTCCAGGTCTGTATACATGTCTTTGGAGGCGCATAGGGGCATGACGACTTACGTACAGCTCCTCAGTCTGACGCTGTATTCCCTGCCTTGCTCCACCCTTCTCTGGTTGATTGACAGGTCATTGGCTCTGGCTGAGGAGCTGTAAGTGCATCGTCATGTCCCTCACTTCTGGAGCAGTGCTTTGGGGTCATAAAGCGACTAACTTGCTTTTCTTTTGAAGGGCTGCACATATAAATGTGTTGGAGCATAGACATTTCTTCCCATTAAATGGCAACTGTGCTTTTAAAAAACTTTGTTCATATCAATGGTACAGGCAAATATAAAACACTTTGTATTCTAACTTATCCAAGAAACCTGGGTCTTTCTTCACTTATAAGCCACTTCTCAGTACAGTGAAATGTCCTCTTTTTTGTCTTTACAGAGAAGAGAGAAGAAAGGAAGAGCAGAAGGAGATAATGACCAGAGACACAGAAAGATCGTGCTGAACTTTCTACCAAGAAAGATCATGCACGGGCCGCTCCTGCCAGTGATCATGCTGCTTCCACTGACGTCATGTTGACAGAGCAGAGACTTCTCTTTCACTCTGCTTTGTTGACGGGGTGTGACCGCCGACGTCTTCTGATTGACAGCCAACTCCCCGCTGCCTAACTGCGCGAAGCCGGCTGTCAATCAACAAGATGCCAGCAGTTATGCCCTGTCAACAGAGCAGCTCAGAAGAGGAAGAGCTGCTCTGCTGATATGAAGCAGCTGAATCGCCGGCAACACCAGTCAGTAGCTGCTCTAAGCTGGCACCGGTTAGAATCGGCAGGTAGTTAGCAACAGTTTTTTGGCTCATAGTAAAAAAATAATATAGTCCTGGACAGCCCCTTTAAGGGGAGCTCACTATATACAGATTGATACCAGCTGGAAACACCTTATGCATTGAGCTCCCCCTAGTGTAGGCGGCATAAAGCAAGAATGTAAGATGTTATCAGTACAGAAAAATAGACTACTCCTATATAAAACTGAATTGACACCTATCTAAAAGACCATCTCCTTGAGAAGACCACAGCTTACCCAGGTCAGATTTCCTTTGACAGGTTTTCAGTTCCACCACACAGTATATTATGCACATCTATGCTGGCCATTTTCCTTCCTCGCCTCCTCTAGAAGACCACTTTACAATGCAATGGTGGTCATCTCACAGAGGTTTTATTGTGTTCACAAACTCTTTTGCATTCTGATTCTCCCAGTAAGGGAAATCTGTCCTTTGCACATAGTAACAACTGCCGCATTCATAGCATTTCTAAATCTTCTACCTCGATGGTACATTTACATATGAATGTGACCAGCAATCATCTATAAACCCAATTTCAGCGTACCCCTAAAGGCACCGAACCCTGTGCCAAACGCTCACGTCTCTTTGGGGAAACGGAAATAACAAAATGTATCAGTTTTGCATGAAAAATAAATTGCAAATTAAATTTTGGTAGCTCGGAAGAATAACAATATTAATTCCTTCCATTGTCAACCCTTAAAGGGATTGTCCAGCCAAATAAGAAGTTGCTTATTTGTGCTGAATTGACTAATCTCCTATTATTAGGATAGCTCCGCTGATGTCCTGATTCCAGAGCTGGTTCACTCCACTACCTGGTTTGTTCCATTACACAAAATGAGCTTCCTGTCTTCTCTGTGTTGGCACATGGCAAGTGTCCTGCGAGAATGGGGCTGGCTATCTGTCTTAGTTAGCTAAACCATCCCCCTTGTTCGGCTCAGCATCAGTATTGATAGAATAAGGGGCTAACTAATGAACACCACCAGACAGTCATCCCTATACAAGCACTTTCGTCTAGTCATATATGGAAAGGGGAGCTCAATTTCTGTGTTGGAACGTACCGACAAGTAGAGCCATCCAACGTAGAAATCAAGAGATCAAGGCAGGCATCCCGATGGGGATAAACAAGAATTCCGTTTCTGTGAAATGGTCAGTGGAGGAACGTAGCCTTGCTTGGTCTGTGAAGTTTGGGCTTCATTCCAACCAGAGACATATGTCCTAAAACTAGTAGTTATATGGCTTTGGAGGAAGAAGAAGGGGTAATACAAAATGAAAGACTACCGAAGATTATTTTTTTTGGTTTGTGTAAAAATGATGCTTTTCCCAAAAGGAAAGCAATCTCCATTTTGTAATTGTGTGGACGGGATCCTGTGCCACTAATGACAACCTTGACTCTAGGTCTAAAGTTTGATTTGTAGTAAAGGAGACGCCTGTACGAAGATGCCTGCACAGATCTTTATACCAGCAAAGAGTAGGTACAGTAATGGTTCTCATCGCTGACAAGCTTGGACTGGCACACAGGAGAACAGTAGAATCATCCGGTGGGCCGCTGTGCAGGAGCGGTCACCACCCTCTTATATGAGCAGTACTTGACACAATATACTTGATCATTATGTACAGACAAAGGCGGCATCTTATTCATTTATAAATCTACCCAGTTCATTGTTATATAAATTTGTGCTCGTAGTTGAAAAGCGGAGCACTGGAGTTTGTTACTGGAGGGCCCTTAGCAACCCAGTCCGATACTGCAGTAGGAATTTGGTAAAAGTCATCCGAAATGGCCGATTTTGATCATAGAAGAAGATTGTCAAACATTCAGTATCGTTCAAAAACTCGGTCGGGCATATTGGACTTTTGGGGCTGATAATAAGCACTGGCTGCATCATCAACTCAAAAAATCCAACACGGCCAAAGCCGACAGGGAAGCTTTATTTTCCACCGACTAATGACTTTTCATTCCCTATTGGCCCATTTTTGTCATGTGTTTATGGGGGGCCTTAAAGGGGTGTTCTTAAGTTTCAAAGTTATCACCTCTCCATGGGATAGGAGATGACGATACGATCGCTGGAGGCCACAGTGGTCGGAACCAGGGCTGAGTGCAGTGGTGGTCGATCATGCACACAAATTCTCCATTCATCTTATTCAGAGCGCCGGACATTGGCAAGCGGTGCGCTCGGTTGATCTTTGGCACTTTTATTGGAATAAATGGAGCAGTAATGCGCATGAACGACCTACGCTCCATGTAGCCAGGAGCCCTAGTTCTCGTGAATGCTGGAGGCCATGGCAGTTGAACCTCCAGCACTCAGAAAGTTATCTCCTATCCTGTGGATCCTGTGGCCAGGGTATAACTTCCAAATTTGAGAATATCCTGATAAGCATCATCTTGGGATTGGGATGAGCAAAATCCATCTGAGTTGAAGCTTTAGTTTCAGTTTTTTGCTGGTTGGTCATTCTAAGCCGTATTTACATAAAACTAGAAAAAAAAAACTGAATAGATAATTCTTTCCATTAAGTGAAAGCTAACAACCATGCAGGAAAGGGAGATCAGTCTTCAAGAAACCGTCCAGATCTCCATTACTGGGCTTAAACGTTTCTGAACGTCTTAAATACAAGCGTTTCTTATAAATATCCTCTTCTATATAATGCCCCCCAAAATAACAAATAATGCACCCGACCTGCAATAACAGAAGCCACCTTCTTATGTTTGCACATTCTGTTGAGAAGTTGACGACTCCGTCCTGCCACCTTACTGCTAGGACTGGTGGAAAAACTCCATTCACGAATTTAGGATCCTCCTCTCTATAGATGCATATTTTTCTTCCTCCCTAATCTGAATGCTGACTACAAACCTTTGCACCCACCGAGGGACGAGGATTTTACATACAAATAAGTAACTAGATTACAAATTACTTAAAATGTAACACTGTCTCTTGCCGTGATACAAGTAACATATCAATGGGCTTGTCCAGGATTAGAAAAGATGGCTCCTTTCCTCCAAATAGTCCACATGTTGATGATGGCATGGCCCATTCACGTTAATGGAGCAAAGCTGCAATACCAGACATGCCCAATAGACAGGTGAGGCGCTGTTTCTGAATGCAGATCTGTTTTTTTACTAATCCAGGGGAAACTTTTGCTGTGCCCTTCTTGGTACCATACATTCAGAATACTTACTTCGATGATTTCTTCAAAACTATCTTGGCCACATAGATCACAAGAACAAGGAAAAGGAAAACTGTCATGGCAATTAGACCTGTGCCCCATTGAGGAATCTTCCTGGTCTGCTTGCTGGTCTCTGTAGTACAAACATCAAAATTTTAGACATTAGTTCCATCGATTGTTATGAACAGACACATAACATGAAGTTCTCTAGCCCCAATTCAAGATAGGTAACAACCTACCTGCCTCCCCAAAAAAATCACACATCTCAAATAGTACTGCTCTATTCATATGGGACATAGGGACTTTTGTGACTCCTCAAGCTCCGGTGCCTCCTATTTTTATGAATATCCACGATTTTCCAACTTTAGCATTGTAGCATTCCTTGTCCGGGGGATATGACTTTGATTTCTTGAGTTCTTCAACATCAAACCCCTTTGATGGTCTGATTTAGAAAAGAACTTCATCAATTAGAATGGTTAGAGATTACAAAAAGCATCTATTTTTCTGGAAGACCCGACAAGTCCTTGCATTTCATAGACAGATCATTGACTTTAATGAGAGCAGTGTAATGCTTCATTTCCCCTGCGGGAGCGCTGCAGGGAAACTAAACTCCTGCTGCCGGTTTATATAAAATCTAGCTAACAGAGTGTGGATTCCGGAGTGGAATAATCGGTGTTCTAACAAAAAAGAGTTGTCCATTTTGGGCCAAAGCTGTCTATGGCAAATCCATGTAACACATAGTGACTAGCGCAGAAACAACCTGGATAAGTCTCTGATATATAAAGGGTTCTTCTTAGACAGAGTTTTTGGGAGTTTATTGGAGCCGATCCTCTCCAAAATCTTTCTGTTTTAAAACTCTTTCTATAAGATTCTGTGGGAAATCCACTTTCTTGTTCATATGAGGAGTTTTTCTTTTACCTGTTTTTCCCCCCGAAGAGGTATTGTAAAACACTTGGGCATGGGAAAATAAAAGAAGATCCTAAAGGAATCCACTCCAAACTAAGCAATATCCAAACAGAAAAAAATCTTCAAAGGAAAAAAAAAACTTTTCAAAAACTTTTTATTTTTCCTGCTAAGATGTGCACTGGATGGTAACCCAGACTTCTTATGACGCGCGCTTCTCGAAATAACAATGATGTTTTTGTCTGCCCTATTACACAATGGGAGCTGGGCTAACAGCAGGTGATTCATGAGCTTTTGTAAATGTCTTACTTACCCCTGTTATTTCACAAGCCACAATTTACAAAAAAAAAAATAACATAAAATAAATCAAGACAAAAATATACACACAGTGACGTGGAAGCCGAAAAAAAGTAGCAAGTGCCAGCGGCCCCAAGATTCCTGGCACCGATATGCAGAGCTGTTTGTTTGCATAAGTCTTCAGCTAATGGCACTTGAGAGTTTTCGCAGTCAGACATTGGTCATTAGAATTGTACAGAATCTCGTACATTTCCTACTAAATTAATTTATAAGCTATCCACGAGATAGGGGACAAATATTTAATTATTGGGGGTCCAAAGGATGGCACCTCCACCAAGAACGATGTGCCAAATATCCTTGTGTGAAGAGTGGTGTTGTGCGTGTATGACCACTAGTGATGAGCGAACGTGCTGGGATAAGGTGTTATCTGAGCATGCTCTAGTGGCTAACCAGGTGACTTCGATGTGCTCAAATAATATGTTCGAGTCCTCGAGGTTGCATGTCTCGCGGCTGTTAGACAGCCCCAACACATTCAGGGATTGGCTGTTTGTTAGACGATCCCTGCATGTGTTGCTGCTATCACACAGCTGCGGTGACTCGAACATAGTATTTGAGCACGCCAAAGACACTCTGTTAGCACCCGAGCATGCTCAATAACACCTCATCCGAGCATGTTCGCTATCAGTAGTGAGGAATGGAAACACAGAGAATATTAAGATCCTAAGTATAAGATAAAATCAAGTGTATGTAATGGAGAAGAGCCCAGTAACACGACAACCTACCTGACTGGCAGGAGACTGGTCCTAGAGAGAGAAGCAGCAGGGAGAGGAGCTGCAGGTACACCATAATTACAGAGATTCCCTCCTGCGCTGATCAGGAAAATAAACTCCGATCACAGAGATCGGCACAACAAGAAAGAATTCCTCTGCAGTTAATGCTCAACCTGCCAGGTATGTGGCAACACCTCTCTCCACTTTGGGAGGGACCTGGCGGCTCCAGTCATAGGAACTAATTCATCACCTAGTAAAAAAACAAATAGTCACATCACTAATCTGGAAGCCACAAATCACTGGCAGATATCATAAGGTTTTTGCATCTATTATCAAACTATGGGGCAGATGTTAAATGAATGAGGATCTTCATCTTTATATAAAATTAATTCTGCACCAAAACATGGCGCAGACCAAGCAGCGGCACTGGTTCACCCTCTCTAAACTCTGCAGTGTACCCTAAAGGCACCAGTCGTTAGAGTCTGGATGTGAAATCCTATTTGCGGGGATCTGCATGACATATTTTTGGGAAATATAGTGCTAGAACAAGCCTATATAATAGCATCATACAGTGCCACATCATAGGGCCACAAGGTGCCGGCGTTATATTATTATTATTATTATTATTATTATTAATATTTATTTCTATAGCACCATTGATTCCATGGTGCTGTACATGAGAAGGGGTTACATACAAATTACAGGTATCACTTACAGTAAACAAACTAACAATGACAGACTGATACAGAGGGGAGAGGACCCTGCCCTTTCGGGCTTACATTCTACAGGATTGTGAGGCAGGAGACAGTAGGTCGGGGGGTTGCAGCAGTTCCGGTGTTGGTTGAGGCAATAACTCCGGTAGTGGTGAGGAGGCAGCAGGGTCATTGCAGGCTGTAGGCTTTCCTGAAGAGATGGGTTTTCAGGTTCCGTCTGAAGGATCTGAATGAGTTATAGACCATAATGCAGCATGGAGTGCCAAAATACTGCGCTCAGTAATATATACTCATATAATATGACTATATAGATCCAGCGTAATACCAATACTACAGTTATCAGGTTTGTGATCGGCAGTCGTTTAAGGTGAAGTCAACTTTTAGACCTCACTTTTACTTCATTTTGCAGATATGACCCATAAATCCAGAAGCTGAATGCCGTATGTGTTGCTGGCTCCTTGTATACGTTGCTGAAATCTCCATGATAAAGGGTCATGTTTGTTCTGCCACGTTAATTAGTAATGTGGCGCCTCTGAGGGTCCAGTCGCCACAGAGGTACTGCACCTCATCAAGAGGTGTGGTATCCCACTCTCAGGTAAGGAGGGAGCACCACCCATGACTCTAACACCTGCACCCAACACAGACTATTTCAGCAGGGCACCCTGGATGTACCCTACGGGAGGATGGTCTCATCCCAGGCTGGGTAGGAAACGGTGTTGTGAGAGTGGGTGGAGGAAGTAGAAGGAAGGGAGTGGAGCTTAGAGAGCGGGAATGAGACTGTAGAGTCCGAGTGTGAGGGGAGCTCAAGCTGTAAGGAGCTTGTCCCCAGACGCAGAAAGATAGAATTAAGCACGAGGCAGAAAGAAGCTTCCAGAAGGATAGAAGAGGTCCTAGGGGCACGGATAGTGAGTAGTCCATCCGTGGGGCCCGATCCAATAGTGGAGGAACCAGGTCGCAGTAGGGGTACCGGCCCCCAAGCCTAGTGGAAGAACTTCAAGACTCAGCAAGCAAGCCGGAGGCAGTGGCACCTGTAGGTGCTTCAGCCACAGCCAACAGTTATCTTCGCCGAAAAGGTAGCCATATAGGAGCAAGGGGACGCAGAGAGGATGTCGCCCGACAAGGTCCGCGGCTACTGGTTTGGGACACTGACTGTGAGGTGCTGGACAGAAAGGGAAGAAAGTCAGGACAGTGAGATGGCCAGGAAAGGAACATACAGAAGGAGTCATGGAAAGGTGTATTCCAATCTACCTGGGAGTTTGCTGGACCCCTCACCTGGAGGACACGGCACCAAGCGGGCATCCATGTACACAAGAACTGTGAGTAAAGCTTTGAAAACTGCACTTGACTTTGTCCTTTCAAGTTCTTCCTACAACACCCACTCAGCACTGCTACATCCCATGCCAAATACTACATCATTACTATCTTGAACATACTACATCTGCCCTGGGACATAACCCTGCCTGTGGAGGGCTGAACCAACTCTGCTGCATCAACAACTGTCCCAGTGGACTGAATCTGCAGCGTCGGCTAACATCTTTATTGCCGAGTACCACAGGTGGCGTCACGAACACTTTATTATAAACTCTTTAATTTCCCTTTTCATCAAATTCCCCTTTTATTGGACGCCCAGGGCCACGGACCGGGTCACTGCTGCCGTGACACTGCCCCTTTAAGAAGCGGTCCGGTACTGAGTATCCCCACTGCCCTGGCGGGCGATCCAGTAACAATTGATGAGCAAACGTTCTTAGATAAGGTGTTATCGGGGTGCTAACCCAGCGTAAATCACTTGTTCATCAGGTGAAATGATCTTTTAGTTTGCCCAGAAGATCATTCTTGGCAGCACATCGTCCTGTGTGAACAGGCTATTAAACGTCCGCCGATCAGAAAACAGGAAGCTAATCGGCAGTCTTTTAGTGCCGGCGGTTGGCCGGTATAGACGCTTACCTCCAAACTTTTACGGTACAGAAAGAGGGACAAATTATGTGTCACAGAAAAATTTTGACCACATCCCTAATCCTACCCCATAATCATTACTTTCTACCCTGGCAGGAAGAGATGTCAGTGGGATTATGGGCGTAGTGCGGGACACTCAGCAGACCGCCCAGAACTGCAAGACATAGACCCAAATCGGGAAACTACCCCGCTGTAACCGGATGGTTGGGATTTAAGGATTTTTTTTTCTGTTAATTAATTCATAACTTTTCATTTTTATGTAACAATTACTATATGATGTCTTGCTTTTTGTGTCATTTTGCCAAACAAGTCTGTAAAGCTGTGTTCAAACATAGCATAAATGCTGCTTGTTATCTGCATGTTTTCTATAGGTATCTGCACCAAACTATGCTATAACAATCTTCTCTGGTTATTGCATTTTTACTGCATGTTTTATATGTTTCTCCCCTCATTTGATGCGTTTTTGGTGCAGATTTGAAGCAGCGTTTTTTAATTTTTTTTTTTATAGTAAAGCTTTGATTCTGCTGCAGGGATCACATGGCCAAACAATGTCACACGAGCCTCGGGAGACCCAGAGCTGACATCGCTGCAGAAGCAAGAGTGCAAGAGGTGATTATAAGGATTTTTTTTTTTTTTTAACAGTAGTGACTACTTCATATAAAAAGAGGGGGTCAAAGTAGTGGACAATCCCTTTAAAGGGAATATGTCACCCCATTTTTGCCCTATGAGATAGGGCCACCGCCATCAGGGGCTTATCTACAGCATTCTGGAATGCTGTAGATAAGCCCCCGATGTCACCTGAAAGTGAAGAAACACGGATTTTGGTAAGAACTTACCCGTAAAATCCTTTTCAGCGAAGAAGGAAGGGAGACACAGTCATTACTAGTGGGTAGGCGGAGCCCACATAGGATAAACACACCTCAGATTAAAAAAGTGTTGACCGGCCCCTCCAGCTATATAAGGCTCCTCCTACTCCATCTCTCCAGTCGTACCCAAGCTTAAGGAAGAGCAAATATCACCAGCGTAGCAACATAACCCATCTGAAGGACTTCAGAGAAAAAACAAGAAGACAGGTTATGCATATAGCCGAAACAACCACACAGTCCAGGTACTACTCACTGAACCTGACCACTGCGATGAGCTGGCAATGCTGGAACAGAGCCTTAGCGCGCCGACCTCAGCCCAGATAATCGCTATCAGAGAAGGGTCACGCCGCATCTGAAAACACAACAACACACTTCTGCCATGGGAGGGATGTGTGTCTCCCTTCCTTCTTCGCTGAAAAGGATTTTACAGGTAAGTTCTTACCAAAATCCGTGTTTCAGCTGCAGATGAAGGAAGGGAGACACAGTCATTACTAGTGGGACGTCCCAAAGCAGTCCAAAAATAAGGGTGGGCAGAAAAGCAAAAAAGGCAGATACCCACAACCTAGATAAATGTGCAAATAGCGCTAACTACAAGTTCACAAGAACTTTTAAACTACAGCCGCCTGCAGGACCCTACGTCCTAAGGCCGCATCAGCGGAAGCACTGACGTCCACCTTATAAAATTTCGTAAATGTGTGGATGGAACGCCAGGTCGTCGCTCGGCAGAGCTGAGCTGCCGAGGCTCCTTGATGAAAAGCCCACGATGAACCCACAGCCCTTGTGGAGTGAGCTCGAATCTTAATCGGGCAAGGTTCGCCCTTAAGTCGGTAAGCCTCTAAAATGGCCGACCGAATCCAACGAGCTATAGAATCCTTGGAAGCTCGTTGCCCACGTCTACGACCTGCTGGAATCACAAACAGAGAATCAGACTTCCGAAAACTTTGAGTAATAGACAAATAGCACCAAATCCAATGTGTGCAAGGCTCGTTCTTTCACATTCCTTGGCTCCGGACACAGCGAGGGCAACACAATATCCTGGTTAACATGAAACTGTGACACTACTTTAGGTAGAAAGTCGCCCCGTGTGCGAAGCACTACGCGATCTGGGAGAAACTCCAGAAAAGGAGGCGAGCAAGAGAGAGCCGCCAACTCAGAAACCCTTCTCAAAGAAGTGACCGCCACTAAGAAGGCAACCTTCCAAGAAAGCAAAGAAAGGCTAACAGAATCCATAGGCTCTAAAGGCCCATGTTGAAGAGCCTCCAAGACAAGATTAAGCCGCCAGGGAGACACAGGCGCCTTCCGCAGCGGAAACTGACGGGTTACTCCGCGAAAAAAGGAACGTACGTCCCTACGCGAAGCGATAGCCTTCCGAAATAGCAAGGACAGAGCAGAAACTTGCCCCTTCAGAGTGCTAACTGCCAAACCCCTGTCCAGCCCGTACTGCAAAAAGGCCAACAAATTGGGAATGGAAAAACTCCTCGGGTTCCTAGAAGAACCCGAACACCACGAAAAGAAGGCTTCCCAAGTCTTATGATAAATTCTAGTGGTAGCCGGACCTCTGGCAGCACGCAGAGTGGCAATGACTTTGG
>JARQOD010000009.1:87301933-87437658 GCA_033576555.1 Oophaga sylvatica
TGGGCCCTGCCGTATACTATGTGGGCCCTGCTGTACAATGTGGGCCCTGCCGTATACTATGTGGGCCCTGCTGTACAATGTGGGCCCTGCTGTACAATGTGGGCCCTGCTGTACAATGTGGGCCCTGCCGTATACTATGTGGGCCCTGCCGTATACTATGTGGGCCCTGCTGTACAATGTGGGCCCTGCTGTACAATGTGGGCCCTGCTACTATATACTATGTGGGCCCTGCCGTATACCATGTGGGCTCTGCTACAATGTGGGCCCTGCTACTATACACTATGTGGGCCCTGCTATATACTATGTGGGCCGTGCTGTATACTATGTGGGCCACGCTATATACTATGTGGGCCGTGCTATATACTATGTTGGCTGTGTTATATACTATTGGGAGATATATTATATTTTATAGGGTGACTGTGTTATATACTTTGTGGCTGTGTTATATACTATGGGGGGCTACGTTATATTCCTTTGGGGAGGCGGGCTGTATGATATTGTATTCGGGGATACATTATATTCTATGAGGGGCTGTATTATATTTATTATATTCTATGAGGGGTGATTGCATCATACACTTATGAGGGGGCTACATTATACTGTATGAGGTGGATACATTGTATTCTATGGGGGGCTAGATTATATTGTATGGGGGCTTCATTATACTTTATGAGGGAACTACATTATATTCTATGGGGGCTGCATTATACTATGAGGGCTACATTGTATTTTTTGGAGGGGCTACATTATACTATATAAGGGGGCTCAATGATATTCTATGGGGGTTTACATTATACTCTGTGGGGTGGTTGCATTATACTCTGTGGGGTGGTTGCATTATACTCTGTGGGGTGGTTGCATTATACTCTGTGGGGTGGTTGCATTATACTCTGGGGTGGTTGCATTATGCTCTGTGGGGTGGCTGCATTATGCTCTATAGGGTGACTGCATTATACTATATATGGGCTGCATTATACTGTATCGAGGACTATGGGGAATACATTATACCATATGAAGAGCTATGGGGTGCATTATACTATGGGAAGTGAATTGTACTACATGGATGACTATGGCGGTGCATTATACTATATGGAGCACTATGAGGAGTGTATTATACTATATGAATGACTGAGTGTATTTTAATATATACAGGGGCAGCACAGTGGCTCAGTGGATAGCACTGCAGCCTTGCAGCGCTGGAGTCCTAGGTTTGAATCCCCCCAAGGACAACATCTGCAAGGAGTTTGTATGTTCTCCCTGTGTTTGCGTGGGTTTCCTCCGGGTACTCCGGTTTCCTCCCACATTCCAAAAAAAAAACATACAGATAGGGAATCTAGATTGTGAGCTCCTTCGGAGACAGTGACGATAATGTGTGCAAACTGTAAAGCGCTGCGGAATATGTTAGCGCTATATAAAAATTTAAAAAAAAAACACACAAAGAAAAAGCTGAGCGCACTGTCATGCAAGTGTCACAAACACTTCTACCTGGTTTTGAAAATCTTGATTTTTTTTTTTCTATTTTTGCTGTTTTGTTATCCAAGAGCTGAACAGAAAGGATATAGCAGTGATATTTTAATTAAAGGAGGTGTGGAGGGCCCCGTACAGAAACGAAGAAATCCCTAAAAAAAAAGGATGAAAATGGATGAAGTTCCCTTTATCAATGATCGCCTTCAAATCTCTGCAGTTCTGGAGAGAGACTGAAATTGCAACTGAAGACTCTCCCAAAACTGAAGGGTTTTTTAATATTATTTTTTTATTTTTCTATTTTTTTTTTTAAAGTGGGCCCTGAAGAGTCTTACAAATGAAAGACTCCTTTTTTTTTTTTAGTGGGTCGGGTAGTCAGAGCTGTCGGGAGATCCGTTCTGTTGACAGCTCTTTGAGACAAACTAAAAAGCTTGGTTTTATATATATATATATATTTGTCATGTTGCCTTCTCAGTTAACCAACTTGCATTTATTTTCGTTTCATCAGCAGATAATTTTCTTTTACAGAGGCATATATAGAGGGCTATTAGGAGTGTATTATACTATATGGAGGACCATGGATACATTATATTATATGGAGGACTATGGGGTGTGCACTTTACAATATGGAGGACTGTGGTGCACATTATAATATATGGAGGACTATGGGGTGTATTATACTAAACAAGCAAAATGCTGCATATTCATCGAGTGATTGGTGTTAATGTGTCATTGGTGAGGGCATGGTGCAGAAGTTAAGTTTTTCCATGAAAGGGCGGAGGGATTTTGGAAGGTTTATGTGGTGGAGGAGGAGCTAGGGTGGATGCGGAACTGGGGGGTGGAGCCTGGGCGGAGTCTCAAGGGGGGCCCCATAAATTTTGCCAGTATGGGGCCCCGAAATTCCTAGTGGCAGCCCTGGGTGTTATCAGTCATTGTACAGGAGGAGGAGGTGAGCTGTGATATCACCTATTGTGAATGGTGGTTTCTGTGTTATCTACTGTATATAGAGGTGTTATCAGTCACTGTACAGGAGGAGGAGGTGAGCTGTGATATCACCTATTGTGAATGGTGGATCCTGTGTTATCTACTGTATATAGAGGTGTTATCAGTCATGTACAGGAGGAGGTGAGCTGTGACATCACCTATTGTGAATGGTGGATCCTGTGTTATCTACTGTATATAGAGGTGTTATCAGTCATTGTACAGGAGGAGGAGGTGAGCTGTGATATCACCTATTGTGAATGGTGGATCCTGTGTTATCTACTGTATATAGAGGTGTTATCAGTCATTGTACAGGAGGAGGAGGTGAGCTGTGATATCACCTATTGTGAATGGTGGATCCTGTGTTATGTACTGGATATAGAGGTGTTATCACTCATTGTACAGGAGGAGGAGGTGAGCTGTGATATCACCTATTGTGAATGGTGGTTTCTGTGTTATCTACTGTATATAGAGGTGTTATCAGTCATTGTACAGGAGGAGGAGGTGAGCTGTGATATCACCTATTGTGAATGGTGGATCCTGTGTTATCTACTGTATATAGAGGTGTTATCACTCATTGTACAGGAGGAGGAGGTGAGCTGTGATATCACCTATTGTGAATGGTGGATCCTGTGTTATCTACTGTATATAGAGGTGTTATCAGTCATTGTACAGGAGAGGAGGTGAGCTGTGATATCACCTATTGTGAATGGTGGATCCTGTGTTATCTACGGATATAGAGGTGTTATCACTCATTGTACAGGAGGAGGAGGTGAGCTGTGATATCATCTATTGTGAATGGTGGATCCTATGGTGGATCCTGTGTTAGCTACTGTATATAGAGGCTGGCTGCAGGTTTTCATGGGACCTGGAGAAATAGTCTCAGTGGGCCCCTTTAACACATTCCACGATTCATGATACCGCAGAGAAATATAGGTATGGTACAATGCCACAGATTTCACTTACTTCTTACATTACATCAGTGATATCTATTGTAAATTCTACAATAGCTCAAAAACCGGCGAATCCTCGCAACGCACAGTGCGTGCCGTGGGGGGAATCAAAAGTCTGCAGTCAGAGTGACTACAGACTTTTCATTTTAGACTGGACAGTATAGTCCTCCATACAATACTATGGGCACCATATAGTCTTGCATACAGTATTATGGGCATCACATAGTCATCCATACAGTATTATGGACCCCATTTATGGCTCCACACAGTATTATCGACCCCATATATTGCTCCATACAGTATAATGAGCCCCATATATTACTCCATACAGTATAATGGGCCGCATATATTGCTCCATACAGTATAATGAGCCCCATATATTACTCAATACAGTATAATGGGCCGCATATATTGCTCCATACAGTATAATGAGCCCCATATATTACTCCATACAGTATAATGGGCCGCATATATTGCTCCATACAGTATAATGAGCACCATATATTACTCCATACAGTATAATGGGCTGCATATATTGCTCCATACAGTATAATGAGCACCATATATTACTCCATACAGTATAATGGGCCCCATATAATGCTCCATACAGAATAATGGACCCCATATAATGTTCCATAGAGAGTAATGGACCCCATATAATGCTCCATACAGAATGGGCCCCATATAGTGCTTCATTCAGAATGGGCCCCATATATTGCTCTATACAGAATGGGCCCCATAAAATGCTCCATAGAGAATGGGCCCCATAAAATGCTCCATACATAATGGGCCCCATATAATGCTCCATACAGAATGGACCCCATATAGTGCTCCATATAGAATGAGCTCCATATAATGCTACATGCAGAATAGGCTCCATACATAAAAAATAAATAATAAAATACTCACCTCTCCTCGTTCCTTGCTGGCTGCTGCTCCGATCTCCTCAGCACCTTCTGACTCCCTGCACTGCTCAGCGCGCTGTAGTGCCGTCATCGTGCCCTCTGCCTTGAGACGTCACACAGTCAGAAGATACAGAAAAGACCGGATCAGCGAAGAACAGGGAGAGGTAAGTATTTGAAACAGTTTAAAGCACGTTTGTGGTAAGCCCAGTGGCAGCGTCCGCACTGGGGCCCCCGACTCACAGGCCCCACTTGCTCAGGGTCCCGGCACTTGCCCAGATGCATCGAGTGATGATGCCAGTCCTGGTTACCAGTCATTGTACAAGAGGGGGAGGAGGTGAGCTGTAACATCACCTATTGTGAATGGTGCATCCTGTGTTACCTACTGTATATAGAGGTGTTGTCACTCATTGTACAGGAGGAGGAGGTGAGCTGTGATATCACCTATTGTGTATGGTGGATCCTGTATTATCTACTGTATATAGAGGTTTCTACAAGAGGAGGAGGAGGTGAGCTGTGACATCACCTATTGTGAATGGTGGATCTTGTGTTATTTACTGTATATAGAGGTGTTATCAGTCATTGTACAGGAGGAGGAGTGAGCTGTGACATCTCCTGTTGTGATGGTGGATCCTGTGTTATCTACTGTATATAGAGGTGTTATCACTCATTGTACAGGAGGAGGAGGTGAGCTGTGACATCTCCTCTTGTGAATGGTGGATCCTGTGTTATCTACTGTATATAGAGATAATATCAGTCATTGTACAGGAGGAGGAGGTGAGCTGTGACATCACCTATTGTGAATGGTGGATCCTGTGTTATCTACTGTATATAGAGGTTATCAGTCATTGTACAGGAGGAGGAGGGAGCTGTGACATCTCCTGTTGTGAATGGTGGATCCTGTGTTATCTACTGTATATAGAGGTGTTATCAGTCATTATACAGGAGGAGGAGGTGAGCTGTGACATCTCCTGTTGTGAATGGTGGATCCTGTATTATCTACTGTATATAGAGGTGTTATCAGTCATTGTACAGGAGGAGGAGGTGAGCTGTGACATCTCCTGTTGTGAATGGTGGATCCTGTGTTATCTACTGTATATAGAGGTGTTATCAGTCATTATACAGGAGGAGGAGGTGAGCTGTGACATCTCCTGTTGTGAATGGTGGATCCTGTGTTATCTACTGTATATAGAGGTGTTATCACTCATTGCACAGGAGGAGGAGGTGAGCTGTGACATCTCCTGTTGTGAATGGTGGATCCTGTATTATCTACTGTATATAGAGGTGTTATCACTCATTGCACAGGAGGAGGAGGTGAGCTGTGACATCTCCTGTTGTGAATGGTGGATCCTGTATTATCTACTGTATATAGAGGTGTTATCACTCATTGCACAGGAGGAGGAGGTGAGCTGTGACATCTCCTATTGTGAATGGTGGAAAGAAAACAATAAAGCACTCACCTTCCTTGCTGGTAATGGAATCAGCTGAAAGGAATCTTTACCAGTGGGCGCTGTGTTCAGCTGCTGTGCACCGCAGTGTGGGAGAGGAAAAGAAATTCAATACATCCATCCGGTAATAATAAAAAAAAAAAGTTCATTTTTATTTGTAATCCATTAAAACACAAGCATCCATCCTCGTAGTTCTGCTGTATATAGAGGTGCTATCAGTCATTGCACAGAAGGAGGAGGAGGTGAGCTGTGATGTCACTTATTTTTAGTGTTGGATTCAGCTTAAACTTTTATATAGAGGTACCAAAAAGAACCACTGTATTAAAAAAATCACAAAGCTTCAACTTATCATTTACTTTTTTAAGTCACTTTTCTTCTCTGTCCTGTGGTATTCGTTGCCGTTTCTTGCGTCAAATTCTTCAAAATGACGTACGCGATTCATGGATTTTGCGCAAAGTAAAAAAAATTGTCTTTTTTTTCTGTCTGGAATAGTTTTTGCGCCTTTTAAAGTGCAAAAAAAACGCACGCTTTGTGAAATGTTGCAAAATTTGCAATGAAAAACAGGATTAGCCCAAAAACACACTGGAAGGTGAATGGAGGGGAATTAAGTGGATCTGTGCTAAATTGTGCTAAAGTCGCACATAAAGAATCAACCAAAAACATCTGGAATCCCTACATAACGCCCACAAAGTGGAAGATGAAAAAAGAAAACAGCATGTATAAAAACAAACTGGCAAAAAAAGGTGCAAATAGAATAATAAATTGGGTGCAAACAACCAAAAAAAAACAGTCGCAAAACACAAACTAGACATAAAAAATAAAGAGGCGCAACGGCAATGAAGAATTGGTACCTTTACATGCCTCCCATTTCGGGACGTACAGACCCCATATACACACAACTCTGCTATGTGCGTGAGCCCATGTTGCATTATTCTGGGGAGGAACAGGTTAACAGGCATTAATGGGGTACTTGTGTTTTACTACAAGAATCCACATGAACGACTCACAAAGGGTCTCTCGACCGAACATTTATTGGATGGTCCACATCTGCTGCATGGGAGGGCGCCGTTGATTTCCATGACACTTGCCAAAGCTCTTTAACTCCTACTTACAGACTTTGGCCATTCTCTTTTTCAGACAAAGATGATCCCAACAGATGTCGAAAGAAAATCCGGCATCATTTATACCAGTTATATTAATGTACTGATGTAAGGAAGTCAAAGAAACGTCATGGCAGCCTTCAGAATGTAGACATCACTTCTTATACTTATACGTTGCAATTTTAGATATGTTTCGACCTTAGGGTTGTATGAAATTAGAACATTTTTGTTCCAGAAACAGTGCCCCTCGTGCTCATAGGCTGTGTCCGGTATTGCAGCTCATCAGAACTTGACCTATGATTTTAAATCAGGTTTTGTTCATGTATTTTGTGTTTTTTTTTTTTTTTTGGGCATTGACTATTTTTCAGTTCACAATCTGCGCTCAAAAAGTAAATTAGAAATGTTGCAATTTTCACACCGGCCACTGGGGCTGTTTTAAGCTAAGTTCACACTGGGCGTTTTGGCTGCGTTTTTTTTTTTTTTGCAGCAAAACCTGAGTGTCTGGCAGGTAAGAAGCTGCAGCAAAAACGCAGGTTTTGGTGCATTTTTTTAATGCGCTTTTTCCATTCAATTCAATGGGTGAAGAACGCTGAAAAAACACTGAAAGAAGTGACACGCTCTATGTCCAAAAAACGCAGCAAAGCACAAAATACCAATGACAAAAAAAAACAATGTGTGTGCATGAGATTTCTGAAATCTCATAAGACGTAGCTGGTACTGTCAAATGAAGCTGAAAAGTAGCATTAAAAAAAAACGCTGCAAAAACTCCCAGTGTGAACATAGCCTTAGATTCATTCCCCTTGTCAGTTCATGAAGCGTTTTCAGCAGCCTCATTATCATCCCAGGCAGGATTACAGTGACGGGTAACACTTCTGGTAATACAGGATCTACCAATCACAATAGTCCATGTCACTGCTCACCTCCTCCCTTTTGTACATGCACATTAGATGCTTCAGTAGAAAAGGCAGGATCTGAGTCAGCCTATTGCTGCTAATGTTCATGTGAGTTTCTTGAAAGAAAAGGAAGTAGGAGTGTAAAATAACCCCAGTGTGAATTTTGTGTGCAAGATTTCTTGCAATATTTTTAATACCATTTGTGATAGAGAAAATTAAAAAAAAAAAACATTTACAACTAATTTTAAATAATATTTAATATGAAAACTCTAGCAAAGAATCATCTGTCCTATGATGGATATAAAAGGTGCCAAATGGACCCAATTCACTACAATTGGGTCCGTTTGGTTCATGTGGGACAGGCCATCATTTTAAAGGAAAAGAAACACAGCATAATGCACTCTTTCTTCCAGCAAAAATTGCATGTCTATATTTTTTTTATGCAAGAGTCCAGTGGGCGGTCCTATTCAGTGATTGACAGCCTTCCTTCTATATCAAAAAACTTTTTTTCTTGTAAGCCTTCCTTCTATGACTGCACATACAGAGATAGCTGTCAGTTACTAAATAGGACCGCCTACTGGACTCCTAAGCTAGAAATTTAAAGGATTACACTTTTTCCATAAAACTATATATCTGCTCATAACGATTAGCTTTTTCATTATTACCCGTACTGAGACCCAGAAATGTGTCCAAAAAGAAGGAACTCGCCCCCACCTCCTATACCTTTGCAGTGAGCTGCAAGGAAAATCTGCCGATGATAGATAAGGGCTGCGTGCTACAGGTGTCCGTCTTGTAGGTTGCACCGAATCTGTCAGAATCTATCACCATAAGGGTATGATGTAATTTCAGCATCTTGGTATAGTGTGAATGCTTGATCTAACAAACTGCTCCAGCCATAGGCACTAGCATGATTTAAAGGTAAAGTTTGATTTATGGCCCTACTCCCGTGGACTGACAAAACTGTATGGCAGCAAAATGATAGTTATTAAGACCGTTACATCCCCATACAGTATTCATGTTGCCAGCAACACATCCCGTCAACACGTGACAATTATTGTCCGCCTAATTGATCCAATCACTGAGCAAACAAGAGTTTTGCTTGTTTGCTAGCTGATCGCTCACATATATACACAGCCAATGATCAGCTCAAATAAATGGTCCTTTTAAAAGCAGAGGAACATGAGCAAAATAATTCAAATGCGGATCACTATTTAGCTTTGTTGTGTAGATTGGGACAACAACATCAGAGTCATCTCATTATTATTATTATAAAAGTGGTTATCCACTACTCTAACAAACCCTTCTCAATCACTCTATTTCCCCCTGTAAAATAATAGCAGCTATGGTCACCTCTGGTGAAGGCACCATTCAAGCGATGTTGGAGACGGCTTTTTCCTGGATTCACGTGACATATCAATGTTAATGAGCCCTGCAGCCAATCACGCTCACTTTCTTCAGACGAAACTGACACTCGGAAGAAGTCAGAGAGCAACGGCACAATCTCACTTCTTAAGATTGTCAGTTTCGTCTGATGGAAATGAGAGGGTGAGGCGGCTGCTGATTGGCTGCAGGGCTTGCGTGACATAATAATGTCATGAAAGCCCCGGGAGACCAGGCGGCAAAATCGCTGGAATGCAGCCCGCACCGGGGAGCATAGCTGCTATTATTTCACATAGGAGAACTATGACAATGGAGAAAGGGTAGTACGAGTGGTGGACAACCCTTTTAATGTGCCGACGACAGATGAAAGCTATATTGTACTGTTGGAGAATGGAATAATAGCGCTATCTAGTCAGATATGGGCTTTTACGTAGCACTCCATGAACATCACTCCATCTCCGCTCAGTTATTATAGCATTTTATGGACACTTCTGTCCAATAAATCGCATGTCATAAAGCACAAACACCCTTCTGCAATGTCTATACAAGCAACCATGGAAGGACATATGTCCCTTCTATATAGTATACTTTCATTTTCATGCATGCAAATATTCTCCAGATACAACCAAAGAGACACACCATGCATTTGTAGAACTTTTTTTTATTTAGGAATATCTTTAATATTACATCATATAACAAAAAAAAAGTGTTTCTTTTTTCCTAAACAGCACGTAGACAGAATTGCCGAAACGGCGTTACATAGTTAACCTTTCCCCTGCTGGACGTGTAGAGGAATGGTTAAATGGGTACCAGGCCTGGTTACTTACTTTCTGCAAAAAAAATAAAAAAAATAAAAAAATGCAGAAAACAAACTCAAGACTTTACTCGAACAGTACGACATAAATGGAAAGTGCTGTCAATTTACAAAGAGGTTCGGTGCAAGCGAAGGAAAAGAGGGATAAAAATATATTTATATATCTATATATATATATCTATGTACCTTTATGATAACAGGCGAGAACTCATGCGAACCTCAGAATGTTCATATGTGATGTATAAAGGTCCATGTACCTTTAACACCCAGGACGCTAGATCATGTCAGATCGATCCTGTGGATCTATGGATCTGTTATACCGGCAGTAGATTCATATAAGGGAGGAAAATAATAATTTTTGAATTTATGGAATATTTTGGTTGGCAGTTTGCTTCCATTGCCATATATTGGTTGTACCTCCGATGTCCAATGAGGCCCAGTACTGGTGCACCATACTCTCCACTCCATGGTACAAGCAGTCCTGGTGCTCCTACTTGCTCCCCCTTCTATCCTAAAAGAGCATTGTAATCCCCTCGTATTGAGGGATGTACCCCATTAGCCCAACGAGAAGAATAATGGGTCCATTTATCACTATTCCATTTAGGCAACTGCCTAGACCATGGCTATAGTATGTACCCCTTACGTACAAGGCATACGAAAAAATGGAGTTACATTGAAGAGGTGCGATCTAATGTATACGGTCTACAAGATGTCCGTCAGATACATGTAGGATTAAAATACACAATTCTCTTGGGATCATAAAGTCGAGAAGACTGGACGTTTTCATGAAAGTCATCAGAACCTGCTCATTGTGGCGGTCCGGCTGACCATGTTATTAATGGTGACCTCCCAACTTTTCCCCAGATTATATCGGGGAAGAAACAGATCATATCGGGGAAGAAGATGATCAGAAAGTTGGAATTTCAATTTGTGATCCTTTGTATTTCAGGGGAAATAAGCCGCTGCCAGAGAAAACACATGAACACTCGTCCATGCCCTCATGTATATGGGGGAATATTCAGATTAAGCTGCTGCCAGACTCCTTTGGCAGTGCCCTTTCCCTTAAAGAACACAATTATCAGGCATGTTGAAATCCACCGCCCTGAACCTTTTTCTTCCCATTCAGGAAGAGTCGGGTGACACCTATGAACCATGTTCACACTTAGCATAAATGCCTTGTTTTTTTCTGTTGCTTTTTATTCACCTGTCTTACACGTGTCCGCACCAGAACATTCAATAACTATTTTTTCTGATTATCGCTTTTATGCTGCCTTTTTTCCCTTTATTTGAGGCATTTTTAGTTCAGGTTTAAAGCAGCTTTTAGTATAAACAAAAAAGCTTTGATTCTGCAGTTAAAAACTCAAAATTTGTTTTTTTTTTCAGACTCCCCATAGAAGCCTATAGATAATAAAAAAAATACCAAACATCGCACAGTTCTGCACTGTCTTTCCATGTACAGTTGGCATGAGTCTTCATAAAATTACAACAATTCTGCTTGGACAGTATTTTTCTGCCTAGAAAGCGTAGTGGAAAAACCCCTTAGTATTTATGCTATGTGGGAACACGGCCTTGGACCCTGTTTTTTGACTAAATTATCGGGTTCAGTTGACATTAATCCAGGGTGTAAGTCCAGGTGCAATCACGTGTCCTGTGCTCATTCAGATCTCTGACATTGTTTTTTTTTATCAGTAATGGAGAAAGTGACTCAGAATCAGATTTTATCTGCATAGGGAATGGGCTGCCATTGTAGGTATCAAAAGCCTGCCTACCAAGAAGATGTGAGGACCAGTAACGTGGTGTAACCTAGAGAACTAAATCATATATTAGGTTTGTGGGTTGTTTGGGTAATGGGCCTGGTTTACATAATAGGCCTTCAAGCCACTAGGCCTCAAATTGAGTTGTTGCCACAGCAACCAATGAGGATTGCAGGAAAGTGAGAAAAGGAATACATATGATTGGTTGCTATGGGCAACACCTCTACCTGTGCTAGTTTTTTTATACACTTGGCCTATAATGTAACATGGCAGAATCTGATTATTTGCTATGGGCATTTTTGAAAACAAGAAGAAGGCTTATATATAACCAGGGCAAAACTATTGTGAATGCAGACGTAGCAGTTATGCCAGGTCCTGGAGGGCCCAAAATCCCTTACACAATTTAATACCCCAGTATTATAAGTGGCACTTGGTAGGTAGGTGGCCTTGTTACAGATTTTACATTACGTCCCAATAAGTACAAGTTATCTTCGATATGAAACCCCATGATACAGGGGCAAAACTATATTTGGTGAATAGGGTGCAGTCGCACTTGGGTCCAGGGACCCATGATAGTTGGGAACCTTATTAAAGATCCATGATAGTTGGGAAGCCTATTAAAGACCCATGATAGTTGTGAGCCCTATTAAGAACCCATAATAGTTGAGAGCACCTATTAAAGACCTATGATAGCTGGGAGCCCCTATTAAAAAACCCATGATTGTTGGGAGCCCTATTAAGAACCTATGCTTGTTGGGAGCCCTATTAAAGATCCATGATACTTGGGAACCCTATAAGAAACCCATTATATTTGGGAGCCCTATTAAGAACCATGATAGTTGGGAGCCCTATTAAAGACCCATGATGCTTGGGAACCCTATTAAAGACCCATAATAGTTGGGAGCCCTATTAAAGACCCATGATAGTTCTGAGCCCTTTTAAGAACCCATAATAGTTGGGAGCCCTATTAAAGACCCATGATAGTTCTGAGCCCTTTTAAGAACCCATGATAGTTGGGAGCCCTATTAAGAACTATCATAGTTGGGAACCCTATTAAAGACTCATGATCGTTGGGAGCCCTATTAAGAACCCATGATAGTTGGGAGCCCTATTAAAGACCAATGCTGCTTGGGAATCTTATTAAAGACCCATGATAGTTGGGAGCCCTCTTAAGAACCCGTGATAGTTGGGAGCCCCTATTAAAGAACCATGATAATTGGGAGCCCTATTAAAGGACCATAATAGTTGGTAGACCCCTATTAAAGACCCATGTTAGTTGATAGCCTTTCAGCAACTGCTGATAGTTGGAGACCAGGTTGGAAATTTTGCATTCGGACCCATGAGCTGAAAATTATACTGCTAATTATTAAAATGGAAATTAGTTCCTAAAATGATCAATCAGATTATTATTGAGGTTTTTGCTTGGAGACCTATACATCCATACATTTATTCTATATCCATGTCTGAATATTATTACTCTGAGATCACATCCTTAAAAAAGCAAGAAATTCTGCCCCACTTAAAGGCAGAGGGAAACAATGGTGTCTATATTGAAAATCGACCAACCAATCAAACCTTCCAAAAATCCTAAATGAATATAAGATATAACCCTAGATTTTAGTCATGTCATATACCATTCTGTTGCCTCATTATAAATAGTAAAAATACTGCTGAAAACTGAACACTTCTGAAATAAATGTATATATTCATATCCATATACTGTACCTTAATCCTATTAGGTACCAATTTAAAAAAAAAAACAAAACAAAAGGAAACAAAAAACTCCAGGTCCCAAAACTTAAGGCTAATCACCAGTCTTGCATTTCTTTAGAGTCCTTTCACTTGAATATTATCTTTTTTTTTTCATTTGTAAATTAGCATCTGAAAAGTCAACTTTCTTCTCATTTGCTTGAAAAATAGTATCATCTGTTAAATTAAAAATTTACTTTGCTCATTTCTTGGTTGAGTCATTAAATAGGGATGACCTAGTAGTAGAAGTGCTGGTCTGAATTTGTAGGAATAGCATGACCAGGATGCTACGCATTTTTCTTTATACGTCAAGCCATTTTTGAGAGGGAGAGAAGTAGAACATCAAGACTTCTTCCAGACATCCTTTTCCTTGTACCACAGTCCTCCGTTGTAGATGTGGCTTCGGTTTTCAGAATTCCGGGGGTGTTGCCAGAGTACCTTAAGGATATGCATTGTCTCGTTATCCCACGTATGAGTATAAACACAGGAAATACAGAAAAAGGTCCAAAACCATGTGCCACAGTCAAGAGACAGTCAGTAGAGTCCCCTTTTTCACAGGGATGTCACCGTTGACCATTGCTTTCTATAGGGAGCATGCCTTGGTGAAGGTTTCTGTTGTGCTTGGAGTCCATTGTGTCATGATCTTCTGTAAAGCTATCAGGACTCGGCACTCCATCTAAAGAGCTTCCACAGCTGGAGTTTGGAGACAGTATGTCTTGCAGAAGATTTGGCTGGACCATACCATTATCTTTATTCATTTTGCTCCTTTGGTTGCCTTCTTCTTCTTGGTCGTCAAGAAGTTTAGCAAGGAAATTGATGTATTTCATGGCCAGACGTAAGATTTCGTTTTTGCTCAGTTTCTTATCAGGAGGATGCGTTGGAATCAGTTTGCGGAGCTCGGCAAAAGCTCCGTTCACATTTTGCTGCCTCCATCTTTCCCGGCTGTTTGTGAAAATGCGCCGGACTACCTTTGTATGAGGACCTCCTACAAAAAAAAAATGTAATAAAACAAAATATATTACATTAAAAACTGTAGGCGCTAGGTTTTCCTACAACAATTTATGCAAATAGGTAAAAAGTACATAACAAAACATAATAGAAAAAAAAATCTGATTAGTTGCTATGGTTAGAATTGAAATTAGTCAACTGTCCAAAAATTATCCCAATAAATGTATGGCTATTAGCAAACAAAATTTTTGACTTTCTTTTGAAAGTGGCAAAAGAAGAGTATCTCTCTATCTGGAGGACCCAGCACATCTGTTCATTATACTGACAGCTGCTTGATTTTCAATGAGAATTGTGCAATTTCTCATTTCTCCTCTGGGGGTGCTGCAGAAAAATTAAACACTTTCTGTTTAATTTTCTTACAGATTATTGCTGCTTACTGGGATTTTTAATAGCTGGACAGCAACTTATCATTGAGAAACTGGCAAATTGGGATTATTCAAAGTGAAAAGCTGATTTTCCTTTTTTAGGAATGTTAAAATAATGATTATATTAATGATTATATATAGAAAGGTTGTAATTGTATGTTCAGCATAAAACAAATTAATTAATTTTTATATAGTAGTTGAAATAAGTGTTCTAGTGATCTTGGAATTTGGCAGAATAATATAAATAATGTGCACAAAAAAACGTATGAAACAACAGTGAAATATTATTAAAGGCTTTGGACTTACCCTCAGTAACTTCCACTTCGTATGGACCGGAACGCCTCTTGACCCTCACATTATTATTGAACATTGGGAAGGTTTCCGTATCATCAAAGTATCCACTGCAGAGACAATAATACAATCATTTCTATTTTTTCAAGGTGTAATTAATAGAAAGAGATTAATTTTTCCTCATTTGTAACTGGTCTTTAATGAGTTTAATAAAAATAAAACATAAAAATAGAGATTATTAATATTAAAATTGCAATCTTCGAATTGATTGATAAAAATGTAAAATATTATGGGAAAACTATAGAAATGATATTTTACTCATGTGTACTCATTTTTAAATATTAAAAGTAGCAATATAGAATGTTTCATATTTTTCTGAAATTTTTTAGACATCCCCAGCGAATTTGGCATTTTAAAAGATTTACTTTTGGAATGCGGCATCATATGATAATAGTTTGATTTATTTGGCATTAAGGAAAGAAGTAACAAAAATATGTAAAAAAAATAAATTTACATAAATGAACACTGGGAATTCAGAGACGTAAAATTAACGTAATATCAAGCCATGTTTTTAATTAGAATAATAACAGCACAGTATACAAGATACATAATAAAGCTTCAATATATTCAATACAATATGTTTTTTTAATTCTATCCCCAAGTATACTGCATGATAATTTAAAAAACTATATATATATATATATATATTTATTATTATTATTATTATTATTATTATTATCATGCAGTATAGTTGGGGATAGAAGAAAAAAAAGATATTGTATTGAATATATTGTAGCTTTATTATGTATCTTGTATACTGTGCTGTTATTATAATTAAAAACATGGCTAGATTTTACATTACTTGTAGTCTCTGAATATATATATATATATATATATATAAATTGACACAAAAATAAGGGTTGGATCATATTATCATTGCATACTAGTATTGATATTGCATTACTATTTATGTATTTATTTATTTAGTTTTCTTTTAGTTTTTTTTTTTTTTTTCAATGATTTGTCTTAATATTACGAAAGTGTAAAAAAATACCCCATTTTATTTTTTAATTTTCAAATATATTTCATTATTCAATTTACTGAAATTTCAAGTCACTTCGAAGGATTCCTATTCGGAGTATATAGAGGATAATTATTTTTTAGGATATATTTGTGATATATGAAGCATTAAAGCTATTTTTTTTAAGAAAAAACAAAAAGGGAAAATCAGAGGAAGTAATACAAAGATTCATTAAAGAAATGACAAGAAATGGGAAACAGGGCAGGAAATGGATACAGTTACAAGAGAGGAAGCAGGAGGCAGGATCTCTATGGGATGTTGATATAGATCCATGCAAGGTTTTATTTAAAAAAAATACTTTATCTTGGATTATAATAAGGAACATGTAAAATTAAGAATTGGACCTGTAATGATACAAAGGAAGGAGAAAAATCCTTTTTCCTGCAGGATATTGATTATTGATCTGCTCCTTGATTTTTTTTAATTAATGTGCATGACTATGGCCAGTTTTGCACAGCCGTCTTGTGGACATGATCATCACTGTATTATTAACATTCAGATTTCTTATGGTTTTACTAATCTGCAACCAGATCATTAAAGGATCTGTACTGCTAATAACCAAGGAAAATATGGAAGCCGATCCTATCGATCCACACCAATGGAGCATACTACTCCAAGCAAGGACCAGATGTCTTTTTCCTATAGCATTATATAGTACCTGTTATATATCTGTACCATATAGTCAGGAGTGGTCCAGGCTGTTAGTTAAATTAATGCATTTATTAAGGTGCATTCATTTAGATTGGGGACAGCAATGATAATCTATGTAAAGCGCTGCAGAATATGATGGCGCTATATAAGCAAAGCATAATCAATAAATAAATATTTGCTCTCAGATTACTATATCTCCAATTATATAGAATCTACCATAGGGGAATAGCTATAAGAAAACACCAATGCTATAAAGGGCACATGGTATTTGGGGGTCCCATTAGACATTTTGCATCAGGACCCAGGTGCTAGTCTAGCCTTGCTGCTCCCTATGACAGATAGGTCATTGTGATCTACACAGGTAATATGGGAAATTCAATATAAGTCCATTAATTAATATTAGAGGTTATGATGATGTTTTGCTGCTATAGAAATAAGGATAAGATAAAATATTCAATTATGCATGAAAATACTCTGGCCAAGGAAGAATGGCTTATTTCCTCAGGATACATGCCTGCACATTTGTGATACAATGATAGTATATGTGTTGTGGGAATGTAATAGATGTAAGAGGTGCTGGATGTGATGGTTTCAGCAGGATGTGCAGAGATGTGATGTGGGTTCGGTGGTTTTGGCTTTCCTTTTATGTGTACCTTACCATGATGATCTAGAGGAGCAGAGATTGTTGTCTGACCAGACAATAGAGAATCAGTGATGAAATAACCTGATATGTTCTAATTGTGGAAGATTTGTCAAGACTGGTGCAAATGAAAGTAGAGAAGCAAGCATGGCAACCAGACATCAGCTACAAATCTGCAAGCTTATAAGGGGCATCAATAGAATATTTTAGCATTGCAGCAGAAATTCTTTGGAATGTGCAGAATACAGCAGAATCCATTGGGAAAAGTGCAATAAAAGATATTTCTGTAAGGAGATGTTACCTATATAGCTGCATAGTGAGATGAGATGTCATGGGGCAAAGACCATTGCCATGGCTTAGATCTGATCATCACGTAGGAGATATGGTGATCTACATGGTGGTGCTCTGAAAGTGATCACTATATTCAATATTTGACTGATGCTTTACTTGTACAGTCTGCAGATCTTTGTATTAAGGAATAATGATCACTTTGGATCTGATTGGACACATTAGGAATAGCTGCTATTGATTTAAATGTCCTGAATGCAATAGTAGTTCAGTCTGATGGGATGCTCTGCAGGTGAGATGCTCTGCACTCAGATTATTTGCATTTCAGCAAGATGCTCTGTGTGATGATGAGAAGGTGTGATGAATGGTTAATTAACTGTATACAAGTAAGAAGAAATGAACAAGACATTATTGGGATGTGCAGGAACAGTGGGTGGTGTCCAGTGGTGCTGCAGATGACAGGTGCATGGGCTGGATGCAGCCCCTCCAAAATCAGGACTTAAAGGAAATATGATATAACTGCTACCAACCTGTTTCCAGGGGTCAGTGGCTGACTCAATCCATATAACATGGCTCTGCCAGCTGCTTGCAAGGGGAGAGTATCTGGAGGACTCAGCTGCACCATTCGGGCTTCAGTGGTTTGCTCCGGTTGTGGTCCAGTCAGTTGAATAGGGGGTCTGCAGAGCTCTGTGGTGGCAGTAAGGGATGGTCCAGAGACTGGAAGAGGGGTTCTGCAGAGATCTGTAGTCGGAGTCAGGGGGGCTCTGCAGAGCTCTGTAGTTGCAGTCAGTGGGGTTCTGCAGAGATCTGTTGCTGGAGTCAGGGGGGCTCTGCAGAGTTCAGTAGTTGCACTTAGGGGGGCTCTGCAAAGCTCTGTAGTTGCAGGCAGGGGTGCTCTGCAAAGCTCTGTGGTTGGGGTGAGAGGGGCTCTGCACAGTTCGGTGGTCCTCAGGCTTTGCAGTCTCAGTTCTTGCTCTCTGGCCTTTATATTGGTGGATCCCTCCCCCCTCCTGAGCAGCTCAATCACCGGCACAGCTCTAGGGGGGGAGCTGGCGGCCGCCCCCTCATTCACCCCACTCAGCTCCACACCAGTTGTGCTCTCCGCCTCTGCTGGATCTCTGGCAGGAGATGCCACATCCTGAGAGTCTCCCATGTCGGTGGACAACCTCTCCATCATCTTCAGGGACAGTGCAGGAGGAGGAGGACAGGCTTCATGCCACCACTGTCACCTCCCACTGAATCCCTACCTGCAGACATAGAGACGTACATAAATGAGAGCAATGATATCAGAGCCATCACCCAGCTCCATCCACCCATCCTTCCATCCATCCACCCATCCATCCATCCACTAATCCACCCATCCATCCACCCACCCATAAACCCATCCATCCACCAATCCACCCAGCTCCATCCATCCACCCACCCAGCTCCATCCACCCATCCATCCATCCACCCATCCATCCATCCATCCACTAATCCACCCATCCATCTACCCACCCATAAACCCATCCATCCACCAATCCATCCATCCATCCATCCACTAATCCACCCATCCATCTACCCACCCATAAACCCATCCATCCACCAATCCACCCAGCTCCATCCATCCACCCACCCAGCTCCATCCACCCATCCATCCATCCACCCATCCATCTACCCACCCATAAATAATAATAATCTTTTTTTTTTTAATAATAATCTTTATTTTTATATAGCGCTAACATATTCCGCAGCGCTTTACAGTTTGCACACATTATCGTCACATAAACCCATCCATCCACCAATCCACCCAGCTTCATCCATCCACCCACCCAGCTCCATCCACCCATCCATCCAGCCAGCTTCATCCATCCATCCACCCACCCAGCTCCATCCACCCATCCTTCCATCCATCCATCCATCCACTAATCTACCCAGCTCCATCCATCCACCCAGCTCCATCCACCCATCCATCCAGCCAGCTTCATCCATCCATCCACCCACCCAGCTCCATCCACCCATCCATCCAGCCAGCTTCATCCATCCATCCACCCACCCAGCTCCATCCACCCATCCTTCCATCCATCCATCCATCCACTAATCTACCCAGCTCCATCCATCCACCCAGCTCCATCCACCCATCCATCCACTCATCCACCCATCCATAAACCCATCCATCCATCCATCCATCAACACAGCTCCATCCATCCATCCATCCACCCAGCTCCATCCATCCACCCATCCACTAATCCACCCATCCACTAATCCACCCATCCATCCAGCTCCATCCACCCAGCTCCATCCATCCACTAATCCACCCATCCAACCACCCACTCATCCACCCAGCTCCATTCACCCATCCATCCACCCATCCGTCCATCCTTCCATCCATCCACCCACTCATCCACCCAGCTCCATCCACCCACCCATCCATTCATCCATCCATCCACTCATCCATCCACCCACCCACAAGCCAAGCGGCCAAAATCCGCATCTGCAAAGTCACAATCCAGGCACCTACAGATATCTATAAGGACCACATATAAAAGCCCCCTATACCATAGTTCAGTGGTCGCCAATCTGTGTCCATCCAGCAACATTGCATGCGGCTGATAGGGCATGCAGGGAGTTGTAGTTCCACAATAGTTGTAACATTACTATAGCCATCATCATCATCATCAATAAATACTATGCTAATCATCATGGTAACAATCATCATCATGCCCAAAATGCACAAAGTGTATTCTCCAAATCCTCAGTCTCAATTTCTTTATTTTCAGTAGGATATTCTCGCATTCTGGTATTACTATGGGTATCACAAAGAAGGACCCCTCCCATCTTCATAGAGGGTCAGTGTAAATTAACTGCATGGCAATAAGGGGGGGGTTCAATGGAAAATCTGGAGGGGGTAGTGGATGACATAAGAGCAGATCATTCACTGCCAATGCGAGTCTGTCTACGAGGCTCTGTTTGTCAGCTCAAGGGTTAACAAACGAAAGGAAAATACTAAACGTAAAGCCTATTTTACCACAATACACATATTGGATTACTTTTCTTAGCATTTTTTCATAATGTTGTGAGTAATAATAATATCCACAACAAAATATATAAGAATAATAACAATAACAGCAACAATAAAAAAAATAATCACTATGTATTATTATTAGTATTATTAATATCAATAATAATAATTTTAAAATTTTTGACAAATTCAGGAAGAATTGTAGTTTTAGATATTGTTCTTCTCATTTCCTACAATTAGTAGGTATTGCTTATGGTCATTATAGAGATGTTGAGGAGGATGATGAAAATAATAATAATAATAATTCCTTTTTAATATCACATCTAATCTCTATGATGTTATATATAATAATACTGTGACATAATCCACTAAAACATCAAACGAAGATCATCATTTTAAGCAGAGTCCTCTCTCCTTATATATTTATGGGGTTTGGACTAATTTATAAAGCATTTGGTAGTCCACATTGTGTCAGTGTGTTTTGTGAAATAGCAGAGAAAAGTGGCACATATAGTGATGAAGAAAACCCATCATTCTATTACTGTTAGTGTAATTATTACTATATTCTTCGCTGATATATATTAATTAGCAACAAGATATATATATATAGAGAGAGAGAGCATTAATAATTCCAATATAAATATATATAAGAGAGGAATATGAATATATATATATATATATATATATATATATATATAACAGAGAGAAATATAATATTACATACATATATATGTGTAGTATTAATAATTCCAATATAAATATATATTATAGAGAAATATGATAATAATAATAGTATATATATATATATATATATAACAGAGGAATATAATATTATATACATATATATATATATATCAGAGAGTAAAATAATAATAGGTGTGTGAGAAACTGTCCATTCCACATTTCCAATATACTCTGCTCCCAGTGATGGTCGCACAATACAGACACATTTGCTATTTCATTACATCTTATTATATTTGATTTAGAAAAAACTAGAAAAAAAATATTTATATACTGCCAGCTCCACAGATGTATGTCCCTATACGATTACATGATCTGGGTAATCCCTCGCGTTTATATTTGCAGTTGTGTTTTTCCTGCTCATTATCGTCTCTTCTCCATTATAAAAAAAAATGCAAATTTCCCTTTTTAATCTATTGATGATTTTATCTTTCTGTTTTCTGGCACATTTGCTTAAAATGTAATTCCCAATCTCCAAGCAAATGAATGATAATGATATCCGTGACGTGGAGCAGAGGGGGTTAACCCGACATGACAAAGACACACCCTTTGTGGTCCGCAGCATAGAGATCTATATGTGGCTACGATTGTAATTCTGCAGACTGGCAATATAGCAACACTATAGGGAATCGTGTGTTTTGTGTATATATATATATATATATATATACACATGTCTGTGTATGGACTGGTTTATTGTGTGTTTTATGTCTATAGGTGTCTATAGGTGTGTGTGTGTGTGTGTGTGTGTGTGTGTGTGTGTGTGTGTGTGTGTGTGTGTGTGTGTGTGTGTGTGTGTGTGTGTGTGTTTGTGTTAGATGTTTGTGTGTATGGACGTGTTTAGAGAGTTTTTATGTGTGTATGCTTATATGTTTTTGTTTATTTCCGGGTTTTTTTGTATATTTATATATTTATGTTTATTTAGGCGTTTAGTATGTTTTATGTGCGTATGCTTCTATAATTAGGTGTATGCGCGCGTTAGATTTTTGTGTGTATTTTATGTGTATGTGTCTGTACGTGTGTCATGTGTTTTGCGCAAATGTTATTGTGTGTTTGTGTTATTCTTATGTGTATTTGTGCACTGTATGTGTTTTTTCTCTATTTAATGCCAATATTACAAGAAGCCTCAAATGATATTTCTTTCCCCCACAAGCAGCAGGACAGACGGATACCTCTGTGTTATCGGGGTGATCCCCGTGTGTTTTATAGCCCAGTATATAATATCCAGCAGGCAGCCAGAAGCTGTGCGCCTTTATCTCTTCCAGTAATGTCCCCCAGTCCCATCATCACCCCCAACATTAATACATCAGTGCACAGCGCTGTGCCCACCACCGCCCGAGGTAACACAGTCCCCCATAATAACACAGCCGACAATGAAGAATAAAAACATCAGTACACAGCACCCTCCACTGCACCAGCACCCCCCAACTGCACCAGCACCCCCCACTGCACCGCACCCCCCCCCCGACTGCACCGCACCTCCCCACTGCACAGCAGCTCCCGACTGCACAGCACCCCCCACTGCACCAGCACCCCCCGACTGCACAGCACCCCCCACTGCACCAGCACCCCCTCCCCGACTGCACAGCACCCCCCACTGCACCAGCACCCCCTCCCCGACTGCACAGCACCCCCCACTGCACCAGCACCCCCTCCCCGACTGCACAGCACCCCCCACTGCACCAGCACCCCCTCCCCGACTGCACAGCACCCCCACTGCACCAGCACCCCTCCCCGACTGCACAGCACCCCCCACTGCACCAGCACCCCCTCCCCGACAGCACCAGCACCCACCAAATAAAATCCAAATCATGTCGTAATAATAGCATCAACAATAACATAGTAACATAATACCCTGAATGCTGGTAACAATGTAATAACAATAAAACACGTCATCTACAATAATAACGATATAACTATTTTCTTTTTAAAACTATTGTTATATATATAAAACACACACATGTGTTGCACATAGTATAGATAGACTATAAATTGATCAAATTATCAGGATTTTTATTATTTTCTGTACAGATATTTTTTTGTAAACGAATGTGCTTAGATATTATCTTATATTATACTATATTACATAAATATGATTAGATATTTTTTTTCGTTTATTATTGTATTATTTTCATTATATATATTTATAAATGTATTATATAATATCTATTTATAAATGTATTATATGCATCTATTTATAAATGTATTACACATTTTATCTATTTATAAATGTAATATATATATATATATATATATATAATATTTTTTTTTTTAATAAATATACAATATATAGAATGAAAACAATACAATGATAATATAGACACACACAATATGGCAATAAGCTAGCTGTACAATGTGTCGGTAATACCACCCGACATCTGGTTGCCCGATAATAAATCGGTGAGTCGGGTCTGGCCGAAGTATAAGGATTCGCTGATGATACGATCATTCAACCATTAAATAATCGTTCGCCCCCAATATTACAGGTGGGGGGAAGAAAAATTTACAACGACGATAAGGACTAAAAAAAAAAGAAGACGCAAAACAATGCAGCTGTGGGAGTTGCCATCTCCAGCCCTGTACACACGTGCAGATCCAGCCATATATGTGCACCCCCATATATAATGATGCCCCCATATCTGTGTGCCCCCTGGATACTCCCTGCACCCACATCCTGTCATTATTCCACCATGTCATCGCCAGTAGCAGTACAATAAGGTGCAATCACCTCCTCCCCATCTAATAGAAAGCTGCCCCCCCTTCCTGACTGTCTGGGGGCGCCCCGTGCACCCGCCTGCACCTCCAGCGTGGACTCACCGCCGGCCTTCCAGGAGCAGCAGTGAGTGTGGGCGCCATGTTGTGGCCTGTCCCCGGCCGCAGTGCTGGGGTGTAGTGAGGGGAGTCGCCGGGTGGTGCTGGCTGTGCAGTCGTTTCCTATTTAGTATGGAGAGAGGAACACTAGAGCAATGTGTCCAGGAGAGATAAGCCCTGGCAGCAGCGGCCAGCCTGCCCTGATAAGCCCCCAGCCCATTATTTATCACATCACTCATTATTATTAGTATTATGGGGCCATTTCATCCAGGGAAGGAGGGAAATAGTGTGAAGGAGGAGAATATATATATATATATATATATATATATATATATATACACCACATACAAATATACATATATATACACATACTGATATACACATATATACATATAAACACACACACACATATATATATATATATATATATATATATATATATATCTCATGGACATGCCATGGACTTCCTTAGCCTCCATCCTGAATGTGCCCGATCCATCATCCCCACAGTCCCTGTCCCTATTCCCTACTATATATGTGATTTGGCAAAACTAATGTTTATTTGGTCCTGCCAATAAAGCTTTGTTGAATTTGAATTATATATAGATATATACACATATATACACACACACACATACAGTGGGGAAAATAAGTATTTGATACGTTGCCGATTTTGCATGTTTTCCCACCTACAAAGAATGGAGAGGTCTGTAATTTTTATCGTAGGTACACTTCACCTCTGAGAGACAGAATCTAAAAATAAAAAAACAGAAAATCACATTGTATGATTTTAACATAATTAAATTGAATTGTATTGCATTAAATAAGTATTTGATCACCTACCAACCAGCAAGAATTCTGCCTCTTACAGACCTGTTAGTTTTTCTTTAAGAAGTTTCCTGCTCTGCACTCATTACCTGTATTAATTGCACCTGTATTAATCACACTTCAACCTCTACACCATGGCCAACACCAAAGAGCTGTCTAAGGATACCAGAAACAAAACTGTAGACCTGCACAAGGCTGGGATGGGCTACAGGACAATTGGCAATAGGCTTGGTGAGAAGGCAGCAACTGTTGGCATAATTATTAGAAAATGGAAGAAGCACAAGATGACTGTCAATCTTCCTCGGTTTGGGGCTCCATGCAAGATCTCGTCTCGTGGGATAATGAGGATTCTGAGAAAGGTCAGAAATCAGCCCAGAACTACACAGGAGGACCTGGTCAATGACCTGAAGAGAGCTGGGATCACAATCTCAAACATTACCATTAGTAACACACTACGCCGTCATAAATTAAAATCCTGAAGGCAAGTAAGGTTCCTCTACTCACACCAGCACAAGTCCAGGCCCAATTGAAGTTCACCAATGATCATCTGGATGATCCAGAGAAGGCATGGGAGAAGGTCATGTGGTCAGATGAGACCAAAATACAACTTTTTGGCAACTCCACTTGCGATGTTTGGAGGAAGAAGAAGGATGAGCACAGCCCCAAGAACACCATCCCGACTGTGAAGCATGGTGGGGGAAAGATGATACTTTGAGATGCTTTTTGGCAAAGAAGACAGGACAACTGCACAGTAATGAAGGGAGGATGGATGGGGTCATGTATCGCGAGATTTTGGCCAACGACCTCCTTCCCTCAGTAAGAACATTGAAGATGGGTCGTTACTGGGTCTTCAAGGATGACAGTGACACAAAACACAGCCAAGGCAAGTAAGTATTGGCTCCGTAAGGCAGGAGTCACACTAGCATATAGCATCGGATGTGATATGCTAATAACCCAGCAGCAGATCAGGAGCCGAGTGTCAGTGCTCTGTGCTCTAAGAACAGCTGCGGAGGAGACGGAGAAAGTAATTTCTCCATCTCCTCTGCTGCCGGCGGGAATCGCACTGCACTTGGGTGATATCCGAGTGCAGTGCAATGTTTCACTGGCACCCATAGACTTGTATGGGTTCGAGTGAGCTAAGTCTCGCTGCAAATTACAGCATGCTGCCATTGTTCTCTCATGCCGAATCGGCATGAGAATATAATTGCAGATCTGAGCTACCCCATAGTATAACACTGGGCCGGGTGCTATGCCATGTGTTATCACATAGCACTCGGCCGTGTTATACGGTAGTGTGACTCCGGCCTAAGAAGCATTTCATGGCCCTGTAGTGGCCTAGCCAGTCTCCAGACCTGAACCCAATAGAAAATCTTTGGAGGGAGATGAAACTCAATGTTGCCCAGGGACAGCCCCGAAATCTGAATGATCTGGAGAAGATCTGTAAGGAGGAGTGGGCCAAAATCCCTGCTGCAGTGTGTGCAAACTACAGTAAACGTCTGACCTCTGTAACTGCAAAGGTTTCTGCACCAAATATTAAGTTCTGTTTTTATATTGTATCAAATACTTAATTCATGCAATAAAATGCAAAGAAATTATGTAAAAATCATACAGTGTGATTTTATGGATTTTTTTTTAACATTCTAACATTCTATCTCTTATAGTAGAAGTGTACCTACGATAAAAATAATTGTAAATTATTGTAATTACATGTTGTGTTATACAGAGGTTTACTTCCTTTCTGTGTATTGAAATAACACAAAAAATAGTGAAAAAATAGACACAAAGGAAATAAATATGTGTAACTGCAATAGTTTTCTGGGAGAAATACTTCATTTTCTGCAATAACTTTAAGGGTGCCAACACTTCCAGCCATGACTGTATACATGTCTATAGTCACATAATGTATACTATTGGATGAGGTGATGGATTCATATGTATATGTAACAGGGGTGTGTATATATATATATATATATATATATATTATATATATATATATATATATATATATATATATATATATATATATATATATACAGTACAGACCAAAAGTTTGGACACACCTTCTCATTCAAAGATTTTTCTGTATTTTCATGACTATGAAAATTGTAGAATCACACTGAAGGCATCAAAACTATGAATTACCACATGTGGAATTATACATTACACTTTACAAAAAAGTGTGAAACACCTGAAAATATGTCTTATATTCTAGGTTCTTCAGAGTAGCCACCTTTTGCTTTGATTACTGCTTTGCACGCAGAAAAGGTGAACGGATGGACTCTACATGCCTAGTTCCCACCGTGAAGCATGGAGGAGGTGGTGTGATGGTGTGGGGGTGCTTTGCTGGTGACATTGTTGGGGATTTATTCAAAATTGAAGCGGTGAGCGGTCCAGCTCACCCCAAACCATCTCGATTGGGTTCAGGTCTGGTGACTGTGGAGGCCAGGTCATCTGGCATAGCACCCCATCACTCTCCTTCTTGGTCAAATAGCCCTTACACAGCCTGGAGGTGTGTTTGGGGTCATTGTCCTGTTGAAAAATAAATGATGGTCCAACTAAATGCAAACCGGATGGAATAGCATGCTGCTGCAAGATGCTGTGGTAGCCATGCTGCTTCAGTATGCCTTCAATTTTGAATAAATCCCCAACAGTGTCACCAGTAAAGCACCCCCACACCATCACACCTCCTCCTCCATGCTTCACGGTGGGAACCAGGCATGTAGAGTCCATCCGTTCACCTTCTCTGCATGCAAAGCAGTAATCAAAGCAAAAGGTGGCTACTTTGAAGAACCTAGAATATAAGACATATTTTCAGCTCTTTCACACTTTTTTGTAAAGTGTAATGTATAATTCCACATGTGTTAATTCATAGTTTTGATGCCTTCAGTGTGATTCTACAATTTTCATAGTCATGAAAATACAGAAAAATCTTTGAATGAGAAGGTGTGTCCAAACTTTTGGTCTGTACTGTATTATATATATATATATATATATATATATATATATATATACTGTATATCCGGGCTGCATGACAGACAGTACACCAGAGAAAACCACTATATAGTGCTTAATTTACAGTCCCATACAGAACCCAATAAAAACCACCATACAGAACCCTAATAAAACTGCTATACAGTGCCATGCAGCAATCAAATAAAAGTACTAGACAGTGCTAAAGTAACAGTTATAGCACATGAATTGTAATATTATTGGTAGTAATACACAGGACGGTACTAATACTCTGCAATGCGCGGTATTACTGGATATAGTGATCGTCACAATCAATAGGATCATTGTTAGGACAGGTATGGTCACTAAAGTTCATCATCCAGGAAAGTCACAGTGCAGGACAATTGCCATTGTTTGGGCAGGAACTTGACAATGAAGAAAAGATTAACCATGAAGTTGCTGGGTACAAGGACATAAACTTTTGGAAGCATATTTTAAGATACAGCAGAACTGAGCTTTTTGGAAGAAAGCTGCAATTTTTTTTCCAAATCCTAGACAATCTCTTCAGCCAGGGCAAACAGGCATTGAAGGTGATTGGCCTTTTTGAGGAGCACATTAGTGATCTTTGTCTTCTACTATCGGACCTAATTGGGTTCTCTACTTTGGTCAATCCATTTTTAGGGTTTCCAGCTGCCAGGCTGATTACAGAGTGTTCTGCTAAGGGTCTTCAAGTATTATAGGTCGCCCATATAAATGGTTTGTGTCATGGCTCTGTTGTCTGGTGTTCCGGGACCATGAGCTCCTTCCCTGTCCCTAACGCTAGGGGGTGCCCTAGCTCGCCTTGTTCAACAGTCTCTCAACAGTCTCAGATAAATCCACCAAACACCTTCTCCAATAACAAAACAAACCACCATAGCTTAACCATGCGGCATAAGCTACTCTGGCAATGAGTTCCAGCCAGGGTCCAGATTATATAGGAGATGGGAGTGGCTAACAGTGAACAGCTGAGAGTCTTAATGAAGGAAAGCTTCCAAGAGATCTCAACTGAACAGATTAACCTCTGCACTGCTAAAAAAAAATCTGCACCATTGAATATGAAGGTCAAGTGCTTCTAAACAGTGTAGGAGTAGGAGAAATCAGACGCTGCGGTCTTCTGGCTCCTCTCTGTCGTGGTAAACAGTGACAGTTTGTGCAGTCCTCCAATGGAAGAGACGTTCTTTGAAGCCATGTGGCTCATCTTAGGCTAGTGATCCTGAATGAAGGCCTACACTCTATTAGACTTGGGTCACACCAGCGTATTTTCTCTCATCCAAGAGAATTGGAATGATTATTCTAATCACACTGATCAGAGTTGGATCAGAGTGTGATCATAGTGTAATTCAATTCTCTCAGATGAGGAGAAGATGGAAAAAAATATTCTCCATTCAGTCTGTCCATTGAAATCGGTGTGCACTCAGATGACATCTGAGTGCAGTCTGATGATTTCCACGCATTATGACTTCAATAACCGAGTGTGATCCGATAATTGGATCCAACTCGAGCCTGATGCGACCGAGCCCATCCGAAGAAAAAAATCGGGCATATTCACAACCCCATAGAATAACATTGGTCCGAGTGCAATCTAATGTTTTGTAAGAACACACTGGGACCAAAATGATGGTCATGTGCACAATCCTTTAAAGTATTATTCCCATCATTAAAAGTTATCACCTATGCAAAGGGGAGATGATAACTTACTGATCGGTGCTGGACTAATGGTCGGGACCTCCACTGATCCGGAAGAACGGGCAACTGACCATTCATGCACATCTCTCTTCTATTCATTCTCTAGGGGACGCTGGAGATAATTGATCACTGATCTCTAACAGTTCTACACATAATAAATGGAGCTATGGTACAAATGCGTGGCCAATGCTCCATTACCAAGCGCCATTTTCCAGGATTAGTGGAGTCTTGGCACCTACCTGCAAGTTATCACTTTATACTTTGACTTTTATTGATGGGAATAATCATTTTAAGGGGTTAAAATAATGTTTTTAATTGGGTAAAATTGAAAAGGGCTCGTAAAAACAAGCAACTTTGCAATATACCACTTGCTAAAAATACTGCCATTATAAATAAGAGAGGGATTGCCTAGATGACCGGCCACTACTGCAGACTATCAGAGGTGGCCGGTCTCCTAGGCAAGGAGTGCAGTGATCCTAATTCTTTAAGGTAAAATGTCTCCTGTTGCATGTCTATTGGGTTTTCTCGTCACCACTGTAGGACATCCAAATGTATTACTGATAATATATAGGTTATTATATCATTCGGTAGAAAAATCCAGAAATATGATCATAACCAGACATATAATATTGGCGACATACCCAGGGATTTAGCATGCGGAATACTTAGACTAATGTTTCTACCCAATGTAATATGTTCTATTGGTTAGAACTTAGAAGATTTTTTAGACATTTTGGAAATTATTTTACTATTGACCATATGTAGTTAATAAATCATATAAGTAATTGAAACCTTCCTGTTTTATCTGCACCGGATCATATAAATGCTCCGTAATATTGAGCTGTTAGCCCCAAATGTGGAACATCCTCCAATAATGGCCTCTTTAAGGCAGAGATTTTTATCAATAAAGAGAAGAATATTCCACAAAGTCCTAGAAAGGTGCCCTTTGCGGTATGTGTGGAGGATGTAAGGGATGCCACGAGGTGTTAAAATGTCTTGTATCTTCAGCTCTAAAGCAGGAAACAGTCCAGGAAACAGGAAAGAGTTAAGAGCTTGAAGTTGAGTCTGGTTGAGTCTACTATGAAGGTTCAGCGACCTCCTAAAGTCCTGAATCTCTGCATTTCCTTCTTAGGACTGACCCCCTAAACCTTCTGCAGAGCGGGGCTTAATGATTGGGTTGAGATCCCAGTGGTGGAAAATCCTTTTAAACACAGAATTAGCGCAATGCTTTATACTTGACTCTGGATGCGCCAGATATATTAATGATGGGCACCACAAATTTGGTGGATAATTTTGGACTACCTGAATCTAACCATGAAGAGGTGCAAGTTACAGAAAAGCGTCTAACAAGTCTATCAAGACGAGCCAACGCTGCGACGCCACCGTGATGAGATTGGCAAATGTTCTCCGCTCTCTGGATCACAGAGGAGACCCATCTCTAGGACTATGAGAGGTCTTGGAAAACTTGTCCGTCACCATTCTTCTCCAGATCAGGAGGTGAGCAGACAGGTACGATATCGTGTCTGCACATTCCTGCCGGGAAGCATGTGATTAACTAACTGTCTATGATACCTGCTGTTCGTAGATGCATTCCGGCTGGTACATGCAGAAGAGATGTTATAGGTGCTGCTCACCCCTTCGATGCAGAAGGAAGCAGCAATGGACAACCCCTTTAACATATAGACAGGGCTTGCCTGCATTACACTACCACTTTTACTTAATCCCCTTTTATGACCTTGGGTTTTTCCATTTTTGCGTTTTCATTTTGTGCTCCCCTTCTTCCCAGACACATATTTTTTTTTATTTATCCCTCAATATGGCCATGTGAGGGCTTGTTTTATGCGGGACCAGTTGTATTTTTGAACAACACTATTGATTTTACCATATCGTGTACTGTAAAACGGGAAAAAAAAATCCAATTGTGGTGAAATTGGAAAAAAAAAAATTGCAATTCCATAATTGTTTTTTTTTTTATTACCATGTTCACTAAGTGCTAAAACTGACCTGCTATTATGATTCTCCAGGTCATTACGAGTTCATAGACAACAAACATGTCTAAATTTTTTTTATTTAAGTGTTAAAAAAATTAAAAAGTTGTAAAAAAAAAAAAGGCGCAAAACACGTAGCGTCTCCATTTTTCGTGATCTGGGGCTGGTCAGGGCTTATTTTTTGCATGCCGAGCTGCTGTTTTTATTGATACTATGTTGGGGTGCATACGATGTTTTGATCGCCCGTTATTGCATTTTATTGCAATGTTGCTGCAACCAAAACAACGTAATTCTGGCATTTTGATTTTTTTTCTTGTTATGCTTCTTACTGATTGGATTATTTATTTTCATATTGTGATAGATCGGGCGATTCTGAACACGGCGATACCGAATATGTGTATTTTTTTTATAATGGTTTTATTTTGATTGAAGCAAAAAGGGGGTGATTTGAACTTTTATATTTTTAAAAAAAAAGCTGTCATGTGCCGAAAAAGGTGCGCCTCAGAGGGAGGCAACCTATGACATGCATATACGTCATAAGTCCTAAAGGGGTTAAAGTCACGATCCAAGATATAGTTTCACCCATTTATAATTAAGACCATTTGCAAAGTTCTTTGACTTTGTATTTTAGATACATGGAAGCAATAGGTAGCCATAATAAGTGAACTTTAAAAAAATAACTTTATGCAAAGTTGCATCACTTTTCAATTTCAGATCCATTGCAACAATAAAGCACTGGTTGTGGGGTAGACATACTCATTAGGCCACATTCACATGTTTAGTATGTGGTCAGTATTTTACATCAGTATTTGTAAGCCAAAACCAGGACTGGAACAATCAGAGGAAAGTATAAGAGAAACTCGTCACCACTTCTGTATTTTTCACCCACTCCTAATTGTGGCTTACAAATACTGATGTAAAATACTGACCGCGGGCTTAAAAGCTCACAGTAGCCATACTACATTCTGGCCATATAGTAACTGTTCCCATAACAGTCACCTATGGAAGAGTCTGCAATAATTGTGCATTTCTCTGGAGTATACACATGGGGTATTAATATGATATCACTTCATCTCCATCGATCAGACTTCCTGTGTGTTACGCGCTGCACCTGCCAAAACAGGAAACTATAAGAAAGGTGATGGGCAATTTGGAAGTTTCAAAACCACTTAATGCCCAGGAATGTTTTCCTGTTTCCTGTTCCATAGAGAACATGGGATAAAGGGGCATCATAATCCCATCAGGCTGCAGCGATGGCGTTGTGCAAGCCTTTTCCATAGCACAGGGATTGCCTTCAATTTCTGTTAATTCTTTCCCTTTAAACGGAGGTTGTGATGCCATACTGACCATATAAACTGTGCACACCGCCTTATGGGGGATAAAGCTCCTATATAAATCGCACCTCTACATGTTCTAATTGCTATCTGCATTCGACAGAAACTGAAGTTTGATCAATTATGCTAATTTGGGAGCTCGGTGCATCATTCACTGATTTTGTCTGTGCCTCTCTCACTGGTGATTGGCAGAATTGATTGCCTGGAGCGAACACTGTAGAAAAAGCGAAGACGAGCAAGCACTGCCAATCATCAGTAAGAAAGGCAGGGGCATACAAAATCAGTGGACGGAGTGCTGTAGTGAGCCTCTTGGCCACACTCAGTGTGCACTGATCAGTGAGTGGATTGATGCCCTGAGCCTCTCAGCCACACTCAGGAAGCACTGATCAGTGAGGGGATTGATGCCCTGAGCCTCTTGGCCACACCCAGGATGCACTGATAAGTGAGCAAATTGATTCCCTGAGCTTCTTAGCCACACCCAGGATGCGCTGAACAGTGAGTGGATTGATGCCCTGAGCCTCTTGACCACACCCAGAATGCAATAATCAATGAGTGGATTGATGCTCTTAGCCTCTTGGCCACACCCATGACGCACCAATCAGTGAGCAAATTGATTCCCTGAGCTTCTTAGCCACACCCAGAATGCATTGATCAGTGAGCAGATTGATGCTCTCAGCCTCTAGGCAACACCCCGTATGCGCTGATCAGTGAGCGGATTGATTCCCTGAGCCTCTTGGCCACACAAAGGATGCACCGATCAGTGAATGGATTGATTCCCTGAGACTCTCTGGCCACACCAGTGAGCAAATTGATTCCCTGAGCCTCTCGGCCACACCCAGGATGTGTTGATCAGTGAGCAGATTGATGCCCTGAGCCGCATGGACACACCCACTATGTGCTAATCAGTGAGTTGATTGATGTCCTGAGCCTCTTGGCCACACCCAGCAGCCCAGTTAACATATTTGATTAAACTTCAATTCCTGCAGAAAAGAAGAAGCAATTAGGACACTAAAAAGTGCAATTTTTATAGGGGGAAGGTGCTTAGTTAAAGGGCAGAAATATCATTGGTGCATCGGGCCCAAGAGATAAGGGGAGCACTGCTGCCTCTAAAGCAGGTGGAATTGTGCTGTAAAGTACCCATATATCATTCTTGCACAGGGGCCCTCTCCTGACTGCGCCGCCAGTAGCTTAGTTCATACTGCCACTTTGAGCTAACAGAACCCCTATAATATATAGCATTTTAGATGTACAGTACATGCAACTTACAGTAGATGTTCCGCTTTTATCCCATTTTTGAGAATTGATGCAGTTCTATGGGTAGCAGCTCGTGTATAACAGGACTCGGCTTCACTCAGTCCCAGCCTTAATATAGTGTAGTGTAAGGGTTAGCAGCCTGTAGCTGTTTGGAAACTACATCTCTCAGCATGCCCCGACAGCTGAAAGTCACTGACCTCTGGGGTAGTGCTTTCACATAAATGAAGACTAGTCCAAGTTCATATTTTTGTCAAGTCCAGTGAATTCATAAGGAGAGATATTTCCCCATTGGCAGGTGCTGTATACAGGGTGTGAGACAGTGAAGGGGTGCGTACTGGACGGGGTGTATATCTCGCCCAGGTTTCTTAGCTGGGTCGCATAAGGAATATAGGAGTGAAGGTAGGATGGCAGTACGATGTTCATTCCACTCCCCATCCAGTACAGGCTTGCAGCTCAACCCTGAGTACACACAGCTGCCTAATTAAGCAGCCAGAAATAGGTGGTAGAGTTACACAGACAGAGCTCTCAGTCTGGATGTGACTTCAGACGCTGTTGGAGTCTCCTGCAAGCCCATCTCTGGTAATTGCAATATATGTGTTGTTGTGGCCAGGCTGCTAGAGCCTAGTTCACAGTAGTGAGGGAACTAACTGTGTTTAGTTAGCAGCCTGCCAGGCTTAGGACTTTTGTTTATGATTTGGTTTATGTTTTGTTGCTGTGGACTTTAATAAAACTGGTTGCGGCCAGTTTGCACCAGTACTGCTGTCTGGACTCTTTATGCCACTCCGTCTACCCGAGACAGCGATCCCAGAGCTATATACCCCCTGAACAGTCTACAAGGGTAATAGGCAGGTTCCAGGGTCAAACATCGATAGTCGAACGTCCAATGTTCCCTACAAAAGAGATGCTGCCAGAATCAACTAACGGCTCATGTCCCCACAAAATGAAAAGGATTGGGTGATTTAATTGCAACCAACAATTCTTATGTGCCATGGCATAATCTGTCTTGGGGTAGTTGGGAAGCCCCCATACACCGATGGTCACCTGATCCCTCCAAAATTGATTTTACCTATTGTGTATGAAGGACTTTAGAATAGGACATCAATATGTGACCATGGGGGTCTGAAGGGGCCTCCTCATCCAACCCAGGAAGATGCATATCCCCTTTTTTAGTTTGCAAAGACAAGTGGGGAGGACTTATCCTCTTGACGTCAAAAAATTGGCTCAAATGGTCTTTGTAATAGGTTTTGGGCCTGCTCAAGCAAGTGGGTGCAGCTTGGCAAAGGTGAATGATGCCTACCAACATAAGATAAAACTGGTATACATTTTAGCTGAAATCTCCCCTAGCTCATGGCTGGTAAAGATTTCAATTTCTGATACAAAGACAACATAAAAAAAGTTAGGTGCACCTTACTCCAGCAGAGCATAGGTTTGAAGACAGAAGTTTAAAAACACCAAAGTGCTGAACTTGGACGTTTGTTATTGCAGCTCAGTCCTATAGACTTGAATAGAACTGAGCTGCAGCACCAGGCACAGCTGCAGCACCAGGCACGGCTACAGCACCAGGCACAGCTACAGCACCAGGCACAGCTGCAGCACCAGGCACAGCTGCAGCACCAGGCACAGCTGCAGCACCAGGCACAGCCACTTAGTGCATGTTTAAACAAGCTATTTATGTTAAATTAATAACACGGGGACTCCTGCAGTGCAGCACACATCAGGAATTCAAAGCCCTTTTTTTACAGACTTATTGAATGTGCCTATAGATGCCAAGACAAAAAAAAAACATCGGAGCAATGCAGCTTTCCAGAAAGTTCTGAAATTCGCCACCTCTTCTACATGTCTAGAAGGTCTGCCCTTTTTCTAGGAACCCCTTAGCTATCACGAGAGTTGACAAATATGAAAAGGGCTTCAGATATTATTATACATTTATATAGCGCCATTTATTCCATGGCGCTTTACATATGAAAAGGGAAAAAATAGACAGGTACAATAAACATGTGCTAGACAAGGGACACACAAGTACAGAAGGAGAGAGGATCCTGCCCGCGAGGGCTCACAGTCTACAGGGATGGGTGAGAATACACTAGGAAAGGGTAGAGCTGGTCGTGCGATGGTTCAGTAGACTGAGGATCATTGCACGTTGTAGGCTTGTCGGACAGGTGGATCTTCAGGTTTTTCTTGAAGGTCTCCGTTGTTGGTGAAAGTCTGATGTTTTGCGGCAGGGAGTTCCAGAGTATGGTGGAAGCCCAGGAGAAGTATTGTATGCGGTTGTGGGAAGAAGAGATGAGGGGGGAGTCGAGAAGGAGATCTTGAGAGGATCGAAGGTTGCGTGTAGGTAGGTAGCGGGAGACCATGTCACAGATGTATGGAGGAGAAAGGTTGTGGATGGCTTTGTATGCCATGGTTAGGGTTTTGAACTGGAGCCTCTGGGCAATAGGAAGCCAGTGAAGGGCCTGGCATAGAGGGGAGGCTGGGGAATAGCAGGGAGACAGGTGGATTAGTCGGGCAGCAGAGTGTAGGATGGACTGGAGTGGTGCCAGAGGGGAGGCCAGACAGTAGGAGGTTGCAGTAGTCAAGGCGGGAGATAAGGGAGTGCACTAGTGTTTTTGTGGTTTCATGGTTGAGGAATGTACGGATCTGGGAAATATTTTTGAGTTTGAGTTTGTCCACAAGATGCCATATACCTGAACAAGTTCTGCCCAAGAAGCACCAAGTTTAATTTCTAGAGGAAAGAATAGTCCAATAAATGTGCCGAAACACCGCACAACACACTCCCCTGTTGTGGACTACAGTATACCTTCTTGTTCTAGTATGATTTAGTAAAATTACTCTTGGATTCTGGTTGGCCGTCATTTGCGCCCCGGTTATCCTGTGTTCTTCCAGTATCTCCTCCAAAGACTAATCTCATATACTCCTTCCACCATGATTGTTCTTAAGGGTATGCCACACTAAACAATATCGCTAACGGGATCGCTAAAAAACGTCACTATTTAGCGATCCCGTTAGCGATATTGTTCAGTGCGGCAGCTTCCAGCGACGAGCTTCCTGCTGTGATCTCGCTCGTCGCTGGAATCGCTCCGGACCCTATTTTCTCGTCGGCGCTCCCGCTGGGTAAGTATCTAATCGCTGTGTGGCACCTTTTCTTAGCGATTTAGCGGTACTTTTGTACCGCTAAAGTCGTTAAGAAGATCGCTAACGGCGATAGCGTCGTTAACTATATCGCTAAATGTGGCCGCATTTAGCGATATAGAAACAATCCCGCTAGCGATCTCATTAGTATGCAACGCTAACGAGATCGCTAGCGGGATAGCTTAGTGTGGCAGTCCCTTTAGACTGTGCACACTGTGCATTGGATATAACCCCGGGAGCTCGCTCCTACAATTTGAGAAGTTCTTATCTACTATTTTCAGGTCATTTTGTTAATGTCAAGAGATTAAATATAAACTATTTAATGCTGGGGCACCAAAATCTTTCAATTTTCTACTATTCCTTGCTTGGGCAGCAGACACAAAATAAAACATGAAAAAGCCTCTTCTTGGAGCCTGACCTAGCAGATCTTCCCCCAGAAAGTAATGAATAGTAATGAAGTGTGACACTCCATTATTACCTTAAATACTTAAGACCCTCGCAGGGTCCTTCTCGTAGGTTTGGAGATTCAGGAATACAGGCAAAGCTGTTGTCAGGGGCTTTGGGAGAAACAAGGAAGAACTTTTAGGGATATTAGTTGGAAAATTCCTATAATTGTTCGATGTTTTGGATTATCGGATAGCCATAAAAATTTAAAAAAATTCAGGGGTTGCCCACCTTTGCAACTTTATTTTTTTTTTTTTTTTACTTTTGGTAGTTATGGGCTGTACGCCAGAAAAAAAATTGCACATTTTGGCTATTTTTCTGTTTGGGGTTGTTTTTAGCTGTGACAAATTTGCTATGATAGATGTTGCCATACGTTTTTAGGCCACGTTCAGTATTTTGCATCAGTATTTGTAAGTCAAAATCAGGAGTGGAACAATCAGAGGAAAAGTATCATAGAAACACGTCACTTCTGTATTTATCACCCACTCCTGGTTTTGGCTTACAAATACTGACCGAATACTGAATGTGTGAACGCGGCCTTATGCAAATCAACACCATGGTCCGACCAGCATATTGCTATGAGACAGGAGAGGAGCAGGGAGCGTGGTCATCAATGATTGTAATCAGGGCTGGTTCCCCAATCCTCGGCCCCCGGGCCGTCAATGACGGCACTCACTATGGTGTAACAGTCTGCCTGCTTACTAAGCAGACGCTCTGCTGTGCGGGGCAGGAAAGGATAAAGCATGGACCCCAGCGAGTCGCTCTGATGTTTAGGTTACATCCAGGAAATGATATCGGTTCCAGCCCACTTCCTCTCCCCAACAGGAAATGCTGGAGATGGAACAGACCCGATGAAGTGAATGTTATTTTTAGATTAAAAAGTCTTTATGAGCCGACTTTCACAGATCAGGCATTTTATTTAAGACTTCCCCCCCCCCATAGTCAGTCCTGTACTATTAAACCTTTCCAGTGGTATAAGAATACACGACCTTGTGGCTAATGATCGGGGAAGTGCGTTATCTGCGGGGAATTAGGTATTTTTAGAACAGTAGAGTCATTTTTGGAACAAGCTGTTTAGTTGGTATTAAATCTTATTTGCATGAAAGTGACGGCCGATTATAGATCCGCTTCTTGGCTCGCGATCAAGCAGGCAGGAGGCAATTAGTGACCGGCAGGAGCTGGAAAATGAGATATTGTAAAGATATTTATGTCAGTGCTTGTAGCAAAGAGGGATCCCGACGCCATCACCTGAATACAACACTGCAGGGTCACTGACGAGGATGCACTTTACACTTCCCCAAAGTCTACCTTTCTCTACACTGCCCGTCCTGCCTCCGTTTTGAAGTGAGGATAAATGGGTCATGGATTTTGGCCCACAACCTCCTTTCTCAGTAAGAGCATTGAAGATGGGTCATGGCTGGGTCTTCTAGCATGACAATGACCCAACACACAGCCAGGGCTCCGTAAGAAGCATTTCATGGTCCTGGAGTGGCCTAATCAGTCTGTAGATCTGAACCCTATAGAAAATCTTTGGAGGGAGCTGAAACTCAACGTTGCCCTGCGACAGCCCCGAAAGATGAAAGATCTGTATGGAGGAGTGGGCCAAAATCCCTGCTGCAGTGTGAGCAAACTACAGAAAACATCTGATCTGTGTATAATTGCAAAGCAAAGGTTTCTGTATCAAATATTAAGATCTGTTTTTGTATTGTATCAAATACTTATTTCATACAAAAAAGTTGCAAATAAATTATGTAAAAATCATACGATTTTCTGGACTTTTTTTTTTTTTTTTTAAGATTAATGTCTCTCACAGCTGAAGTGTACCTGCACTAAAAAATTACAGACCTCTCCATTCTTTGTAGGCCGCAAAAAGTCAAAAATCGGCAGTGTATCAAGTGTTTATTTTGCCCACTGTATATGATCAAAGTCGCACTTGTCAATTTCCTTTTCTCACTAGAGAAAGTTGGAATTGATCACAGAAAATAAAGTTGTTTGGACTTTTGGAGATTATTCTTTTTGTAATACAGGAAAAGCAAAAGTGTGTGCCAATAAAACGCAAACCTGATACATACAGATTAAAGGGTTATTCTCCACCACCTCACCAAAAATATATATATGTATACCCTATCCATAGTATAGGGGATAACTTGCTGATCGCAGGGGGTCTGACTGTTGGGACCACCAGCGAGTCTGAGATCTGGGCTTTAGAATCCCACGATCGGGTATGTGCAGCCCCGTCGTGAATGGCACGTAGGTGCACAGGCTCTGCCCCATTCATTGCCAATGGCACTAGCCAAACTATGTACTCCTTAGTACCATAGACAATGAATGGCGCGTACCTCACTCCATACTGGATGAGCTACAGAGCCCCAATCTCAGAATCTCTTGGAGTCCCAGCAGTCCTCAAGTTACCTCCTATTCTATGTACAGTATAAGGAATAACTTGTCTTTTGGGGGGGCATAAACCTTTAACGCCGGTTCTAAAGCCAACTACTACAAAATCATTCAATGTGTAGGGGGGCGTGCAACTCTCCCCTACCCCACCCCACAGGCACCAGGGGGGAGTGGGAAACAGGGATTTTTGTGTACTCACTGTAAAATCCTTTTCTCCGAGCCACTCATTGGGGGGACACAGCATGAATATGGTCCTGTGTGCCCCAATGAGGCGAAGGAGAAAAGAATAATTGGGTATAATGGATTTTAACATGCCTGATTCTTTCAGCTTATTTCACTTTCCGAGATATATGCTCAGCGCTGCTGGTGCATAAGTGGACGGTGGCCAAGGGAAAACTAAGTGTAGTATCTGAGAACAGCCACTGCGCAGCGCTCATAGCTGCATTGCTCCGGCTCCATATCCCATTTACACTGGCTGCTGCCAATCAGTGGGGGCACAATGTCTATCACCCACTCCGATCAGCTAATTTCTGCTCCTATGTATAGGACATCATCAGGTTAGACCCAGAAAGAATAAAAGCCTTTAAATACAAGTACATTTGTGGTGGATTATATTGGATCAGCATAGACAGATTGGCATGTTGGTCCAGTATTATATACACGGCACGTCTCAACACTACTGTATAAACTACCGTTACGCAATGTTTTTATTTGGTTTAAAAAAAAATGTAAAAAAAATTCTCGACCTTTATTAAAAAATATAAAATATTTTCATCAAACAAAAAAAAATTAACAAATATATATATATATATAAAAAATAAAATTTAAATAAAACTTGGGACTCTAGTACAAATAGATTTTTAGCATTTGGATAAACAGCTTTCTCAGTCACACAAAAAAACAAAGACACACCAAAAAATACAAGTGCAAAATCTGAAAGGCTCCATAACGCCAGGTCATAAGTAGGTAACTGGAAACATTACGTGGTCGGGTGATGGACATGATCGGAGGACGTAAGCTGTCTAAATAAAGGAAGGACTGGATAAAAATAGACCTGATCAGCCGGTGATGGTCGTAAAACTCTATATAAAAAAAGTCCAATTCATTATATATATTATTAGATATATATGTAAACATTTAAAACTGAATGCAATTTACGGGTTATTAAACACAGGAGAGGAGCGTGAGGAATTCTGACATCATGGCTAAAATTGCCATCTAGTCCAAGATTGCGCCATGCCGAGGCTAGGTCACAACATTATGAACGGTATTGTGACCCGCAGGGTACCAAGACTGCGATAAGCGAGTCTGAAAAATCCGAAACCAGTTGGATTTTTTACAACTTGCTTGTTGAGGTCATAATACCCTGCGACCCCATTCACCTGCAATGTAACGGCGTCACAAAGCGATCTGTGGCCGCCAAAGATGCTCCAGCCTAAAATCCTTGTGACGCACCAAGCTCCCATGCAAGATCCGTTCCAAATATTTCTGCCACGGTGGACTAGCTTTTTAATGTATTTAACCCAAATACCAATATGCACCGGATAGAGGAGGTTCATAGACATTTTCCCCAGAGAACAACGCTTCACATCTGGTATCAATGTGTCCCATTACGTTCCAACAGGATTGTGAAAGAGTAAACAGTTAGCGAACGTCAGGTCGGTTGATACAGTGAAGCCGTAATGAAGCCGTGGGCTCAGTGATCGGCTCCGTTCTGCAGGCCCTTTACTTCCATAGGAAGGAATATCTGCTGGACCAGTCGTGTAGGAGATCCGGTAGTCGCTCAGAATAATTTTGGAAGCTGGCGAAGTCTATTGACATCTAAGATGTCTCCTGTTGAGCTGCCAGGGCCTTTTTTAACAGACTCTCTTGCAGTGAATAGCGGGGGGCTTCTTCCATTCTCTTTTTCGGGATGTCCCTTTCCTGAGGCAAGTTTTGCTTTGTGATTAAGATCTTTTAAGAACGGCAGAGAGGTCTCCTCAGAACCGGATACCTCGTTAGTTATGTTTCTTAAGGTATTCGCCTCTGTGTTCTTAGCGGGGTCTGAAATCTCCGTGTCTGAAAGTCTCCGGTGTGAATTAGGGTGAGCTATAAACTCCAGAGTGCCGTTAGTCAGGGACACATCGGGGGACAGTCCGCAGTTTCTGTCACCCGTCCGGCGGCTTTCTGATGACGAGTCGGCCTCGTCGTCGCTGCTGTCGTTACTCTCGATGAGGTTATAACGCTTCAAGTACTTCTTAGTGGCGAAGGACATGTTGTTGAGAGAGATTACGCTCAGACCCGCCGTGCTCTTCTCCAGGTTCCCAGGAAGGAGATTGTGAAGAGAGGAGGAATCCGGGGCTTTGTTTTTGCTCGCATGGTTCAGAGACAGCTGCGTCAGCTGAGACTCGCTCAGATACTTCAAGGCAATGGCGTTCGCCTCCATGCTCAAGTCAACTCCATTGGGCATGAAGCCGCTTAAGCCGATATTAGTAAATGACATGTAGTTTAGTCTTGGGATGACCGCCTCTGGGCTGATGGTGGCAAGAATGCTGCAAAGAGAAGACAATGTAAGGAAGAGATACCATTGTTTTAAGTGTCCGTGACAAGCACAGCACACACTGGACGCACGGATCATCATGTCAGTCATGTAAAGTGTTGGGACTTTTCACCGCAGCCCACACGCCTAGGCCGGTGTACGAGAGCCGAGAAGAAAATAGCTGCTGGTCAAGCACACACATATTGTGGGTAAAAACCACCCCAATAGTCCAGCAAGTTTTATTTGGTAAAACTTCATCTTGGCACATTAAAAAAAAAAAAAAAAACCCTCCATCAATGGAAAAAAAAAAAGTTACAGGTCTTTGAACACAGCAGTGACACAATCCAAAATTCTCAGCCTTATTTTTCCCCTACTAAAATGAAACAAAAAAAAAAAAAAAACACACACACACATGTTGTGAGAACCCATAATTTGGCGCAATATGCTCCCCCTCTCATCATAACCTGCATCAAAAGTAGAATGTGAGAAAGCCGTTTTGTATGAATCCCATCACTGTGATCACATAAGTGATACACTACCATAGTGTATTCACACCATAAAAAAGCACTGGCAAATACACTGAATGCCTGTATGTAAAAGGGTTGACAAATACAAAGAGGGATCTCTGTATGCAAAAAATTACCAGGCGTTATCCGAACTATTGGACTTGCTCGGCTTCGTGTCTGAGGTTTGTTGCTCCATGTTCACGCCTAGTGACCGCAGCTGCTTCATCGTGGCCTTTAGTACGGTGTCCTGCTCATTCTGGCTGGTCCTGGCTGCTAGATTTTCACTGAGTTTCTCTGCGGGAGGTTCACAGTCTCTGGACTCGCTCTTCAATAAATGGTTAACCTGACTCTGGAAATAAATTACGTAGAATTAACGTCAGAACAAGAGCGAGTGATCCGGTTTATAAGGAGATTGACACGTCGGGTTACACTAAGGGTTAATATCCGTAATAAGTCATTATTGCATATCACTCATAGGGACATACAGGGCATTTATAGGCTGCTATATACATCTACAGCAAATACACAAGCCGACAGGGTGCCGAGGTATCTGAGCCGGACATCACAGAGGCTGAACGGAGAACCCCTCCGACATGCTGTCTGATCCTATTAAATGTCAGTGTGATAGTTTAATGTGTAATTTATGCATTATTTAGTTATCTGACATTATTAATAATTATGTAATGGCTGCATGACGTGTGTGAGCGATAAAACGACACAAACAGCCATCTACAACCAAGGTTGCTAGTACGAGGAGAAATTCTAAGAAAAAAAAATAATTTTGAGGGTAAAAAAAAAAAAAAATAAAATAAAATAAATAAATAAACCTTACCAGTAAGTCTTTATAGAACTTTTCTGGGGCAGACCTAGCTGGTCGGCACAATTTGGGTTCCCTGCGGTTCCCAGGCTGGCATTTCCCAACAATCTGTCGCTATATTCTGGCTGAGGAGAGCAGGATTCATTCCTTGTGATGCAAACGCTGAAAGGAGAAAAACGAAAAGAAGGGCAATTAATTCACTTTTCATGATAAATAGACATCTACTTAAATATTTGGATAAAGAGCTTGGATGGGAATTTTAGAGACAGGTATTTTTTTTTTTTTTTTAAAAGAATGAATATATGGATATTAAAAATGCAATGTAATTGCAAGAGTATTAGATACAAACATACGCCTATTAGCATAATGGATGTGGACAATGCCACAATCTGTGGTTATAGAAAATACCCCCCAAAAAAGTGAACTGCTCCAAAATAAAATATAAACAGGAGAATAATTTGGAGTATGACTGGCTAAAAAGATTTGCTTTATGGATTACAAAACTTTTTTGATTAAATAGAAAATTATTATGTAGAAAATGCAAAAAGACAGAGATGTAACAATCGCTGATAAAAAGCGTACATATAAACGGATGTCGACGTCTACCCGCAGGGTACGTGTGGAGTTTCCAAAAATGGTGACCAAAGTATCCACTGTTGCGTCAAATAAATTTACTGACAAGTAAAAGGAGAGACCACCTTATCCATTATTGGAGTCAGCTAGGTTTGTTACCAGAGAAAAAAAAAAAAAAAGTCTTCGACGCATGTTTCGCTCTTCAAGTCATTAGCTTTCTCAAGTTTGCCATCTGATTATATGTACACTTTTTTTTTTTTTAATCAGTGATTGTTACCCGTCTGTCTTTTTGCATTTTGTACATATTTTTCTTTTTAAATAAAAAAAAATCAATAAAATAAACCTTTTTAACCATTCAAATGCCAAGTTTTTTTCTCCTGTAATTGCAAGAATGTGGAACGCTGCAGAACAGTGAAGATAAAGGATGCAGTCATCGGCACAGTTACCCCATCCTGGCGTCTGCACGGACAATGAAGGAAAACGAGAGGACTGCCAGGGAATTAGGGAACTAGTTGTCCTACGATGGAAGAGTCTCGGTGGCGGCTACTCACGGTGCTGGTACGGCAGGAGAGAGGTCGCCGCTGTCTGTCAGCTGACTGCTTTCTGCAAAGCTATAGATGTCTACAGCCTGTAAGGAGGAAGCGATGGTGCCGCGGCTCGCATCTTGCTCATTGTTCACGGCGGCGCTCAGTTCTTTACAGAGGTCAGACTCATCCTGTTTGTCCATCGTCGTCTCTTCCTCAGGACATGGAGGAGGGCTCCAGTACAAGCTTGCACCTAGAAGGAGGGTAACACATACAGCCACGATCAGGGCAATATATACAGAGGATACATAAGAGAACACTGGAGGCAGCCCCCACATCGGATGGAGGCACCAGTGCAGGGGTCTCAACAAAAAAAAAAAAAAAGTTGCTGCAGTAATGGTAAGGAAAATATACTGCATATTCCAGCATCAGCTGGGTAGACGAGAGTCCAACCAATCTCATCTACTCATTGCAGAATTGTCTGCATGGATACTGACATGTGGGGCAGATAAATTCCGGAGCGTGACGATTCACTCTGCAACAAATATGGGGCAAATCCACAACAAAACTGCAGAGCTCGTCTACCAAGAGCTATGTAAAAACTTGCTGAAAATCTGCTATGATTGAACAAGCTCCAAGACAAAGCGTCAAAGTTTTGTTGTGATTTTTTTTTGTTGGGGGGGGGGGGGGGGATTAAACCATAGGAGCCCATCATGAAACCATTCTAGGGCCCTGCTGGTCTGAGGTGTGATAGATTTGGCAGGCTACACGCGTTATTTTACTATGAGAACTGATCTCCAGTTGCATCGTTTTCAATTTATCAGAATGGGGTTGTTTCTGCACGAAGGGAATTGATTTCTGAAAGCCACAGACAGATCAGTGCGACAAAAGCAGAAAGTTAGGGGTGTAAATTTACCCTTAATAAGAAGCTACCACAAAAGAATTACAAAAAGGTTTTATATACAGTATATATAAATATATTTATAAGTATGTACCAAGTAGATTGTTCAAGAGCGCCTATATTTACAAGCTCCATGCTGATAGTTTTAGTCCCCCCAGCAACGAGCTGCCCGAGCTGACTTTCATTCACAAAACTACATAGGTTCTGCTGGCCTTATACTGCCCCCTGCTGGCCAGTTCACGTTATTGGTGTCACAATCCCAAGAACGGCATAGATCTTTAGTTATTTTTTCCACACTCTTCATAAAACTAGGGCAAATGTTAAAGCCTCACTAAGTATTTAATAAAATAAACTGAGGAATCTGAACGCTTGCCTCATCAATTCAGGACCCCAATTAAGACGGGAGCAGTGGATACTCTTCTGACGCAGGGATGTTGTTGCCGCCGTCACCCCCAAAACTCAGATTGAACTATTTAGACATTCATAAAGGGCACTCATCTGCCTCTCCTGTCAGCATCGGCCGCCCGCTGAACACAAGAGAGGGGTGTGCTCTCAACCCCTGCAGTGTCAGGACGTGCGAGGCTGGGGACTGAGTTCAGGCAGCGCCCCAAAGTGAGTGCCAACAATCAACATAAAGGGATGTGTGCAGGATGAGATCTGATGAGCACTTTGCCACACCAACAGAGCACCGAAGTCACCACATTTACAGATCTAATAAACACTATTTTATGTAAAAGGAAAACTAGTAAAATCTACAGTTTTTTTTTTTTTTTTTTTTTTACAGGCGTCAAGTGTTCTATATGAATTTCTAATTAGTTCAAACATAAAAAAAAAAAAATTCATGTGGCTATTTATATTTTTTTAAAGATAATTGTGCCAAACCATTTTGTGGCATGTGGCGAGGACAATGACCACCATAGATCAACATTGAAGAAATAGTAGTTTCTTGCAATGAGTAATAACAGAAATATTGCAAAAACAAGTATAAATGGTACCTGTGCCGACGGCTATGCTGACGCTGGTTTTTCTCGAGCGCTCGGCTTCTTCCGTTTCTGTGGCTACGGATTCTGTCACCTTCTGTGTGGAAGACGTGGTCTGGGGAGAAGCGGCCTCCTTGGAATTACTCTGGGCTTCTAACAAGCGCTGAATCTGCAGGGCGGACACACAACTACACAGATCAACAACCTGGCGCACAAGGTCATGATCACAAACGAACAGTAAACTTAGAGATGAGAATAATCAAGAGATCATAAGGTTTCCCCTGCTCCAACCCAATACAGTATATCCTGTAGAAACCCTGCACAGAACACAGCGATAATTGCTCTGATCATGTTAAACTGAGGAACAAGACACATGGGAATCCTGATGCAGTCAGTTGCCTTACGGCCAGACACATGGGGGTCCTGCTGCAGTCAGTTACCTTATGGCCAGACACATGGGGGTCCTGCTGCAATCAGTTACCTTGCGGCCAGACACATGGGGGTCCTGCTGCAGTCTATTAACCTTGCGCGTCAGATACGGGCCACATGGGTTGTGCTCGCCTGCACTGTCAGTCACTACCTTACGGCCAGACACATGGGTGTCCTGCTGCAGTCCGTTACCTACGGCCACACATGGTGTCCAGCTGCAGTCAGTTACCTTACGGCTAACACATGGGTGTCCTGCTGCAGTCAGTTACCTTACAGCCAGACCATGGTGCCTGCTGCAGTCAGTTACCTTACAGCCAGACGCATGGGTGTCTGCTGCAGTCAGTTACCTTACAGCCAGACGCATGGTGTCCTGCTGCAGTCAGTTACCTTACAGCCAGACGCATGGGTGTCCTGCTGCAGTCAGTTACCTTACAGCCAGACGCATGGGTGTCCTGCTGCAGTCAGTTACCTTACGGCCAGACACATGGGGGTCCTGCTGCAGTCAGTTACCTTACAGCCAGACACATGGCAGAAGAAGCGTTTCTGCACTAGTAGGTAAATCAACGTCAACTAACCTGAGCTTGAAGCAATTTCAACTGCCTGTCCTGCTCGGCTAGGAGCCGGTAAGCTTCTGTAGACAATCCCAACATCCCGTTGGTTGGGGCATCGCTGGCGGCGTATTATGCTGGCAGGAATGAGGACTGCACGCATTCTTTAGTAAAGAATCCCTCCTGCCCGGCGACATCACATTCTCTAGAGGTGGTGGACAGCCCCCTGCTCCGGTGCAGGCTTTTTGGCAATTGTTGACACACACGGCATTGCAGCACACAGTCGGACAGCTGATGTTTGGATAAGTGGGAGAATCTGATGGGCTCTCAGTACTACAATGGTTCATATAAGAGTTCACCACCGGCCAAGAACTTGCAGGGTGACACTGATTTGGGGCAATATTATGGCAACAGTTACAAACATTGCTTGGATGGCAAGGAGCATAGTTGGCGTTTGCTTTGACATTTCGGCAAGCTTTCTTGGTGGAAGGGGAAAAGTCACATTGTGGGTTGGAGAATGCAACAGGGGAGACTGCCTGGAAAAAGGAGCAGATGGCAGCACAGGTTGCTCCTGGCACGATCCACTAATGTTACAGCTCAGATCAAGGTCGGCCGCACCTCTGACCTGATGAACCGAAGTGTCCGGGGAAGAGCCTGTACGAGGTGTGGACAGAGGAGACGAGGATGACGAGCAGGCAGAGTTTCTTCTCGTCGGCCCCTTGGTGTTCTGATGAGGGCTTCCTTTATCCGCTGCAGTTGGTCGCACTTTTGAAGCTTTTGTTACTTGGCTCTTTGCATTTTTATAGGGCAGGAGAGATGGTTTTGTAGAGTGTTCCTTCCCGTGTGGGTCGTTATTTGGACACGATGCACTCGGCACCTGACTGATCATTTTTGGTGTGGAGGAGAACGGTGGCACCTTCTTACTACTGATCTGCTGAGTGCCAGCTCTTGGCTCTACAACATTCCCAAATACTAGAGACAGTTCTGGCACGCTCGGGTGGATTTTAGTCGCCTGTAATGAGAATATATACACAATATCACATATATGAAGGTTTAACATATGCTTGCGTACAACATAATTTACTTTGAATACAGTTGAACAGAAATTAACGAAATGCTGTATACTACAGGTAACCTCATCGTCATAGATGCAACCACCCCGAATACAGTGGACTGCGCTCATACATATAACAGTAGAAAAATGCATCCCATAACTACTGAGGAAGCCATACAGGCAGCCATCACATCTAGGACCTCAGCTACTACACAGATTCCTGCTATAGGAGAAGTAATCACGCATACACCAGCATCCCCTAGTGGTAAGAATAAGACACATCATGTTATATCGTTTTAGTGAAAGAATCTATCAGCAGGATTTCAACCCCCTCCTCTCAAACCATTTACACGTGCATGTAGCTCTTTCAAAAGCGAGCCCAGTAATATATTGACATGGCCAGTCTATTCCTCCGTCACTGAGAAATCAACGGTTAAACTAATATGCAAATGAGGCTGAAGAGCTATGGTAGATCTGAAGCCTTTGTCACTCCAGCTCTATTCCCTGCCCAGCGCCGCTTCCTCCTGCTTGAACAACATCCTCTATGCTGTGTGACTTCAGGCAAAAAAGCCAATCGTTGAGGCCAGATTCTTTTGGAGTTTCCACGAAAACACAAAGAAACTTTTACTGATTTTTCATGTCCTCCCTAAAGTGAACAAAGCTATTGACCCTCCGCCAATGAGGCCCATTGTGCGGGGCATCGGGCCAGTTACTGGACAGTTGGACTTCTTGCTCCAACCATTATCCCAAAGAACCCCGCGTTTCCTCACGGATTCCAGAGATGTTTTGGAACAATCAGCAGACAACACGTGGCCAAGCGATTCCACCTGGTTGAGATGAGACGTCACCGCTCTTTATACCTCAATAAACCATGACATTGCTATTAATGAGCCAAAATTCCATCTCTCTACGTACAGGGATTAATCCTCTGATTTACATTCTTATATTATTTTTGTTACGCAGTTTCTCATGACTTTTTTTTCCCCTTTGGTATTCATCTCCATTGGCAAATTTGGTAATGTCTTTCTGGGAAGAATGCCATCTCTAGTGTAACGATTCCATTTGTCTCCCATTTGTTCTGGTATGGCAGATACGTATACGATTTGCTCTTCATTTGGACAGGCGATGTGTCTGCCATACCGGAATTTATACAATACCTCAATAATATATCAATGTAATTTGTCTTTTACTTCTACTGTTCAGTCTTCATTCTTAGATTTACAATTGGAGGGCGTATGTGATAAATCTATTCTTACATCTACTTTTTCTTTATTCTTCGTGCTCATATAAGAATAGATTTATCACATACGCCCTCTTAATGCGCTTACATTTTCCTAGGCAACAGTCAAAGCAATTCCAGTAGGAAAATGTAAGCGCATTAAGAGCAACTGCAGTGATGGCAGTAAATTGGCCCAAGAATTAGAGCAGCTCCGTAACAAAATAGGAAAAAAGGAGGTTACCTGGATTTTAGATAGGGCCTCTAATATTGTATAGCGCAAGAACAGACAGGATCTTATTAAATCTGGTGATATTACAAAACCAGTTTTATCCTTACAGTGTATTCCCCAATTCAACCAAATTAAAGGGTATTCCCATCTCCAAGATCCTATCCTACTATGTAGATGTAGTAATAAGATTAGCAAACTCCTCCAACTAGAAATGTAGTATAGTCATCCTGATAACCTATGTTGCTCACCTCATGTACAGGACACTGCAGTAGCTTAGTTATATAGCACCGTGTACTTACAATTGCTCATTTTCCCTTCTACCTGGCTAATTCTTTTTTTCTATGACATCACAAGATTAATAACGGACGAGCTGAATCCTTCTAAGCTCTATGTAGAAACAGGAGGTCAATTTTCTCTGCATGAGTCAGAAGTCACTGCAAGACTCTCGGGAAGTGGGAGGAGTTGAAGAGTGGAATGATTCAAGCAGGGAATAGAGACGACTTTCTGTTTCTACATAGTAGAGAGAAAACACGGATTTTGGTAAAGACTTACCTGTAAAATCCTTTTCAGCGAAGGAAGGAAGAGAGACACAGTAATTCATTACTGATGGGTAGGCGGAGCCCCAGATCAGGATGTTACCTCAGATCAAAAGAGTGATGACTGGCTGGCCCCTCCAGCTCGGGCTCCTCCTACTCAGCTCCAGTCGTATCAAAGCTTTTAGGAAAAGAGCCAAGATCACCAGCGGAGCAACATAACCCCTTCTGAAGGAACTTCAGAGAAAAAACACAAGGATACAGGTTATGCATGCAAAGAAAGCCAAAAACCACAGAGTTCCAGGTACTACTCACGGAACCTGACTACTGCGATGAGCTGGCGATGCTGGAACAGAGCCTTAGCGCGCTGACCTCAGCCCAGATAATCGCTATCAGATAAGGGTCGCGCTGCATCTGAAAACATCAACACACTTCTGCCGTGGGAGGGTACTGTGTCTCTCTTCCTTCCTTCGCTGAAAAGGATTTTACAGGTAAGTCTTTACCAAAATCCGTGTTTCAGCTGCAGATGAAGGAAGAGAGCCACAGTAATTCATTACTGATGGGACGTCCCAAAGCAGTTCAAAAATAAGGGTGGGAAAAAACCAACAAAAGGCAGAAACCCAACAACCTTAACAATAAAGCGCAACCAGCGCTAAACACAAGTTCATCCAGAACTTTAAACTACAGCTGCCTGCAGGACCCTACGTCCGAGGGCTGCATCAGCGGAAGCACTGACGTCCACTTTATAAAATCTTGTAAACGTGTGGACAGAGCGCCAAGTCGCCGCTCGGCAAAGCTGCACTGCCGAAGCACCTTGATGAAAAGCCCACGATGAAGCCACAGCTCTCGTGGAATGGGCTCGAATCTTAATCGGGCAAGATTCACCCCGAAGACGGTAAGCTTCCAAAATAGCTGACCGGATCCAACGAGCTATAGAACCCTTGGAAGCTCGTTGACCACGCCGACGACCTGCCGGAACCACAAACAGGGAGTCCGTCTTACGAAAACCTTGAGTAATAGATAAATAAAACTTCAAGGCCCGCACTAAATCCAATGTGTGTAAATCTCGCTCTTTCGTATTCTTCGGATCCGGACAGAGTGAAGGCAACACAATATCCTGGTTAACATGAAATTGTGACACCACTTTAGGCAAAAAATCACCCGAGTGCGAAGCACTACACGATCCGGAAAAAACTCCAGAAAAGGAGGCGAGCAAGAAAGAGCTGCCAATTCAGAAACTCTCCTCAAGGAAGTGACTGCAACAAGGAAAGCCACCTTCCAAGAAAGTAAAGAAAGGCTAGCAGAAACCATAGGTTCAAAAGGTTTATGCTGAAGAGCCTCCAAAACAAGGTTGAGCCGCCAAGGAGACACGGGTGCCTTCCGCGGCGGAAACTTACGAGAGATACCTCGGAAAAAAGAGATCACGTCTCTATTCGAAGCAATGGTTCTCCGGAATAATAAGGACAGAGCAGAAATCTGACCTTTCAGAGTGCTAACTGCCAAACCCTTGTCTAGCCCATGCTGCAGAAAAGCCAACAGGTTGGGAATGGAAAATTTTCTCGGGTTCCGAGAAGACCCCAAACACCACGAAAAGAAGGTTTCCCAAATTTTGTGGTAAATCCTAGAAGTAGCCGGACATCTTGCAGCACGAAGGGTAGCAATGACCTCGGCTGAAAAACCTCTACGGGTCAAGATCTCGGTCTCAAGAGCCACGCCGTCAAACGCAGGGACATCAAGTCCGGATGACAAATGGGCCCCTGAGTCAACAAGTCCTGTTGAAGAGGGAGTGGAAACGGAGGTGCCGCCAACAGCGACATTATTGTCGAGAACCACACCCTTCTTGGCCAGTCTGGAGCTATCAGAATAGCTGGAATTCTCTCTAGTCTGATCCGACGCAGCACTAGAGGAAGTAAGGATATCGGCGGGAATACATAGATCAGCTTGAACTGATCCCACTGAGCCACTAGAGCATCCACCGCCACCGCCTTCGGGTCCTTGTACCTGGACATGAATGTCGGTAACTTGGCATTGGACCTGGAAGCCATCAAATCCACTTGGGGGGTTCCCCAGCGAGAGCACAGTAGTGCAAAGACTTCCGGGTGAAGGCTCCATTCCCGGGATCCACCCTTCTGCGGCTGAGAAAGTCCGCTGTAATATTCTGAACCCCTGGAATGTGAATCGCCGAAATGGCTGGTACATTGGCCTCTGCCCAAATCAGAATTCGGGACACCTCTACCATGAGTCTGGAACTCCTTGTCCCACCTTGGTGATTGATATACGCGACAGCCGTCGCATTGTCTGTCTGCACACGGACTGGCAGACCGCTCAAAGGGACCGTCCAATGTTGGAGGCAAAGAAAAAATCGCCCTCAATTCCAGGATGTTGATCGGAAGCACAGACTCTTCCGGTGACCATACCCCCTGAATCCAGAGATTGTTCCAAACACCCCCCCAGCCCGTCAGGCTGGCATCGGTGGTTATGACTGACCACTTCAGAGGGAGGAAAGACTTCCCCAGGGAGAATGCCCCTGGACGTAACCACCATTCTAGAGAATCCCGCACCGCGCGAGAAATGGTGACACTGCAATCCAGCGATTGCGACTGGTTCCATCGACTCAGGATGAACCTTTGAAGAGTCCTGGAGTGGAACTGGGCAAAAGGAATTGCCTCCATGGACGCCACCATCAGTCCCAGAAGACGCATACACTTCCGTAGGGACATTGCCATTGAGGATGTCATAATCTGTACATGTCGAAGAAGACATGACTGTTTGTCTGGTGGTAGGGAAACTACCGACCGAAACGTGTCGAGATGCATTCCCAAAAGAGAATTGTCCTCGATGGTTCCAGGGACGACTTCTCCCAATTGACCAGCCAACCGAAGTCTTTCAGAAACTGAAGAGACAAATCCCGAGCCGTCAATGCCTCCTCCTCCGAGGAAGCCACGATCAAAAGATCGTCCAGATAAGGGAGAATCGTAATCCCCTGTCTTCGAAGGAGTGCCATGAGGGGCGCCAGAACTTTTGTAAAGACCCTTGGCGCTGAGGCTAAGCCGAACGGCAGAGCCACGAACTGGTAATGATTCTGACCTATGGCAAATCGAAGAAAGCGCTGATGAGCCTTTCCGATGGGAATATGCAAATAGGCGTCGCGAATGTCGATTGACACCAGAAAATCGTTCTGTGACAGAGCTGCCACAACGGAACGAAGCGACTCCATGCGAAATTTCCGGGCATGGACATGCCGGTTTAATCGCTTGAGATCCAGAATCGGGCGAAATTTGTTCTCCTTTTTGGGAACTATAAAAAGGTTGGAATAAAAACCTTTCCCTCGGTCCTCTGACGGAACCGGTATCACTACGCCCTTTTGTAGTAGCGATTCGACCTCTCGCTGTAGAGCGACAACAAGCTCGGGTTCCGACGGAACGCGAGATTGACAAAAAACATTTGGGGGTTGAGAAGCAAACTCTATGAAATAGCCTGCCGACACTATCCGCGTTACCCAGGAATCTGGAACGCGAGCCATCCAAGTCTCCTTGAAAAGGAGCAGGCGACCCCCCACTCGAGAATCCTCGAGTGGACCCCTGGCGTCAATCCGACTTTGCGGTTTTCTTGTCAAGTTCCCGCTTGTTCTGGCGGAAACTCTGCTTCCAGGGAGTACGAGTTTTCTGAGAGGATTTCTTTCCTGAGAAAGAAGGACGACCCGATCCCCACGAGGAGTGACTAGATCGTCCTCGGCCCCGAAAGGACCGCCGACCACTATAAACACCAGGCTTACTGGACACCGAGGCCATGGCCCTTCGCTGTGGTAATGCTGATTCCTTTGCCTTAGCCTTGGAAATCAGCTCTGTGAGGTCGGATCCAAAAAGATGGCCACCCTTGTAAGGTAATGCCAACAACCCTTGTTTGGAAACTGCGTCCCCGGCCCACTGTCTGAGCCATAAAGCTCTTCTGACTGTGACCGCTGAAGCTTGCGCTTTGGCCAGCAGAGATGCCGTATCCAGACCGGCATCAAAGATATAACAGGCTGCCGTTTCTAACCATTCACAAGTTTCCCGTATCTCAGATAACGGAGATTCATTTTGCAACTCCGTCTTCAGACGTGCCAACCAGCTTAGAGAAGCTCTAGCAGCACACATGGATCCTAGCACTGCTCGAAATCCATGACCCGCAGCCTCCAAAGGCTCCTGTAAGCTCGCTTTTCCCTTAATAGGGAGTAGTGAGGATTTATTAAGCTGAGATAAAGACACATCCACTTCAGGAGCAGAGGTCCAATTAGCCTTTAACTCCGTAGAGCAAGGATAAAGTGTATCAAAGAAATGCGTTCCATGAAAACGCTTATCTGGACACAGACGTTCCTCCTCTATTACACTATTAAGCTCATCCAGAGCTGGCAATGTTGTACGCGAAGCACGGGACTCCTGGAACATGCGTGCTGATTTACCAGGACGACTAGTTACCTCCTCCGGTAACTGTAGTATATCTCTCATGGCTTCAATTAATGCCTCCGTACGCTTCGTCATAGAGGAACGCCCCTGCGGCTCGTCCGCATCTGAATCGGATATTTCTCCATCCGAATATAAAGGGGAACTCTGCCCAATATCAGATACCTCTGACTCGCTCCGTGTAGAGGCCGGTAACGGCCTGCGTCGCTTCCTCTGAGAGGCATTAGCAGACACATATTGACCTAAAAGGTCAGATAAGTTATTAATCGATCGAGCGATATCATCCAATTTTCCACCGCTGTCGACCGCAGCGCTAGACGCTGTGGAGGTCTGCGTATCTGATTGCCGCAATGGCACTGGGACGTGATCCGCGGCATCTGAACTCTGTTCAGACATGTCTCGCCTGTATGAGCAGGTCAAAGCGGTAATACCAGCAAAAAACTATGCGGTTTTTTTTTTTTTTTTTCAAACGCTGAAGGGTTAACGCTCCACCAAGCAGAGTTACCCCAGCGGTATTCAGTCAGCAAATTTAGCAGGTAGAAATAACCCTCAAAGGGGTTAATATTGCAAACTCACCAAAATATATATTTGTGAGTCCCAGCCAATTTTTATGTCTCTGATGAGACTGCAGCTGCAGGATAGCGATCGCTGCGCTGCGGGGTGAGGAATCAGCACTCACCCAGCTGGCCGTGGTGTCTATATGAGGAGGGGAGCGGTCCGAGGAGCCCAGGAGCCTGAGTAATGGCCGCCACAGTGAGGGGGTCGCAGGAGAAAAGCCAGAGCGCGCGTCTTCCTGCTCAAAAGACCGGGATCGCTAGGCCACGCCCCCTGCTAGCTCAAATAATGAGCGCGAACTCTCCCCGCTCCTGCTCCCTCTCTGTCCTGCAGCTATCTGCCTGCGGACAAAAAATCACCACATCTTCATGTAGTAGCGCTGTCACAGCAGCGCTGAAGCATACTGACTTCACATGTAGTAGCGCTGTCACAGCAGCGCTGAAGCTTACTGACATTACATGTATTAGCGCTGTCACAGTAGCGCTGAAGCATACTGACTTTACATGTAGTAGCGCTGTCACAGCAGCGTTGAAGCATACTGACATTACATGTAGTAGCGCTGTCACAGTAGCGCTGAAGCATACTGACATTACATGTATTAGTGCTGTCACAGCAGCGCTGACGCATACTGACATAGTAACGCTGACATTAGTAATAGCGCTGCTCATTCAGACGCTAAAGCACTCACACATAATTATTATTAAAATTTGTGTGGAGTACTCACCAGCCAAGGCGCCACAGGGACCCTCAGGGGTTTCTGGCGCAGTGCCCATGCTTCCCTCCAGGGCGAAAAACGCAGTGACCGCACGTGTGGTTTGCGTTCCCGCCAGAGAAGCTCTCCTCATCCCCCAGGGCCGGCAAGGATTCTGCAGGGACTTTGAGTAAATACAGATCCGCCAAGGGAGAGGTTGGGGTACAGCAGCGCTGATACCCCTGAGACCTCTAGACCAACTAGTGATCCAAGTCTCCTGTCCGAATATTAAAATAATAAAATTTTCTGAGGAGCTGCATTAGCAGCGACCATCCTCTGGACCTCAAATCTTAGACTGGAGCTGAGTAGGAGGAGCCCGAGCTGGAGGGGCCAGCCAGTCATCACTCTTTTGATCTGAGGTAACATCCTGATCTGGGCTCCGCCTACCCATCAGTAATGAATTACTGTGGCTCTCTTCCTTCATCTGCAGCTGAAAGAGAAGAATTATCTGGGTAATAAGGCAAAATGACCAATTGTAAGTACACAGTGCTATACGATGTGATAATTGCAATATATTAGGAGGATAACAACTTTCATGGTCGCTTCTTTAAGTGGTATAGTTTGTTCCACCAGTTCACATCGTATTCTTTCCACATACGTCTAGACATGTCACCACTCACCATGAATAAGGGTTAACGCTATTCAGTGTACGATGCATCGCAAGGGTGTTAAAAAATCACCTAGAGGAGGAGATATCAGGAGACGCCTCCTAACACGTCATGCGTTCTGGATATATAACCACTTGCCATCCTGACGGTCTCATATGGGCAAATAAATTAATGTTGCATTATTAATACTTTAATTTTTTTGTGTGTGATTTATTTTACACCTTTTTCATTTGTCTTACATTTTCCATTTGTGAGTTTATTTTTATTGCATATGCCTTTACCATGTGACATACTTATTGGCTATAACCATGTATATAGATTTTAAGGGACATATTGTTACATAACTCAGACAAAGTGCATTCGAAACATGTTGCCTTTGACGGAATTTATGTTTTAATCGATCTTGAATTTTTTACAGAGCTGGAATTCACATCTTTTTACGTGCTGTACATATTGCCAGTCTGACCGCTGATGCAAGATTATCATTGCAGGACAGGTAGGGACCACCAACGCTTTAATTTGCAGGGTCTGAATAGGCATTTCTTTTTTTTTTTTTTATTTTATTTTAGATCACTATTTCCTACCAATAGACTATGTGAAAAAAAAAAAAAATATCATCCAACCTCTTTACTGTTTCCCAATGTTCACTTCAGGGCAGGCACCATTTCTCCAGAAGATAAACATAAGAGATGAAGGGTTGGATGTTGCACAATCTTTATTTTTGACACATGTTCATTACATGGGCATCACTGCTTTTACCTGCTGAAAGGATGGGTGAGGACGAGGAGAAGGCCTAGGAGAAAAATCCTCATCTTCTACGCCAGAATCATGGTCGCTCACGGATAATTTACTGGGAGACGCGTTTGGTTTTAATCTAAAAAGGATGTAAATAAGTGAATGAGGAACCAGAAAATCTATCCCATGGGAATCAGACAGAACGCCAATATTAATGAATAAAATAAAGCAGGTAAAGAAACTCACACAGCCGCGGACATGGTCTTGGAGACCTCATTAAACAGGTAAGCTTCTGCATTCTGGGTCTCGGTGGAAAGCTCAAACTGAAAGTGCGATTGCTTTGAAGCTTCCACATTCTGAAAATAATAATAATATTAATAAAATTCCTTCTCCTAAAGCCTCGTAATGGGACTTATTCATTGTAAGTGGCCACTTACTTTAAAGAGATGTAATGCATCTTCGCATGTCAGCAACTGAAAGCCGAGCGGCTCGTGGCCAATGCACGGGAGGCACTCGTAGTATTCTGGCTCCTTGTGGGTGAGCGAATAGAGAACTATGAGGAAACTGCCAGACTCGGAAAGTACCCTAGGATAGGAAAAAGAATATGTATATTTATTCCATAGCATGCAATATAGAACAAGCAAAAAGGTTAAGACGTCCGATCAACAGATTCGGAGTGGGCATCAAATACAAGTTTGTCCTTGTGATGACCCAACTACGATAGATATTAACGGAAGCTGCATCATTCACATTGCATCTCATGAGGATGACACTGTGGCCGTTCTGGTGGCTCCATGCTCTGCCACATATTTTACAAAGTACTAACTCCTTATATGCTGAGAAGGACATAAAACAAGAATCAAATAATGACACACGCGTCGAGACACCACTCAGCTAATTATTGGGGGGGTCTCAGTAGCTGGACCCCCATGGTGATCAGGTAATTGTGAGATTAAAGTAAATCCAGCACTGGACATAGACGAGTAACAACCAGTCACTTGATTCATGTCGAGTGCTAGATATCCTATGGCATAAGCGTGTCGCCTCGTACTACTGAGCGAGGAGTGAACTCTGCAATAGCGACAAACTGAAAAGATTTGCTTTCTAAGCGCTGGTGCCACAATTTTCAGAGATGGAGTTGCCTGGTTAAGTGGAAAGTTCAACTCCGGATGCAATAAGCCCGGGAAACACCTAACGGATATCACTGAGGGTAGGCAGGGAAAGAGTCAGCACTCACCTTTCTTTAATTAAAGGGCTGTACATGTAGCGCAGAGAGCTCGCCCACACCTGAGGACTGTGGATGTGCGTGATGCCACTCAACCAACTGCAGAGAAACAGCAGAGGATGCCATCAGCATTGCCACAGAACTTAATTTAGTACAAACTATTAATAACAGATTCCAGAGTGATAGCAGGACTTCTAAAATTCACAATAAAGGGGCATTCCCATCTCCAAGATACTATCTCAATATACAGTAAGTGTAATAATATTAGCAAATACATTCAATTACAAACGTAGTATAGTTCTTCTGATACGCTAGGTCACATAACCAATGTGCAGGGCATTGCAATAGCTTAGGTATCCATGGTTACAACCACTAACAGCTAACTGTCACTATATGAGTGGTCGTAACCATCGATACCAAAGCTACTGTAATGCCCTGCACATAGGATACGTGACCAATCAGAACTATACTACATTTCTAATTAAATTTATTTGCTATTATTACACCTACTAAATATTGGGATAGGATCTCTGAGTGGGGAATACCCCTTTAAGGCCTCATATAGACGACCATTTTTCACGTATGTGTTACAACAGTGTTTTTTCACAGATATATATATATCCATTATAGTCTACAGGTCTCTTTCATGCAAACAGTTTCAAAAAACAAAAAAGCAAACATAACATTTTTTCATCTAAATCATGGCTCTATCATCACAGCAATGCAAATGTACGAGTCCATGAAATTGCCTACAGTACACCGAATAGCATCCTAGTGCTGTCTGTACTGTCCGAAATTCATTGACCGTTTGCTAGAAGTTTGAGAAACCTCCAGCAATTTTTTTTTCACCGCATACGAGAAAAAGGCAGATGCCACGATGATGGTACATAGTGTAGGACAGTGGATAACGGGTATTATGGTGTGCAACCAATAAAAGTCGGAATTAACCAACAGTGCAGTGTAATCTAGACGTGTTTTGAAGAATGAAAAGAAAAAAAAAAATTAATATATTAAAAAAAAAAAAAATCCCCCAAAATTTAGAGGTAGCCCATACGGTGACGTTTCGATTCAGAGAGGTGGATTATATATATATATATAAAAATATATATATAACACACACACAAAAAAAAATATATACACACACAAAAAAAATAATAAATATATATATATATATAACTATATATATATATATATATATATATATATATACATACACAACACATATACATTTTTGACATACTGAGAACTTACATTCCTACAAGTGGTAACGTGTAAGCCTTTGGGTCAGATTCCAGTACAAGGAGAAGCTTCCTGGTTTGATCCATCGTCAAATACCTAAAGAGCAAAAGACAAAAAAAAAAAAAAAAATAATAGTACAATATCAAGCCGAATGCTATCCGATAAAACATCAGATCGCACTCGACCGTGAGAGAACCCTTATTGTGTGGTTAAAATGCCATGCCTGTATGAGACTATACGTATCAAATATTTTCATGACTTTCGGCACGCAAATACAAGCCCTCATACAGCCCCATTGCCATATTCCAAGAACAGGAACTTTAAATTTCCATTGATGGGGCTCTATGAGGGCTTGTATTTTGCGTGCATCTAGATTTTATTGACACTTCTTTTCTATGTACCTCAAATTGTATAAATCAATATAAAATGATAATAGTAATAACAATAATATGCTGTGGCATTATTTTAGCCTTTGATAAATTGGATTTTACAGATGTAGCAATAAACATTCTATAGGTTTATTTTTTTAAATTAGGGAACGGGGTGATTTTACTTTTTTTTTTTTAGAATATATATATTTTTATTTATTTTTTACATTGCACTTATTAGATTGTGTGAATCAATTTCTGCTACTTGTTAATATTTAGAATAAGAGTTACAATTAAAGAGAAGAATTAGGCTGCAGTATTTAAGTAAAACTTCTGGCACATAGCCGGGGGTCTCCAGCGCACGCCCAAGCCAAACTAGTTTAGCTAATAAGCAATGATTATGTGAAGCAGGAACTACCGTATATAAATGGAAGCAACGTACTTGAGGTCGTCAGTGAGCCTTTATGTATGGCATGTCATTGCTGCTACCCTAAGTAGAGGCGACACTTCTCTCTATATAGACCCAAGCCCTAATACACATTTGGCTATTTCTCACTTCTTAAAACTTTGCAAAAAAACACTTTAGTCTAGATGCACTCAACATAAACCACATCTCGAGAATATAAAAATAAGTGCCAGGTAAATAGAAACAAACAAGTGTCTTAAAAACACTTTGCGGCGGCGGTCAGCAGGACAAGCATATGTCGAGCCGCCCGCCAGTACGATTTGGATTTTTTTTTTTATTAAAGCACACTCAGAATAAAAGAAGCTTACCCGCATTTGTGTGTTCCTTGAAGCTGGGCAATATTATTGTGACTGCTCAGGTTCCTGGCGAGGGCCGTGGGTATAATTGGGACAGGCTTTATGGAGTACTCTCAAATGTATTCGCCACGGTGACAGCCGCCCAGCGAAGATCAAAGTGAAGATTGTCCATGTTCTCCGAGTAAGTGATATGAGCTCTCACAGTGAGCAATTTGGAGAGATCCAAGGCTTCTTTGCTGTGAAGATGACTCTGAAGACCCTTAAAACAAAATAATAAAAAAAAATAATATATATATAAAAAATTCCTTTTTCATCTGAGAAACAATACAATTAAAGCCTGAGACGGCAATTTCCATTTCCTTCTTCCTACTTGACATTCAGAAAGGGATAGATCAGCCTTGTACGTAAAAAACAGAGGAAAGAAGAAAAGGAATCAAATAATCCTGGCAAAGACAAACACTAGTTCACAGCAATAATGGAGGAATATGGAGGAGCCAAAACTCCCAGACTGTAGAGAGAAGATTTATTCCAGCATCGGCCGACAATCGCGCTGCCAGTGGGGGGCCTGTCCCTAAGAGAGTGGGGCGGGCCTGGTCCCTAAGGAGTGGGTAGGCCTGTCCGCTACAGGAGTGGGGCAGGGCTGGTCCGCTACAGGGAGTGGGGTAGGGCCTGGTCCCCTACAGGGAGTGGGGCAGGCCTGGTCCTGCTACAGGGAGTGGGGCGGGGCCTGATCCCAGCTCATTGTCTTCTGTTATTTGGACTCCATACAGGCATAACTGAGGCAGACTTTTACTTCAGGGCAGGCAAGCCATTGGACAATGGCATGAACAATGCATCATGCTGGGAAGGAAGTTCCAGGTACTATAGTGCTGGCAGAATGCCAATTAAGGAGTCCAAGTTAAAAATAGTGAATGGACAGCATGAGAATCAAGATAGTTCTTGGACAAACACTGGTACATGTACGAAAAACATCACAGAAAAAGCCTTACCAACATCAGGTCAGATTACCAATGCATTAACAGAATGCAGCAGACCCCCATGATAAAGGCAGAGGCAGCACAGGTGCAAAATACTGATGCAAACAGCCACTCACAAACCTACAAATTCATGGGGTGGGGGGGGGGGCAGACTGAGATAGGTAACACCAAAAGTCCTCCAACAGCACCAGAGAGAAAGTAAGCCAACTGCTATAGCTCAAAGCCTTCACAAGAGGAAAATGTGAATATCACCGGCGATTCACTAAGCAGACTGGGAGTCTATAAACACCCAGGTCCAGGTGTGTCAATTAGAGCCGAAGGGAGGTTGCCACTGGGTCCAAAAGTCAGAAGGATTAAGAAGGCATCTGCAATGCCAAACGCAGAGACCTTCTGCAGCCAGATGCAGAACGACTGTCTGTAGCATCTGACACACCCATGACAACTACAGGTACTGATACAAATCCTGTTCTATTTGTAGAAGGTCTACAGCAGTGTTCCCCAACTCCAGTCCTCAAGGCCCACCAACAAGTCATGTTTTCAAGATTTCCTTTGTATTGCCCAGTGATGCAATTATCACCTGGGCAATACTAAGGAAATCCTGAAAACATGACCTGTTGGTGTGTCTTGAGGACTGCAGTTGTGGAACCCTGGTCTACAGCACTGCCTATCCAGACCTTACTAGCTTGTGAATACACTTGCAGAGAAAAGCGACATAAGGAGCATATACTGGAGGAACAGCAGAGAACTATGCACATCACATTTACATAGAACCAGACATCAGGTGTCTCCGTATGTGGACACATAAGAATATACATCAGTCAACTGGCATGGGACAGGGAAGCCAGCAGTGGACCTTCCTTGGATGAGTCATCCAAGACAGTCTCCAGACGACTTCTTGAAACGCCTTTAAAGCACCAGTCCACATTTGTTTTTTTTTAGTGCTGGAGTGGCACTTTAAATGTAAGCCTCCTACCCCCGTTCTTATACTCATGCGCCGATGTCTTCACAGTTTTTTCGATGCCACTCTGGTCCCCCTGCGCAATCTTGTGAGTGCAACTTCTGATTGTCCATAATTCACAAGCTATGTCACAAGCGCTCTATACAAGTCTATGAGCGACAGAATGAGGCCCGAATGGGGCTCTCACAGACTTGTATTGAAAAGTGATCTCTGTGCAGCTCCGCGAAACACTGGAGTGATCCGGCAGGTCAAATTTCGCCGGAGACCGACGGCGAAACAAATGAAAATGCCAGAAGGCGACTATCAGACAAGGGGCAGTGGAATTACATTTAAAGGACCACTCCAGTGCTTGTTTTTTCAGTGCGGGAGTGCTGCTTTAATATAAAACATTGCATCATGTAGAGAATGTTCGCAATCACTCTAAGCTAACTAATGTTAAGAGACGTTCTTAAAGTGGAAGTTTCCCACAGTGCTCAGCCAGAGCAGTTCTCTCCGTGTTCGGGATGGCCGTTCTGTTAAAAGGGTTGTCCAGGGCTTTAACATTGATGTCTTATCTTTAGGAATAGTTCATCAATGTCTGATCTGTGGGGGTGTTATACCCTACATCCCCGCCAATCAGCTGTTCCGATGTTGGCCAGAACCGCTCAGTTGAGGGGCAGCACAGCACAGTCGATGGAATAGCTGAAGCCAGGTACTGCACATGCGCCCTATTCAAATCAGTAGATGTGCAGTACCTGGCTGCGGCCACTATACAGTAGACGGAGCTGTGCAGCTCCACAATGCAGCAGTTCTATCCGCCGCCAATACCGAGAACAGACGATTTGCTTTTCTCAATTACAGAATGCTACTTTCAGACTATGAGAAGCACATACTTTTTAGCAAGTTTTTTACTTAACATTTTTTTTACTTTTTTTTTTTTGCGAAAAAGTGCATCTTATAGTAAAAAAAACAAACAGTAATTTAATGTGTACATCTGCTTTGGTAGTCCTCTTTCAGCGCTCCTCCCCTGGTCTAACCCAAGTTTGTTGTAACCTAGACTGTGTCAGTGACGTGATGAAGGGACCAGAGGTTACAATACATATTTTACATCAATAGTAAAAACTCTCCTCTTGACATATTTGCTATGTCTCCCCCATAAGGCACCAGGCGGCCCTCCCAATTCCCTAACTTCCCCAACATATTTTTCTGCTGCTTCACAATGCTTTTAAGTCAATTGGTTTCCCTTTGAAATTCTATGTGTTGGGGAAATCGGCAAATCAAACAAAAACTGCGAAGAAGTAGAGAAGTTCATAATTCCAAAAATCAACCAACCAGTCTACCTTAAATGCAGCTGTGAAGTCCTCGGGGGTATGCAGCGCTGCGCTTCCTGCAGTGTCCTGGAGACAGACCGTACACGGAATAGCAATATCTCCAGGTAAAAGAGCGGAGGGAACTTTCCCTTCAACGCCCGACTTTTCGCGGCCAGGATCAAAGCGGTAGATTGTCAGCGTTATGCCTTCTTCATCTAAAGAAAAAGAGAACAAACATAAAGTAAAAGTTCTTGTATGACGCCAAATCCTATCCCAACCACTTACTGCAGACGTCTCAAGCTGTTCAGCAATGTCCATAAACAAAGGTCGGACATGCACACAAGATGGCTCCTGACAGCGCCATAAGCAGGCAGATCTACAGACACAAGTTCTGCATCTATCTAGAACATGTAACTAAACAACACCACCATCTACCGGGAATTCCACACATCTGTACAGTTCACGGTTTGAGGTTGGTCTCACAAGAATAAATTTAAAAAAAAAAAATACAACAGTTTTTCATGGCATTTTTGTACGCTCAGATGGGGCGCTTTTTTTTTTTTTTTTATATATTATTTGTTACAAACTGAAAAGGGAATCAGTCACTTGGTTTTCGCTATGCATTCAGAGCAGAATGATGTCAAGGCGGAGAGTCTAATTCCAGTGATGTGTTACTTACTGGGCTCCTTGGTGCAGTTTTGATAGAATCCCTGTTTTCTCTGTTATAGATGTAGCAGTGCTCCGAATGCTGAGCTGTGTATAACCCCCCACACCACTGATTGGCAGCTCTGTTACAACTTAGTGTACACAGGAAGGTAGGTGTGTGTATACAGATTAGCCATGTTATCTGGCACACCACCTAGTCCTGCAGTGATAATCTTCTGCTGATAAAACACTGACTGTATTGAAACTACAACACACACAGCCTAATAAGTGATATATCGCTGGAATAAGGGTCTCTGCCCTACATCCTGGTGCTCTCAGATTTATTAGGAAAAACCTGATGAAACATTTCCTTTAAAGGAAGTTTTTCACTTTTAAAGGGAATCTGTCACCAGTTTTTTCCATCTCAGAGCAGCATGATATAGGGATGAGAACCTGATTCCAGTAATGTGCCACTTACTGGGCTGCAGTTTTTTTTTTAATGCTGATCTCTGTATAATTCCGCACCCACCATTGACTGCCCCCTTTCTGTGTACACTGTGCTTAGGCTGAAAACTGTCAATCAGTACAGAGCTCATGAATATGGATGACTACTTGGCAGCAGGGGTTTACTAGTCATCTAGTGATAAAAATCACTGTTTTATAAGGTTCACAAAACTATAGCAAGCAGTCCAGTGTCTATTTCAGTAGGAAGATACGGCCAAATTCAGCCCAACAAATTTTGGAGTAAAGGATAGCAGAAATCTACTTTGGTGCGCACCTCTTACTGAGTTTAGTGCATCTAGCAGCAGAAGTCTCTGCGTCATGGGATACTCCCGATTATGTACGGAAAGACTAGAGATGAGCAAATTTGTTTGGATTTGGTTCTGAATACGATCTGCATCGAATACTGTTTTTGCAATATTCGTCGAACACAGCCGAAAGTCATTAGAGTCAATGGGAGTAGAACTTACCGAATATGTTCGATACCGATCATCAAACATACATTCGGCACAAATAGTTTTCGAATGTGTCAAAATCAGAATAGAGGACAAAATCCGAAAAAATTCGCTCATCTCTAGTAACGACCACGATCTCCTGAGGCAGTTTGTACAATGACAAATAAAAAATGATTGAAAATAAGTGACCACGAACCATCATCCACCGCAAAAGATCCAAAAAGGAAGCCACAGAACAAGTTCCTCTCCATTTTGGCATGGCGATAAGAGAGCCTTAACGCTTTTTCAGACAGGAGCAGGTGAGGATTCCTACAAAAATCAATGAGAAGATAAATTACTTTATAGCACAGGTCAGGAGGGTGTGAAAACTAAATTAAAGGGCGCGTCCAGCGCACAACTTTTCGAGCACTAATACTTTTTTTTTTCTTCTTTTTTTTTTTTTTATTCACAGCAGTTTCAGGACGTTCCCTTTCTATTCTCCCGAGAAATAGAGAAGTGTCTACGGCACGTTGCTCCCTCGCAGACGCATGCGGTGAAAAAAAGAGACTGAACGCAACTCAAGCTCTGTTCACAGAAGAGTCATGGCGTCTTTCTCAAAAGGATGCATGTGAATCCCAACAGATGCCAAATTAGAGTTTTGCAATTATTTTTTTTGACAGAAAGAACGGCTATACAAACAGTCCGAAACACCGTGTCTGCAAATGGAGATTCTGATTTGGCTTTTATCCTAAGTCATATTACAAGACTCGTTAAAGGGTTGATTGTGACTTGTAGGATCGCTACTTCCAATAGGTGGCGCTATAGAGTACAAGTCCTCTTTGTTTGAAGAGGCAATTTGCATATTAAAATTTCCCAGAGGAGCATTGCACGGCGAATAAGCCTCCTTACCTCAACACGCCAGAGCTGGTATGTCACTCTCCACAAGGAGTAACCTTACCCCCCAGACCCCAGTCCAGAGCCTCTCATCTAGCCAAATCAGATCTCTCCTACTTTGCACTGACGAGGACCAACAGTCCGAAACACCGTGTCTGCAAATGGAGATTCTGATTTGGCTTTTATCCTAAGTCATATTACAAGACTCGTTAAAGGGTTGATTGTGACTTGTAGGATCGCTACTTCCAATAGGTGGCGCTATAGAGTACAAGTCCTCTTTGTTTGAAGAGGCAATTTGCATATACAAAATGTCTAATTTTTGCAGTAAAAGATACCTAAAACCCTGATGTGAATCCTAAAGCTTTCTTACTGCACTCTGCAGTGTCCATTCAGCAGAGAAAGTCATATAGACAGGCAACTTTTTTTTGCTTTTGTCAGATCGGTGTGGGCCTACGATCACGTTTCACCTATACACTAGGAGTTTTCATGATGCATCCAACAAAAAAACATTGCAAAAATAAGTGTGAATGCAACTTTACAGATGTACGACTTTAAACTACACTAATCCAATGAAACCACAGTTAAATCTAGGTGAGGATTAATACGAGAGTCCCAGGTGAGAAATCTGCGCAAAAAATGCAACGAAGAAGAATGAGACGATACAACAAAAGATAATCAGAGGTCTTCAGAACATAAGGTATTCATCCAGTGATGGCGGCCATACTGATTGAAGCTCACCGATGATATATACAAGTAGTAACCTTTTTCGAGTAATAAGGGAAGCAAAAGTGATAATCCAGGCAGAGCACACAAAAAATAAGAATGAACATCGGCATTATGGATGGCAATAACTGGAAATATGACTATAGAACTACCTGTAATAGCTGAAATGTAATCCGATGGGATCTCCCATGGGGGTCGAATCCCATAGCACCGTCTTCGATGGAGGGAAATTAATTGGGAGCATCCTGTTAGACATATTCCTAAACGTAATGAGACAAGAAAGTAAAAAAAAAAAAAAAAAAAAAAAAAAAAAGACAATTTGAAAGGAATTTCCCATATTATCAAGTTTGGAAATCCGTAAATGGAAGGAGAGGGAATGGAGGAAATAAGAGAGCACATTGAGAAGCTTAAACACCTTGAACAGATGTGGGGGAGGGACTGACAGGTAACACGTCTCCATCCATCTGTCTAGTCCACACATGCAATATATGGTGTGAAGACATTGACAGCAGATAGGGGCTAATACACTAGACAGTACGGTGCCCTCCGCAGCAACGTGGTGATAAAGTACAAGATATGGCATTTACATAATTCACCTGCAAGTCAGATTGGACTCCCACCTGGTGCACTTGTATGTCAGCCGTGACATGACTCCAGTACGCTGTGAGGTTGATGTAACGAGAATTCTTGTGATACATTGGGGAAATATTAATATGCATTAGGACGCAGTCAGACAGACGGAAAAATCAGTGCAAGATCGGACCACGGTGCATGGACTGGCCGGCGGATCTCCCGACCCGAGCGTGACAGTTTTTCACTGTGTTCCTATCTCGCTGACTGCGCCTTAAGTGCACATTGGGGCTAATTTAGTAGGCAGCATGTGCCAGAAATCTGGATTAATTTGTGCCATGAACCACCTTTATTTTACAGAGGGAAAAAAAAAAACAAAAACAAAAAAGACAAAAAACTGATGAACCAGTGTGGACGTTTCCTTAAAAGCCTTCATCTCTATTCAACAAATTCTCATATAAAAAAAGAAGAAGTTGCCGCTTCACATCCAATAGTGACTTAAAATGAAAAGCAAACACTTTCAGTGTCTGACCTTATTTATTGCAGCGGGGTTTTTTTTTTTTTACATTTTTTTTTTTATTAATTGCATGTATTAATACTAAGTGGTTTCCACAAAGGAGCCGCCAGATGAATGGTCCGGGTCGCCTCATTTGACCACTTCAAACGCTGAAAGTGGTTAGTAGAAGTATGAAAAACAAAACATATGAACAAGCAAGTCGTTTTGACATTGCCGTGCATACATTCATTGTTATTGGCGGTTTTCAGCACTTTTTCAGGTAAGTTCAAGGTGGAATTTGCCGGAAAAAGACTTGGCACACACATACCCTGTATGTCCCTTTCCCTAGGTTGATGCAAAACAGTAAGACGGTGCAGTGGTGAATGCAATATTTTGGCTCCCGTCAGGTTTGCATAATGTCAGAGGCACACACTCAGGTTACATGAGGATTTTAGGGCTTGCTTCATCCAATCTGCCGATGACCGCGTTTTGCTCGTTTGTCAGCTGATCGGGCGGCTTGTTTACACAGCCCAATGATAGGGCATGAGCCGCCTTATGATTAGTGGCAAAATTTATGTGCAAATTCTAGCACACTGGCCTCACTTAAAGGGATAAATTAAGTGCAACCTGCAACAAATACAATTGCTGAGTGGAGTTTAACTGCAATTCCAGACAAGGCCATTCGACAAGAGTGGCGCCTTTTATTGACATGCAAGCTCAACTATAAAGCTCTTATAGAAGAAGTTGTGCATTTTACCTTATATTTATCTGATTTTCACTGGACATGGGGTTGGGATCCTTATGGTACTGTGAGTTCTTGGCGCTCATTTTTGCACTCAAATCCTAGAACGAGAACAAAGTTATTAAAGCCGTGGACAGGGGGCCGTCTACTGAGCCGAAAGGCTTATGCCAGCACTGTGACCAGTAGCCATTCACTGGAAGAAGCAGACAGAGAACCTGAAATATCTGACCCTGAGATCACTGAGACTCTGGGGAAACATATGAAAATACATATGTCATGTTCATGCTTTCTAGCCCCCCCCCCATATACTTTAGACACAGCAGAACCATAATTTGGCCAACAGTGATCCCCCCAGACTCCCATACTTTGGAGTGCTCAGATGACCAAGCAGGCTGCAACAGCAGCGACTAACTCCAATCGCTGCCGGGTAAGCACTTAAAGGGTTATTCCAAGAAAAAAAAAAAAGGTTTCTATGCAAAGAAAATATTTGACTTTCTTGTAAAAATCCCTTTAGTCATCTTAAGAGAAATCCATACTTTAAAATCGTATGCTAAAGAGTCAGCTCCCTATTCCCCAACTCCTGTCTTTGAAACATTAGTGACCTGTCAGTCTGACAGGCAGGGGGTGGAGGGATTAGGTAAAGAAGGAGGAGCAATGCCAGTGCAGGCCCCGCCCACTGCACTTGCAACTCATTAGCATACGATTTCAACAATGGATTTCCCTAAAACAGCAAAATGGATTTCAACAAGAAAGGTGAGGAATTGCTCAGCATTAAAGCGCCTTTACGTACATGTCATTAGTTTGGGGTTTAAAATCCTGACAACAGGTTCTCTTTAAATCTCTGTGCAGCATGTACCCAGTGTCAGGTCACCTTTAAATTGAGTAGTCCCCCTTGAAAAATAAAGATAACAGATATCTACTGCACTGATAGGATGTAGCGTGAACACTGCAGACAATCAGTGCGCCTCTATGTGCACTCACTTCCCGCTGACAAAAGCAGCCACTGATTGTCTGCAGGGCTCACGTGACAATCTCAGCGAGCCTGGCATTGCTGCAAGCGGAATCTGTTAGAATTATTTTATAAGTGGAAGACTGAATTTAAAAGGGGAGGTCCCGGTAGTAGACAACCCCTATAGGCCACGTTCACACGCTCAGTATTTGACATCAGTATTTATAAGCTAAAATCAGGAGTGGAACAATCAGAGGAAAAGTATAATAGAAACGCGTCACCACTTCGGGATTTATCACCCACTCCTGGTTTTGGTTTATAAATACAGATGCAAAATACTGACCAAAAACTGAAGGTGTGAACGTGGCCTTAGCGTCTTGAAGAGAGAGAAAAAAAAAAAGTTAAATGCCAGAATTGCAATCTTTTGGTGGCAGCACTTCCTATATGAAATGCAATAAAAAAAAAAAAGGGAAGGATCAACATATGATATGAACACAAAGCCAGCGCCATTTAAGCGTCATCTCGTCATGCAAACAAAAAAAACAAAATCAGATTTTTATATAATAATTATGCCGCAATCATGCAAGACCTGGGTAATCATGTAATCAGGCAGTTTAATCGCACAATAATGCAAAAAAAATGCAGTATTTTTTTTTTATTTTCTCGCCATTTTATCGCACTTGGAATAATTTTTTACCCAATTTTTCAGTGCATTATACGGTAAAATAAATGGTGTACATAAAACCTTCAGCTCATCCTACAAAAAAAGAAGAACTTGTACAGGAAGGTCAAAGAAAAGAAAAAGAGTAAAAAGCACAAAAATAAAAAAAAACTGGCGCAGTCAGGAAGGGGTTAAAGGCACGCCATATACATACGCGCAGCCTGAGCCCTCGGTCGTCCCCAGCAGCTCTCGCACAGTCCTCACTCACCTGTCTGCTCGTTATTCTGCCCGTGCTCCACTCCTCGGTGCTGTTCCTGGGCGGCAGCAGTGGCGGCAGCTCCCCGGGGAGGAGTCTCCGTGATAAACAATGACAGTTACCGGCCCTCACACACTGCAGCCGCAGCCGTAACTACAAATATGGCGCCAGCACGTCCCCAGGGCCCGGGACACTGCTCCCTCCCCCGAACCAATCAGAAACCAGACACCAATGTCTGGCGGCCAATGAAACGCGGCCGCTCAGCGATCAAACAGCCTATCTCAGGAATCGTATTCAAACAGCTAACGGCACGAAAGAGGAAGGGAGGATTCTGCGCATGCGTTCTGTTGACAAGGAAGTCCGGTTTCCTAGCAACAGGGAGACGCTTGATACAATGCGGTTACTATGTAGATGTAAGTGGTTCTGGCGGGCGGTGATCGCGTCGTGTGCACGCGGCAGGATCATTTAATGCTTTCTAATTAATGAGTCTGTCCTCATAAATGTAGAGAAGCTAGGCATGAATTGAGAAAATGAACTCTGGGTCAGCACAACTACAGCGCAGACATCCCTGCACTTACAGCCTCTGCTGCTATCAGTGAGGCTATTAATGGTCGTCAGAGGAGCGTTCTGCTGCTGAATGCACTTGGGCACAAAAATCATCAAGATCTGCTGCTGGCAGCTCCCTGTGTAATCACCGACCCATGATGTCCCAGATGTGATCAATAGGAGACAAGTCAGGAGACACTGCAGCCACAGGAGATAAGTCAGGAGACACTGCAGCCACAGGAGATAAGTCAGGAGACACTGCAGCCACAGGAGATAAGTCAGGAGACACTGCAGCCACAGGAGATAAGTCAGGAGACACTGCAGCCACAGGAGATAAGTCAGGAGACACTGCAGCCACAGGAGATAAGTCTGGAGACACTGCAGCCACAGGAGATAAGTCAGGAGACACTGCAGCCACAGGAGATAAGTCAGGAGAGGCTACAGCAGTGTTTCCCAAACTCCAGTCCTCATGGACACCACGGGTCATGTTTTCAGGATTTCCATAGTGTTGCACAGGTGAGAGAATTCCTGATGCCTTGATGATACTTCCACCATCTGCGCAATACAAAGGAAATCCTGAAAATATGACCTGTGGGTCCATGAGGACTGGAGTTTGGGAAACACTGGGCTGCAGCCATGGGAGACAAGTCCGAAGATGCTGAAGCCATGGGAGACAAGTCCAGAGACTTCAGCAGGACTTCAGCAGGAGGAAAATTACTATGTAAAAGTTGATATGCAAATTGCCTCTTCAAAAAAGAGGACTTGTACTCTATAGCGCCACCTATTGAAAGTAGCGATCCTACAAGTCACAATCAACCTTTAACGAGTCTTGTAATATGACTTAGGCCGGCGTCACACACAACGACAAAAAATCGGTCCGTTTTAGACGGTCGATTGTCGGATCAAAATGCAAACATCACACATCCGCCTGGCATCCGATTTTCCTTCAAAGATGCGATTTAGTCGCATGTGTGTGTACCTTGTAACATCCGATTTTCATCCGACCACCGTTTTTTTGTCGCAGCTTACCAAAAAGGACCAATAACGGTTTTGAGGCCTGATACTAATTTAAATCATCAGGCAGAGCTCTATTTAAGTGCTGTGCTACAGCTGTGACTCTCCCACCTTTGCACTGGTGTCATTTTGTTCCTTCTGCTTAGTGCTTGCTAGCTGCTTTATACAAACATGAGTGACAGACTCAGATTTACTCCCACTGAGCGTGTGCTGTTCCATTGGGTTATATCCAGACGTTTTGGGGAGCCATATCCTGTAATATCAGATCCCAGAAGACGCCGAAGAATGTGGGTGCATCCACTTTTGACAAGAAGGATAACAAAAGGCCATTTTCAACGCCTATATTTGTCACTGCGTAGCCATGGAGATAAGTTTTTCCTATATTGTCGCATGACCATAGCTACCTTTGATACGCTGCTTGACATTGTGCGCCCTGGGATTACATTTCATGACACCAGGATGAGAAAAGCTATTTCTGCCGAGGAACGTCTTCTCCTAACAATAAGGTATGTGTGTCAACGATATGTTGATGATGTTTTCATCCACATACTCACTTTGCAAGTGTTGGAGCACACTTCTTGTAAACTTATAATGTGTGTAATGTATTTCTCAACGTTAGCTATCTCATTTATTGTCTATGGTGTATTCTACAGAAGCCATGGCTTGTAATCTAATTTCCACCATGTGTGCTGTAACAAACTCAAGCATTGTAAGTGTTGTGAATGTTTTTTATTTTTAAAACTGATTTGTCCATGTTCTATGTGTGTTACAGGTTCCTTTCTACTGGCATGTCCTACGCTGCTCTGCACTTAGAGTTCCTAATAGGCAGATCAACAATTTCAGGCATTGTGCGGTCAACTTGTGTGGAAATTTGGAACAGACTACATGAAGAAGTCATGCCTGAACCCAAAATGAGTGACTGGTTGAGGATAGCACAGGGTTTTGCACAAAATTGCCAGTTTCCACACTGTATAGGAGCCCTGGACGGCAAGCACATACGTGTTTGTAAACCTCGTAACTCAGGCTCCCAATTCTTCAATTACAAACAATATTTTTCTGTTGTTTTGTTGGCCTTGGTCGACACAAACTACATGTTTATAATTGTAGACATTGGGGCCTATGGAAGGACTGGAGACTCAAGAGTCTTCAATACTTCCATAATGGGTAGGCGGATACGCAATAACCAACTGGACCTACCTCCAGCAAGTCAACTTACTGACTCTATTGCAGAACATGTGCCTTATGTTATAGTAGCGGATGAGGCCTTTCAATTAAGCCGTAATGTAATGAGGCCATATCCCCGTCGCTATCTCACCCATCGCCGTAGAATATTTAATTGTCGCCTGTCACGTGCTCGGCGGCTGGTGGAGTGCACATTTGGAATTCTTTGTGCTAAATGGCGGGTACTTCAATCTGCAATTCAACTGAGTGAAGATAATGTTAATGTGGTCCTTAAAGCATGTGTGGTCCTACTAATTTTTGTAGAATACATGAATGCTCCTCTCAACATGTGGTGAGTTAGCCTCTGTGAATGTGTCTTTGCTATGTCACCACCCATCCATCCCCGTCGTCCACCTTCAGGCATAAAAGTACGTGATGTGTTCACACAATATTTTGTGTCCCTGAGGGTGCTACTGCCTGGCAAGAGGAGGCATTATTACACATGTAGTGTGCCTATGTTGCTCTGTCATAAAGATATTTCTTCTCACTTGATTGTATTTGTTGTGATGTTTTTGTTGTCATGTTGTGTGTAAGTTACGCAGCCCATCACCTTTTGAAATAATCACATACAATCAATGCCACTTAATTTTTTTTTATGTCTGCTGTTATGTTAAGTGGCTTTAAACATAATGATAAAGGAATAAGTGTCCCAATTTTTTAGAAACATATTTGCTGATAACTTCTCAGCAGATAAACAAAGGAAAATTTTATACTTAAAACATAAACATAATATATACATAACACCTATAACTGCTGGTAGGTGTGTGGTGGTGAAGGTGGAAGTCCACTTGTGAGGGCTGCCTAGACTGTTCTCCAGACACTGTGTCACCATGAGTGGTGGGTAATGAGCAGTTTGCTGCATGCTTCTGGCTTGCTCTGGATGTGGGTTGGGTATGGTAAGTTTTGGAACTGTTGTGGGTAGTCATAATATGACTGCCCACTTACCTATAGCCCCAAAATGCCCATGTCGACCATACCCATGTTGTGGCCAGCATTGAACATTGGGTATGGTCGAGTGGACATATTGTGACTGTGCACTCTGTGCCATGGCTTGGATCTGGTTAGCTCCATATAAAGAAGAAGCAGCAGTAGGATGAGGAGGAGGAGTTGGGTTCTGTTGGACACAAAAGGAGGTGGAGGAGGAGGATGATGATGAGGAGGAGGATCAGAGGCTGATGCAGATTGTGAGGGATTTTGACCCAACAATCTAAAAACATTTTCGGGACCAACCACCCATCTATCAAGATAATTGAGTAGGTTGGTTGGATCATTAGGCGTGTTCCAGCATCCACACAATATGCAGTGCACTTCGGATCCGCAGTATGTGCTGTCTTGGAATCGCCCGGAGTAACGGGCCAGACTGCGGCAAAATCCCTCCTCACCATCATCATTAGCTACAGTGGACAAATAGTCCAGCACTCCTCGGTCCACCTGCCTCCTTGTGACAGAACCAACTCCTTCTCTTCTACGCCTTGGTCGCCGTGCAACATCTGCTGTAGGCGAAGCAGCATCCAGGGGCCTACCAGGGCTGCTGCTCAGGGGAGGGTCTTGCGACTGTACAGCCAATCTCTCAGACTCCACTGGTGGTGGTGGTGGTGGTGATGCTGCTGCTGCTGCACTTGGTGCTGAAGATGGGCCAGCCTCCTCAACATCCCCCACAGGGTCAATAACTGCCTCCGAGTCAGAAGCTGGCTCTCTGTCTGTAAGGTTTGACTCGGTGCTAGAGAATAAGAAAAATTTATTAAAATTTATTTGTTAAAAATCATATAAACTTTGTACAGACATAAACTTACGGTCGCAAATCCAGAGCTGGAGCAAGAAAATGAAGTCGATCAAAATACACATATTTGCGCTTAGTGGTTGCTGCTGCCCCACTGCGCCCCCTCAGCTGTCTCTCTCTCTCCTGTAGCAGTCTCTACAGCTGCACCAACGTCTTGTCACATCTGAGGCTGAAAAATTAACCGAGACAATAACATTGTTAAATTATGTGCCCTTGTAATGTATTTTCAAATAAATAACCCTACAACTGCAAGATATTACTTTTTTAATCTGTTATAGGGGTATAGAACAGCAATACATATTGTATGTAGGTAAAATAAATAATTAATATTACAAGGGTTCATACATAGAAACCTGTATGACATATGTGTCACAATAATTAGCATTTATTTGGCACACAGCAATGGAATTAACAAAAGGGACACATACAAATGTAAAACTTTCATTTGGGCACCATTGCAGTAGGACCTAAATATCACACCAACACAGAAGGCACATGAACATTCATCATACCAGGACCTTCAGTTGGTCCCTGCCCTGTGTGATTCCCGTATATATGGAATGGAGCGTTTTCTAATTATCATATCCCACAGTGGCCTCCTCTGTTCCTTTTGAGTTATGTTCCTTAAGGTTTGAGAAACACCCATTGCAGGGTGGAAACGTTACCTCTACATGTTTTTAGTCTGTGCATTTTTGAAGTTACACTTTTTCCACTTGCATTTAAATATTTGTGGATTTGGTGGCAGGAGCTAAATATTACATGTGCTTGGATTTCTCACATAGCATTGGGGGTTCAACAGGAATAACTGATTTATTCAACACATTTCGGGTTCACATATAAGGGTACAGGGACATTATAACACATTGTTGTTGGTACATACTGAGTGGTCAAACAGTATTGTAAGCGGTTTCAAGTCGTTACTTACTAATGCGTTCTTGCTCCTCCCTAGACCTGTCGCCAAAATCCGGGAACATCTGTCCACATATTCTCCTCCAAGCCGCGTCCTTCCGCGAGCGGTTCAAATAATTTGGATCCCGCTGGTCCCAAAGTTCTGGCCCCTCCTGGACCAGAACGATCAACATCTCCACATTGATGTGACTGGCCATGGTTCTGGACTCCGTGGAGGCGGTTTCCTGTTTGGGTTTGAATTTTCGTAGCCTAATTAGCATGTCAGCCCTTCCTGGCAATTATCCTGATGCAATTTCCTGACACCTGGGATAGTGGTGCGATTTCATCGCAAGTCACACGTGCGGTCCGTTTGTAATCCGATTTTTCATCGCTCCCATAGACTTGCATTGGCGATAGTCGACCCACAATCGGTGACAATCGCAGCATGCTGCGATTGCACACGGACGTTTAAAACGGACCACAAAATAACGGATACTGGGAGCTGCTCCATAGATTAACATAGGGCAGACTGCAATACGATATTTCATCGCATTGCAGTCGTCCGATTCTGTCGCCAGTGTGACGCCGGCCTTAGGATAAAAGCCAAATCAGTATCTCCATTTGCAGACACGGTGTTTCGGACTATTGGTCCTCGTCAGTGCATTTTGTGGGATATGCTCTTCTGTGACCCCACTAATTAATATATATATATTTTTTTTTTGCGGAGGGTAGGCAATTAGAACTTCTGCTATGGGGCCCCATGATTTCTATGTACCCCCCTGCAATAAACTCTTCAACAAATTGTGTGATAGAAGAAGTCTTATTATTACTGTATTCAAACACAAGTTGTAAAGAGGTTTTCACTTTTATCACCTGTCTACAGATTACAACTGCAGAGACCTCCCTCCCTTGAATTCTCAAGAACAGGGGTCCCAATGTCCCCTATGTAAATGGAGTATTGGTGAACATATGTGAACACCGCTCTAGTCACTTCTATAGGGTTATAGAGGATAGTCCCATAGAAGTGAATGAAGCAGTGATCACACATCCCATGCACTACTATCTTCACACAGAGGTTTTGGACCCCCTACACATATAGGGTCATTCCGAACTGGGCACGTTTACACCCATCCACAGTAGAGGCTGATCACTGGGAGGCCGATAGTTGGATCCCTCGCTATATGAAATTGGCTGACTTGTGGTCCTGTTCGTCTCAAGGAAAAACTGTAGATTGAAGATGCTTTATTCAGGGGCGTAACTACAATAGGTGCAGGGGTTGCAATCGCACCTGGGCCTTGGAGCCTTAGAGGCCCAAAAAGTCCCTTTGGCCTATATAAAAAGACCAATGCTATTAAAGACTTGCCATAATTGGGGGCCCCAATAGAGCTTTTCTATTGGGGTCCATGAGCTTCAAGTTACACCACTGGCTGCACTACTTTTTTCGGAGAACCATGTCTGTCCCCATCTCCCATAACACAAGCTAAACCCAACTGGACAATCCCTTCTCTTAAAGAAGTGTCCCCAGCTAACTGTCTCCAATTTCCCAGAATTTTCATATACATTTTTGGCAAATTCAAAGCACCCCTAGCCCAAAAGTGAGCTTTCCCCAGTGGGGTGTTATGAGGTCCCTCCGAGGCAGCGGGACGATCACAAATATTGGCATGTATGCTGCAGTTTCGGTTACCTCCAATCATTTCGACTGGGGCTGTGCAGCAACTTCGGACACAAGGCCAAAGATCGTTTTATGACAAAAATGTAACTCATTATGACTTTTTTGCCACTTTTTTACAGTGCCTTGCGGATCTCCATGCGACCCCGCTCACTTGCCCCATGCTGAAATGTAGCAGTGGCATAACAGCGATCTTTGGCCGTGCAACCTGTGTTACAGCCAAAGTTGACACAGCTGTAAATACCCGTGGAGCAAAAATAGGGTTTACAGAATTTGGCATCCGATGAGCTCGCTGGTGACTCGTTCTACAGACTGCAATGTACTGTGATACATAGAGGTTGTAGAAATGCTCCAAAATAATGAAACCCTACTGCATGAGAAAGTTTTAGGCAAAAATGCAAAAATATTTGCTCTGAAGTGTCCATATCCTTTAATGCTCCCGACTAGGGTTGAGCATTCCGATACTTCCGATACCTGAAATCCAATGTAAGTCTATGGGAACAAAATATCGGAAGTTTCGGAAGTATTTACTTCCGATATTTTGTTCCCATAGACTTACATTGGATTTCAGGTATCGGAAGTATCGGAATGCTCAACCCTACTCCCGACTCCTTACACATATAGCAATAGCTGTCCAAACATGCATGTGATCTCAATGGGGAAAGAGAAGTAAGTCGCTGAAAACAGTCGAGCGGGTTCTGTTTTCAAAACTTCCATGGAAGTAAATAGTAGAATAATCGCTATCATGCAGAGTTGGCACCAAGGCAAGTGTCGGGGCCCTGAGAAGAAAAGGGCGTAACTACAATAGGGGCAGGGTTGCGATTGCATCCGAGCCCTGGAGCCTAAGGGGCCCAAATAGTCCTTTTGGCCTATATGAAAAGGCCATTACTACTGAAGACTTAGAATAATTGGGGGCCCCGTTAGTGCTTTTGCATTAGGGCCCATGAGCTTCATGTTACGCCACTGAAGGGAGCTCACTCCACTCTGCCCTGTTCACACTGTATGTATGGAGCAGGTACAGGAGCTGAGCCCGCCATGCATTACACCCCATCTAATTACAGTGATCACAGAGAAATATTAAGAGGCTGGAAATGGGGTTCTGATGACATAGTCATGGCACAAGGGACCTACTAAAGCCCCCGTGTCTGCTGAGTCTGTGCGCAGCTTCATAGGAATATGGTAATTTTACAATATAAGCAATATTAGAATATTCCAGTGTATTGAAAGCGATCACAGATGCAAGACCCCTAGAGGGTCTTATAAAAATGTAAAAAAAATTGTGAAAAATATAAAAAAATTAAAGTTTATATCATCCTCATATTTCCTAAAATGTAAATAAAAAAAAAAAAAAGAACCTATTTGGTATCACCGCGTACGTAACTGTCCGAATGAATAGATCGTAAGAGAATCGTAATGGCAGAATCGCTGATTTTTGGCCATTCACCTTCCGGAGAAAAAACAATAAAAAGATATCGAAAAGTCGTGAAGACCCCAAAATGGGGATGATAAAATCTACAGCTTGTGATGCAAGAAATGAGCCCTGATACAGCTCGAGGTATAGCTCCTGGAAGGCGAGGAGGGAAAATGGAAAGCGAAGACGCTGTCGCCCGAGGGCCCGGCCAGACCTGGCGCCGACCCTGCCATGAAATGGTCTGTTGCCCATAGCAACCAATCACCGCACAGCTCTCACGTCTTATAATTCTCTTCAAAAATGAAAACTTGTGGTTGCTATGACATTTTTTTATAATAATAAACCCGCTGTAATGTATTCATTACCATCTATATACTGTGAATATGGAGTTTGGTAACTACCACTTATCTGTGCAGGGACATCTGAACCTAAGCACCAGTCATTTCAATGCATTGATAAATGTTCTGTATTGGGTTTTAAAAAAGTAAAATAAAAAAATTGGCCATTTCCAGATATTCAATGACCAAACTACTGGCAAATGCCCACAGTTAAGATGACGTCCAAGTAGAACTGAGTCTCTAAGTAACTGATAGGTGATTCAGCCAATCAGCGATCACCTCCGTTAAGGAAAGGGCGGGTCGTAGTGACGTACTTCCGGTGAGTGACACCTCAGCAGCTGGTAGGCGGGCGGCTGCGCCGGCTCTGTGCTCCGCCCTCTCCCGCTCTGTATGCTTTTCCGTGCTGTTTCCCGGTTCCCTCCAGTGTCCGCCCGCTCTCTCCTGTGTGCTGTCATGAAGCCTCTCGTAGTGTTCGTCCTCGGGGGACCGGGCGCGGGGAAGGGGACCCAGTGTGAGAGGATCGTGGCGGTGAGTGCGCGCGGCTGTCATTGCCTCTGGTGAGGCCGGTCCTGCTCCTTAGTAATCAGGGAGCGCCGGGCACTACAAGGCTCAGCATGCCGGTGATAGCTGTGTGACATCACATTTATTGCAATTTTTTTTTGTGCCTTTGTAGAAAAAAAATTACACTAAAGGGTTAAAGCGGCGTCCTTTTAGCGTTTTGCACCTCTCGCCATTTTTTGTGTTTTTGCAGTAATGCTCCAAGTTTTTGCGCTGTTTTACTGTTTTTCTGAACGGAAATCGGATGATCCTTTATTCTCAGTCAGAACCCGGCAGATCAGGACTCTTCTCCCTGTTATGAAATCGTCACCCAGCTTTCCCGGGATCAGACATTGCGCTGGAGGCATGCAATCACTTTATCTATTCTTGCTCCTTACGTGCAGATTGTCGGTGTCTTCTGGGTGTGTGCGGGGTGAAACCTGACCCCGAGATAACACCACGTCGCCCGTCCGTACAGACTCTCGCTTGCGGGCGATCCCTCTGCACAGAACTAGATTTCGTGATCTGATTGTTATTGCTTCTTGGAGGATCTGCTCTGCGTGCACAATGCTGCGTGTTTTGTAAGAAGTTCTGCAACCTAACTGTTTATTTTATTAGTTTCCCAATAATCTTGCCGTGCAAACAAGCGGCCAATCACCTGACGAGCCAACATAACTCGCACTCGTTCGTCGGATTAAATTATATTTTCTTATGCACAAAAGATTATTTTCGGCAGCACGTCGTGCTGTGTAAACCGGACCTGTGCTGCCGAGAACAAAACAAAAATGCGCAGAATGATCTATCTTTTACCGATCACTCGGTGTACATCAGAAACATGACCGTCCTGTGCAACCAGTAGTAAATTACCCCCAACTGGTAAACTTGTTGGCGGTCACTTCACATATAATGTAAATGGACCTTTTTAGTTTTGGTGATGTGGCAAGAGCTTGATGAAAGTACTGTGGGAAAGTGGAGGTCGCTTGGGGCCCCGGCTGTCTGCTCTGGCCGCTGATAGTTTTCTATGGATTACTGTGATAACTGCCCTGATATCTGCCCCCCCCCCCCCCCCCATACCTCCTGCAGTGATGTTTGGTTGCATTGGTATGTTCAGACAATGGGCAATTTGGCCCCAAATTGATTTTACATTTGAGACATTGTGCAAAGATTTTATTTCCCGCCGTGTATGCCTTTTCCTCTAGGAAATAATTTCTATTGCTCAGCTATGTTTGTAATTCTGCAGGCTTCAGAGCTGAAATCTTGCAGCATTCCTGCGCTCAGTAAGTTAAAATCTTGGACAGTTTGTCTGTGCAACAGACCCTGTACAGTAATGTGATAGAACATCTAACAGCCCCCCAGGGGGGTATTATAGTAGCTCCACAGTGAGTGTTTGACAGTCTGCTTGATGACTGTTTCCAGTAACTACCAGCAGCTAAAAAGTATATCTGAGGTAGAGTCTGGAGCTTGTGCCCCCCATTTATGCCCAAAATGACATTGTTTGTAGACTTAGTCGGTGGCCGCTCCCCATAGGATTGGAATATTAGGTTCCTGCGACTCCCCTGTCGTCACACCCTTGTACGTGACATCTGGAGGAGTCCAGAGAATTACCAAAACCCTTCATTTAGGTGCGATCTCCACCCTGCGGTCACAGCTGCAAAAAAAATAGTTTTACTTTGCTAAGTTTATGCTCTGAAGAACATAAATGTGGAGTGTTGTGCCGGACTCAGACTGTAATGACAGGTTTCCCGGTGTCACGGGGTAGATCTATACCACAGAAAAGTACGAAGCCGCTCTGTGATGAAGCAGAAAAGCTCAGGCTGTTCCTGCTGCTCATGCACAAACCGCCATATTGGCAGCGATGAGCCGGCCATGCTGGAGTAGGCGCAGCGGTGCGTACATATTAGGGAGGCTCTGTGGGGACTGCTCCGAGGGAAGGGTCCTTATATTATTAGACTAGGGGTGTGCACGTGGCATCCTTTAGGCCGGCTGCAGATAAGATGAATATCGGCTGAATCTGACTATACGATGGGTTGGATGACTGTCCAATGTGTATGGGGCCGACTGATGGTCAGGGGCGATGTTGATCAGATATGACCGATTATTATTGTCGATCGCATTGTTTTCCCGTAAATAAGCCGCCGGCTGACGTCATTTGGAAACTTTCTCTTAGGAAACACAGGATCACTTGGCCGAGTGCGGGCTGAGGGGGAGACGGCTGAGATGGCATTAGGCCGACAGATCTCTATGTATGGTCGGCCTTAGACGCCGGTGTACCCTCCCGGTGATCTCTCCTACCGCACTGATACAATGCAGCGGACTTTGGAAGCTAATGATCATACAGAAAGCAGGAGCTGTTACCAGTCACGTGTATGTTGAATGTTTTTTTTTGCCTTGTCTTTGCTCTTATTATGAGAATTATCCTCATTTTATTTTTAGAAATACGGCTACACCCATCTTTCAGCTGGAGACTTGCTGCGTGACGAGAGGAAGAGGCCCGGCTCCGAGTATGGGAACTGATTGAGTCTTACATTAGGGACGGGAAGATCGTCCCGGTAGAGATCACCATTAGCCTGCTGCAAAGGGTAAGACGCACGGGTATCAGTCATTTATACACATTTGTTTTCTGTGTGATTTTACGATGATGTGCCAGGATATTGGGCATTATTGATGAGTGAACGCGCTCCGATACGGTGTTGTCCAAGCATGCTCTGGTGCTAACCGAATATCTTCGGCGTGCTTGAATAATATGTTTGTGTCTCGTGGCTGTTTGACAGCCACAACACATGCAGGGATTTCCTGTTTTTTAGGCATCCCTGCATGTGTTGCAGCTGTCGGAACAGCCACGAGACATGCAGCTGTGGGGAACTGAACATACCGTATATACTCATGTATAAGCCGACCCATGTATAAGCTGACCCCCCCCCCCCCTAATTTTGCCACAAAAAACTGGGAAAACTTATTGACTCGCGTATAAGCCTAGGGTGGAAAATGCAGCAGCTACTGGTATATTACAAAAATAAAAATAGATACCAATAAAAGTAAAATTAATTGAGACATCAGTAGGTTAAAGGTTTTTGAATATCCATATTGAATCAGGAGCCCCATATAATGCTCCATACAGTTAATGATTGGCCCCATAAGATGCTCCATACAAAATACGCCCCATATAATGCTGCACAAAGGTTAATAACGGCCCCATAAGATGCTCCATAGAATAATATGCCCCATATGCTGCTCCATAAAGGTTATGGCCCCTTAAGATGCTCCATAGATTATGCCCCCCGAAGATGCTCCATAGATTATGCCCCCATAGATTTCCCAGTATGATGCCCCATTGATTATGCCGCCATATGATGCTCCATTGATTATGCCGCCATATGATGCTTCATTGATTATGCCGCCATTTTTGTGCTCCATAGATTGTCCCCATATGATGCTCAATAGATTGTGCCCCATAGATTATGCCGCCATATGATGCCCCATAGATTATGCCCCCATAAAATGACGCTGCAAAAGAAAAAAAAATATTACATACTCACCTCTGGTCGCTGGGGGCCAGGTGCTGGTGTACTGAGCAGGCGGGGACACCGGCGCGCTATGGTGGATAGGTGCTGGTGTCACTGCTGGCTCAGGACCCCGGCACCTGAGATATTCACCTGTCCACCGCTGCACGACGCTGTCTTCCGGCAGTGACTGTTCAGGCAGAGGGCGCGGCGCGCCCTAATTACATCATCACGCCCTCTGCCTGAACATCACAGCCAGAGGACGTGAGGACAGAGCGGTGCGCAGCGGCGGTGGACCGGGGACAGGTGAATATGGCATATACTCACCCCCTCCTGGCGTGTCTCTGGAGCCCCCCTGCTTCTCCCTGTCTACGGCAGCTAGTCCTGCGGTCATGTGGTACCGCTCATTAAAGTCATGAATATGTGCATATTCATGACTTTAATGAGCAGTACCACGTGACCGCTGCAGGAAGGAGCCTGAGATCGTGGGAGAAACAAAGGGGCTCCAGAGATGCGCAGGCGGGGGGTAAGTATGATCTGACTCCTGCGCCCCCCACCCCCCGGTATATGACTTGTGTATATGCCGAGAGGGTGACTTTCAGCCTTAAAAAAATGGGCTGAAAATCTCGGCTTATCCGCGAGTATATTTGGTACTTTTCAAGCACGCTGAAGACACTCTGCTGGCACACGAGCATGCTCAGATAACACCTTATCCCAGCACGTTCACTCATCACTAGTGGGAACCTATCTTATTAATTCACCCATGCACGATGCTGTACTGCCACGTATGCAGGAGCAGATTGCCCGGGAGAACTTCGTTATTTCACTCACCACTTTCAATACTTCTGCTATTTTGTTTTTTCTTTCATCCCAAAGTTGATGTCCTGAACATCCCCGGTAAAGTAATGTCGGTTTCTCGCATCCATTTTTCCTGGTTCATACTCTGACTGCGACACATTTAAGCCAGGAGACCTGAGCAACCGAGATGTATGAAACAAATCCTATCCAAGCTGGTTAGCTCACATAAGATCTCTTGCATACAAGTGTAGCAAACCCTCAGCTGTGAGAAGCGCTAGGTCTTAATACATTTTTAACACCAAAATGTAATTCATTCACTGAAAGCAAACAAAGATAGTCACAAGGGGTTAAGAATAGATGCAGAAAAAAGTTTTAGAAAGTTAACGTTTTTTTTTTTTTGTATATTATATGATGTTGAAAACTACTTTTAATGATTTCTGTGGAGACACAACGCTCCATGACTGAGGGTTAATGTCGGGTGCGGCCCTTTGTAGTGCTGGAGACCGACCTGACACTGGTGACTATTGCATCAGTGCATGTTATCAGCGGCAATGTTAATTATTAATCCGTGACAATGCAAACACTGCAGCTGTAAGAGAGAGGGGATACAAGCAGGACCACCCCTCTTTCTGTAATTTCCCCCCGGGATCAACTGTAATTTCCCCCCGGGATCAATGAAGTGTATCGTATCGTATGGTCCCTAGGTGGGTGTTTTATTTTGTTACATGGAGGGTCCATTTTATGCCATGGCTCCCACAAAGTCCCTAATTAAAGGGGTCTGTAAAGGAGGACTTTCCCCACTTTCTACATCTCTGTGGGATGTCCTCACATAATATCCTGCTGTGTGAACTACAATGGGACGACTGCCATAGATCCGTGGGTTATGACGCCTGAGACCAGGGGCCGATCCCTACAAGTTTCCAGGACGCTGATGTCCTGTTCTCATGTGACTTTCTAGCAGTCTTGTAGTGATCATTAGCATAGATTTCTAAGCAACCTCCATTCATATTTTACAATTTATAGCTCGTCTGGCTGCAGAACTACTGTTCCCAGCATGCCTCAACTAGGATATGATATGTAGGCACCATCCATACTCTAGTGTGCTGCATTGGTTGGTCCCTGTTATCTGCCTACTGCAGTGTAGCCTGATCGTCCTGAAAAAGGTTTGGTTTTTTTTTTTTTTTTAAGTTCCTTATTAACTCGCACCATCCATGTCATGTAACGGCTGCGTCTTAAGCCCCCGTCACACACAGCGATTTCGCTAGCGAGATCGCTGCTGAGTCACTAGTTTTGTGACGCAACAGCGATCCCCAGCGATATCGCTGTGTGTGACATTCAGCGACGATCAGCCCCCCTGCTGGGTATCGCTGAATGTCCTGGACATTTTTTTGATCGTTGGTCTCCCGCTGGCCAGCATGCATCGCTGCGTGTGGCAGGCAGGAGACCAGCGATCAGCTGGTAACCAAGGTACACATCGGGTTTCCAGGTGCCGTGCAGCGCCTGGAAAACCGAAGTGTACCTTGGTTACCAGCTCCCTGCACCAGAGCGCTGGTATCCAACGTACACTGCGGGTAACTAAGCGACGTTACCCGCAGTGTCGCTGTCCTGATCGCTGCCTGTTTGGCAGCTCAGCAGCGATCATGTAGCGACACACCAGCGATCCTGACAAGTGCATATCGTTGTTGGGATCGCTGGTGTGTCGCCATGTGTGATGGGGCCCTTACAGCCGGCACCTGCGTCTAACTGCAGCTCCGATCGCTTCTGTTTAACCACTTACTTGCTGCTGTCAAATGCCATTGTCTGCAATTATCTGGCTGGACGCTGATGGGTTGATATCTTTTTCTCTTTATACATAGAAGAGTGATAAATAAAAAATAAATTTGATCAAAAAATTGTACGTACCCCAACAGGAGGGAAAGTAAACTGCTGGAACAAAACAGGTCTTTGATCATAAGATAAAGCCCCCTATGTACGCTAGATAGCAGACTGGCCTTCCTCTCCAGACCCCCACACACAGGAGAGTGCTCAGCTTTGTATGAGATTTTTGTGTCAGATTCCTCTGGTTTCGGATAGTCGCAGAGGATCAGGCAGTCCAAAACTGGACAGGCCATATCCTTATAGGGGTTTTCACACAAACAAAGTTGATTTCACACCTTCGCTGTTGGACGATCCCGCATGACGATAATCTGAGACACCTCCAGTAAAAAAAAAAATCCGCTGCAAACAGAACAAAAATCGTTGCTAAACGAAAATCAAACTTTGCATCTGTTTTTGCTCTGCTCATAATGGATCCAGTTTATTTTTAATACCGGATTTATTATGTTCGAATGATGACCGCACATGTGAACAGACTCTTATTATGACATCTTGGAAGTGATATTATAAGCGCTGTGGGGGTGATATTTTGGAATACTTGTCCTTATCTGTCCTGTTTAGGTGACACTGCTTTCTCCTTCGTCTCATTGGGGGACACAGGACTGTGGGTGTATGCTACTGCCACTAGGAGGCTGACACTAAGTAAACATAAAAAAAAGGTTAGCTCCTCCTCCGCCGTATACACCTCAGCACTGGCCGCAGGCAAACCCAGTTCTTGCTTAGTGTCTGATGGAGGCACACGTCTGGTTATTTTTCCAGACCATTTTTTTATTTTTTTTTTTCCTTTCCCACGAAGATGAGATAGGGGCGACGGATCCTATTGAAAGGGTCCGATCTCCCCAAACCATCAACGGGCGAGCACGTGGAGTAAAGCCTCCACGTATCCTCTCCCGCAACGTGGGACATGAATGCCGGACTCAGCCTGACCACCCTAGGGTATTGAAACCCTAGGCTGTACAGAGGCAAGAGTTAGTCCGTGCGGCCCCCACTGCACCACCAAGGCAAGACCGCGGTGCTGCAAGGAGGCGGATGGTCCCTCTCCTCACCCCCTGAAGGGGTGATGGAGTTAGGGTGCCTGCACCATCCTCACCCCCTTTTTTTCTGGGAAGCCCCTCTCTAACCACTGCGGCTGAGAGACGCTGGGACCTTTTTTGGGAGAAAAGCCTACATATGCTCCAGTGGATCACGGCCGGGAACCCACCTTTAATCCAGGATCGTCGGTCGTGGAAGAGTTGGAGCAAAGGGAAAGCGGTCCGGTGTTTTCAGGAGCAGCTCCAAAGCAAAAGCGGGCAAGTCCATGGCTGAGTTCCCCATACCCCTCCCCCCGTATCCGGCGGCCTGCTCTCCGACACAGGGGCGGCCGCCGCCAAAAATTTACCTCCCGGCTTCATGCCGGTGCTAGGCCGCGGGCGGAGATCTAGCCCCCGGCTTTTGCCGAGGGTCAGGCAACGCGAGGGGTAATTCGGCGTTTAGAGGAGCGCGTTCTCGGGCTCCTCCCCCCAGCAGCGGCACTTCCGGCGGGCCCGCCCCCTGATCCCGAGCGGCCGCCGCCGAAAATTTAGGCCGCGGCTTCGGCCAGCGCTAGGCCGCGGCCTGAAATTTAGCCCCCGGCTTCGGCCGGAGACTAGGCCGCGGCTGGAAAATCAGGTCCCCGGCTTCTGCCGGCGCTAGGCCGCGCCCTGCGACCCCTCCCCCTAGGGCTCGGCTATTTAGGAACGCCTCCCTGAAAGGGGAGCGCGTTTTTTGGAAGTCTGGAGCTTCCGTCTTCCTTTTTACGCTACACGGTCCAGCAAGTGAGGTGAAAAATCATTAAAGGACGTTCGGGGAACAGGACTGGGGTAAGTGCTACTACCTCCAGCCTGGTTGCTCCGTTTTTTGCTGCGCTCCGCACCGCTACTACCCGCACCGCCACATCCAAATTATTCTGACAGGAGGAAATCTGTGACAGATCCAGTATGTCCAGAAGGGCTAAGACCCACACGGTGTTTTATACTGCATGCATTGCCTGTAGATCCCCTTTTTCCGCACGCCCAGACTAATCGGGTCTGCGAAGCCTGTGACTCCGAACGGGCTCAGGAGTCCTTACCTATAACCGAGCCTAGTGCGTCAGGTCCTCCGGAATGGGCCTTGTCTCTTTCTCAATCTGTGGCGTCATTAACCAGAGCAATCGAGTCCCTTCAAGCTCCCGATAGGAGCAGGGACAGTGGTTCACCCGGCTTCACTACGCCTCAGGAACCTCCGGCCTGCAGGGGCCGCGCTCTTACCAGGCAGACGCATGGGAAGCGAACCCATACTGCGTCGCCTATGCCGTCCGGGGCCTCGGCATCCTTTAGCTCAGTTTCTCGCTCTCCCTCTCCTTTGGAGGCAAGTGATCAGTATTCAGATTCTGATTCTGAAGGGTCCCTCAATCTAGAGGCACCGTATTGTCAGGAGACAATTGACAGTCTGATTGAAGCTGTCAATCAATCCCTGGGGATAGAGGATGAATCCACCTTGGCCTCTGGTCATAAGGTGTCTTTCAAACGAGCCAGACAAACTCATAAGGTTTTTGGTGCTCATCCTGAGATTGAGGAGCTGGTGCAGCGCCACCGAGAAAAACCGGACAAGCGCTTTGCAGGACAAAAGGCCCTTAATACCAGATATCCTTTTGCTCCCGAACTTCTGAAAGTGTGGGCAGAATCTCCTACAGTCGATCCTCCTGTATCGCGTTTAGCGTCTAAAACGCTTCTCTCCCTGCCTAACGGTTCCTCGATCAAGGATCCAACGGATCGTCTGGTTGAAAGTTTGGCCCGCTCAGTGTTTGAGGCATCAGGCTCTGCACTCTCCTTCTTTTGCAGCGACTTGGGTTGCTAAGGCCATGATATCTTGGTCGGAGTCTCTAAATAGAGCCCTTCACGGTATAGAGGTGCCTTCTGAGGTAACGGAAATCTCCAATCAGATAGCTCTTGCAGGAGATTTTTTAATCAACGCTTCTATGGATGCGGCAAATTGCGCGGCATTAGCTGCAGCTAATGCGATTGCTATCAGGAGAGCTTTGTGGTTGAGAACTTGGCGAGCGGATTCAACCTCAAAGAAATCACTTACATCCTTACCCTATCAGAGCGGCCGATTATTTGGCGAGAAGTTGGATCAGCTCATATCTGATGCGACGGGAGGAAAGAGCAGTTTCCTTCCTCAGCAGAGGATTAGACAGCCTTTTCGCCGACAGCTTCAGCCTCGCTTTAGGGCCTTTCGTAACCCAGGTTGGGCCGCGCCAGCCACCTCCAGCGGCTCAGGTCGACCTAATCAGGCCAGAGATCGCCAAGTCTCCTACAAGACCAACCCTTTGGGAAGAATGCGATCTCAACAGCCAAGATCTAGAGGGTCTAAATCCCAAAGATATTCGGATAAATGACTGGAGGCAGAATCCGGTCAATTTATCCAGAGTAGGCGGCCGCTTACTCTGGTTTCGCCCCACTTGGCTATCAATTACTCAAGACAAGTGGGTCAGGGAGTTAGTTTCCTCGGGTACAAAATAGAATTCATCAATCGTCCGTCAAATCGATTTTTCCTTCGCGTCTTCCCAGAAAAGAATCCCGTGTTCACGCCTTATTCAAGGCGGTCGAATCTCTTCGGCGCAGCGGGGTCATTGTTCCTGTTCCAGAGATCGAAAGGGGTCAGGGTTTTACTCCAATCTGTTCATAGTACCCAAGAAGGACGGCTCTGTCAGACCCATTTTGGACCTAAAACGACTAAATCAATTTGTCAGAATTCGACGGTTTCGAATGGAGTCTCTCCGATCGGTTATTGCAGCCATGGAAAAGGGGAATTTCTAGCATCAATAGACATTCAGGATGCCTATCTCCACATCCCCATATTCCCTCCTCATCAGAGGTTTCTTCGGTTTGCCATCGGCAACCTTCACTTCCAGTTCACAGCCTTGCCGTTCGGACTAGCCACAGCCCCCAGGGTGTTCACAAAGGTTATGGCTGCCGTTGTGTCCATTCTGCACTCCCGGGGGATAGTCATTTTGCCATATTTGGACGATCTCCTCATCAAGGGTCCGTCCTATCAGGCTTGCGAGAAGAGTGTCAGCATTACGCTAGACACCCTTGCTCGCCTGGGGTGGCTGGTGAATCTAAAGAAATCGTCTCCCGTGCCATCTCAAAGGATCACCTTTTAGGAATGATTTTCAACACTGCTCAAGGGTTGATAACTCTTCCTCAGGAGAAGGCTCTAGTTCTCCGTCAGGAGGTACGGATCCTTCGCCAACCAATACCTCACACCATCCGGTTTTGTATGAGGGTCCTAGGAAGGATGGTGGCAGCGATCGAAGCCATTCCATTTGCCCAGTTCCATCTCCGCTCCCTTCAGCATGCTCTCTTGGCAGTATGGAACGGGAGCCCTTACTCGCTCAATTTTCAGTGCCGTCTGTCCCGGCAGGTCAGACAGACGCTTTCGTGGTGGACAAGGGACATCACTCTTCGCCAAGGGCGATATTTTCCTCCAGTCCATTGGCTGATAGTCACAACGGACGCCAGCCTTCTCGGATGGGGAGCAGTGTTTCGTCACTATACAGCTCAGGGGACTTGGTGTCGGCAGGAAGCGACCCTCCCAATCAATATTTTGGAGATCCGAGCTGTCCGGCTGGCTCTGAGGCGTTTTTCACCATCATTTGGTGGGCCGCCCTGTCCGAATACAATCGGACAATGCCACAGCGGTGGCATACATAAATCATCAGGGGGGTACCCGCAGCAGGGCAGCCATGCGCGAGGTAGGACACATTCTATCCTGGGCAGAAAGAAATCACTCTGTGATATCAGCGGTCCACATTCCAGGCGAGGAGAACTGGGCAGCGGATTTTCTCAGCCGTCAGGGGATAGCGTCAGGGGAATGGTCGCTACATCCCGAGGTATTCCAGCAGATATGCCTACGTTGGGGAACCCCAGATGTGGACCTGATGGCCTCCAGGATAAACGCCAAGGTGCCCAACTTTGTCTCCCGGTACCGAGATCCGCAGGCAATTGCAGTGGATGCCCTGGTTCTACCATGGAATCAGTTTCATCTTCTATACTTGTTTCCACCAATGGCTCTGCTCCCAAGGGTGATCAGGAAGATCAGGTTAGAGGGGTACCAGCGATATTGATCGCTCCGGATTGGCCGCGTCGCTCATGGTACGCAGAGCTGGTAAAGCTGCTCAGCGACGCACCCTGGCGTCTGCCAGAACGCGTGGATCTTCTCTCCCAGGGCCCAGTTTACCACCAGAACTTAGCGGTCCTGTGTTTGACGGCCTGGCCGTTGAATCTTGGATTCTGACTAGGGCTGGATTCTCCAAAAAGGTCGCCGCCACAATGGCTAGCGCCAGAAAACCCACCTCGGCTCGTATCTATCACGGTACTTGGAAGGTCTTTTTTACATGGTGCAGGGAACATGGTTATTCCCCACTTCACTTTTCAATCCCCAACATTCTGTCTTTTCTCCAAGCAGGCTTAGATTCAGGCTTAGCACCAAGTACTCTTAGGCGTCAAATTTCGGCCTTGTCGGTTCTTTTTCAGCGAAGGATCGCATCTAGTTTACAGGTCAAGACCTTTATTCAGGGGGTTGTCCATATAGTGCCCCCCTACAAGGCTCCCTTAGATGTTTGGGATCTCAATCTTGTTCTGGGAGTTCTGCAAGAATCTCCTTTTGAGCCTCTTCAGGAGGTTTCCCTGACATACCTTTCCTGGAAGGTGGTATTTTTAGTGGCCATAACATCCATAAGGCGGGTTTCGGAGCTGGCAGCACTATCCTGCCGAGCTCCGTACTTACTTTTCCACCGTGATAAGGTAGTGCTTAGGCCAGCACCTCCTTTTTTGCCTAAAGTCGTGTCCTCATTTCACATCAATGAGGACATTGTTTTGCCCTCATTTTGCCCAGCTCCGACGCACCGGGTAGAAAAAGCTCTCCATACGCTGGATCTGGTGAGAGCACTCAGGAGATATGTATCTCGGACGGCATCCTTTAGGCAGACGGACACGCTGTTTATCCTCCCTGAGGGTCGCAGGAAGGGACTCGCTGCGTCTAGGTCAACTTTAGCTAGATGGATACGGGTAACCATTCAAGAGGCCTACCGCATCAGAGGCGCGGTGGTTCCCGCAGGAATCAGGGCTCACTCCACCAGAGCAGTGGGTGCTTCCTGGGCTCTTCGGCATCAGGCTTCGGCGGAAGAGGTTTGTAAGGCGGCAACCTGGTCCAGTTTGCATACTTTTTCAAAACATTATAATGTCCATACTCAGGCGTCAGCGGATGCTAGCCTGGGTAGAAGGATTCTTCAGGGCGCGGTAGCGCACCTATGAGCAATGCCTATGTATAATTGCACTGTGGAGTCAGTTTCCCACCCAAGTGGACTGCTTTGGGACGTCCCACAGTCCTGTGTCCCCCAATGAGACGAAGGAGAAATACGGATTTTTGTGTTACTCACCGTAAAATCCTTTTCTCCGAGACGCTCATTGGGGACACAGCACCCTCCCTTATAGCCGGATGGCTTTGCTTTCTAAGCTAATTTTGTTTGCTTGGGTCTATATCAGTAGATTTACTTCTGGATATATTGTACCTGTATTAACACTGATTTTTGTTTTAGCCTCCTACTGCTTTTTGCACTAAACTGGGTTTGCCTGCGGCCAGTGCTGAGGTGTATACGGCGGAGGAGGAGCTAACCTTTTTTTTATGTTTACTTAGTGTCAGCCTCCTAGTGGCAGTAGCATACACCCACAGTCCTGTGTCCCCCAATGAGCGTCTCGGAGAAAAGGATTTTACGGTGAGTAACACAAAAATCCGTATTTCTTTGCTGCCCGTTCCCTGGATCTATTTAGCGCTATTGTTGTTGCGACGTTTTTATCTCTTTGATAATTTCTTGATATTATTGTCTAGCATTTTTATCATTCGATGTTGGTATTGAGAGCTGTAGTATTTCTTACATCACTGACCTGGACAGTCCAACAATAAATGCCGTAAACACGAAACCCAAAACAGATTTTATTTTTATTTTTTTTTTGCATTTTTTTCAGTACATTATATAGTAAAATGAATGGTGTGTTGCTCAATCTAAAACCCGTCCTACAATAATAAGTCATGGCTCATGGAAGAGGAGGTGGGGGACTGACGGGAAGGGGTTAATATTCTATGACTTAATCTCTCTTTCTGGTCCAGGCAATGGAGCAAACCATGGCGGCAAATATCGAGAAGAATAAGTTTCTTATTGACGGTTTTCCCAGGAACGAGGACAATCTGCAGGGTTGGGACAGGACCATGGATGGCAAAGCTGCTGTGTCTTTTGTGCTCTTCTTTGACTGCGATAATGAGGTGGGCTACGTCAGGGAGGAGGACATACACGGCCAGATCTTTCTGTCCGTCCTTCAGCAGAGCATTTGCCTTGCATATGGAACAAAACTATCAGAAATCATGGGGTTAAAATATTTCTTCCCTTGCAGTTTTTGCTTTACTCACCCTCTCTGGGTCCAGCGCTGAGTCTCCTCCAGTGCTTCCAGAGTTTGATATCGTCTGCAGCACCTACCATCACTGCTGCTAACCATTTAGCTCAGAGGCTCTGCCCCAGTTGATAGTATGAGCCGCTCAGAGCCATTGAGCTCATTGATTGGCTGCAGCACTAGCTGCAAAAAAGTCCCTTTTTTTTTTTTTTATCCAAGCTGCAACAAGAGTTCAGGGGGAATTCTAAAACCTATTTTAAACTGTTCTTTGCAAATGAATGGCATCTCATGTCTTATAAATTTATTTATTTATTTTGCATGCCTGTGCGGGGGCTTTTCATGGCCGGAACAATTTGTAATGATTTCCCCTTGTGTTAGACTTGCATTTCTCGCTGCCTGGAGAGAGGGAAGAGCAGTGGGAGAAGTGACGATAACAGGGAAAGTCTGGAGAAGAGGTGAGTGCAGACTTCTTACATGCACAATATTACGTTATATAGGACAACGTGGATCTCTAGGACCAGCCCTCCATAAACCCCGGTGATGTAAATGACGGCACATCAGTCACTTCTTGGGGTTATCAGTTTTGGGGTCGGTTACCCCTTTCTACCCCAAAGAAGATTTTTTTTTTTTAATTTATTAATTTTTTTACCCCTCTAACTTATGTTACCAGTAACTCCTGGCTAATATCTGTCTCAAATTGGTGTTTTGCAATGCATTTTTTTTTTTTTTGAAAGGGTTATTTCTATAATTAAAAAATATCACTCACCCACAGGATATGTAATAACTTTTGGACCAGTGGGGTCCGAATGAGACTAGGCGGTAGCTGCGCATGTGCATTCGTTCTCAATGGGTCTGAAGCCAAAATGAATGGAGCACATGTGGGGCAACTGCCCCCTTCTGGTAGGACCCCGCTGATCTAAAAGTTACCTACAGGGTAGGTGATAACCCTCATAAAGCCGTGCAATATGTGAGTATATTAAACTTTGTAAAATAGATGTTGTCACATTCCATCAACATGATGAAATCCGCGTGATTTGGTAAATAAGAGCGGGAGGAGGGGGATGCGGCTGCAGTTTCCCCTCCTGATCCTGTGTGCTGCGAATTGGGGCAGTAGAGTTAGAAATATCTAATTGTCATCGCAGGGCTGTGTGTTCTGATCATCACACCGGAAAGAAACTGCCCACCCTGCAAGGATGACGACCGATATATACAGAAAGCAGCAGAGGGGGAAATTAATATATTTAGCAGCACGATGGAGTTGGTCAAAGATGAGTGCACACCCCTGGCTCACAGAAATGGGACTTCTGTATCCGATTGTAATTGCTGCACCCGCAAAAATAACTGCATGCCTTAGGATTACATGTGCAAAGCCAAGTTTCTTAGGTGTGCTCTCCTTCATGTTCCAGGATCCAAACTTACCTCCAGTCCACCAGGCCCATCATTGACCTGTATGAGAAGAGGGAAAGGTCCGAAAAGTTGATGCTTCACACTCTGTAGATCAGGTCGGTTACAACTTACATTTGAGAGAAAATATGACCAGACATCTGCTGCTCTTTCTTGATGAGAATCTGTCACCAGGTTTTGGCTGAGGGCAGCATAAATAAGGGCAGAGACCCTGATTATAACACTGGGTCACTTACTAGGCTAATTGCTGTGGTTTTGATGAACAGTATTTTAGCTGCTGCAGCCCTGCTGGTCCTCAATATTCAAAAGCACGGTCTCTCCCTGCCCCCAGCATTGATTGGCCGCTTGATGTCTATGCACAGTCTAGGGACAAAGCTGTCAATCAATGGCTGGGGCGAAGATGGACTAGCGAGAGGACTAGCTGAGCTGCAGCAGATGAAACCCTGATGGGAACCTAACTATAGGGACAACCCTATAAAATGACACCACTGGGATCTTATTACATGCTGCTTTCACATTAGGAAGCATAAACCAGGGGACAGATTCTCTTTAAATGATGTAAATATTAATTTGATGCTTAAAGGGGTTGGGTTATTTGATCATCTTTGTTCCCATTTGATGTCCATGTAATGCTGGGATTTATGGGGTCCCCCCCAAGACTTTTGAGCTTGTTTCATGCTTTGCCTGATAGATAATAAGACTCCCCTCTTTATTAAAGGGTAACATTATCCTCTTGCCAATGGATAGGGGATACGTCCTTGATCACTGTGACCCCCATCAATCCTTATGTAGTGTCTTGTCTTCAGTGGAGTAAGTGCCTGTGACCATTTATTTTTCATGAGACTACTGGAAATACGGTGCTCGGCTAATTCTGCCAGTCCCATTGACCAAGAATGGCGCAAGCTGGACCTTCACTTCATTCAAACAGGAATAGGGGGTCCTGGCGAACCTGCCCCTTCTCCCCCCGTTCTGTCATTTACCACCTTCCTAATACTGAATTAATAAAGTTTTCTAATATCGACACTTTATAATTTTTCTATATCTTTTTTTTTTTTTCCAGGTCTTCAACAAAGTCCAAGAAATCTTTGAGCATGAGGGATAACGAGGCTTCCCGAGACTCGTCCACATCATAAACTTTATTCATTGCCTAGTTTATATATATTTTTTTTTTTTTTTGTATGCACTGTAATACGGGGTTATATTGTACTGCCATGTCTTTTATTTCTGACCACCCTTCTCGTCCTGCAGAGTTGTACTGTTTCTTCCCAACCCATCTGACATGCAGAGCACAGCTGTGGGGGTGGAGGGGTTAAATGAGTGACCCTTTTATATTTATTCAGGAAAATGGGCTAAATATATTTTATGATAGAATTGCAGCCCGTGGTTTTTCTCTTCCTTTCAGGATTTTAGAAAGTTTGTGGTCTGTACACAATGGGGGAGGCAGCGCGGGTGTTGACGGGGACATCGCCTGGCGGTGCAGGCAGTGGCATCATTGGGCCAGGGGTGATTTTTTTTTTTTTTTTTTTTTTTTGTGTCTGGTCGGCTCATTGACCCTCCGTTTTTAATAGTGATCTGACTAACTCCACTTTTCATGAAAGCCAGTGGTCTGATACAAAAAAAAAGCAAAACCCTGCTACTTAGTGGTAACTGCCATAGTTGACCTCTTCATTGGTGACCGAAAAGTGGTACCATGGCACAATAGATGGATGTACAGTATAATATAAAATATATTCGCCGGATAGTTGATATATGTATGATTGCTGGGACCTCCATCGATCAGGATGGGTGATGCATGTATGACTGCTGGGGGGTCCTTCATTCATTGTTGGGAGCCCCCCCAATGATTATGCATTTACCGTCTGTCCTGTGGATAGGTAATAAATGTGTTTTGTTTTTTTTAACTGGACAACTTTGTGCTCAACTGTACTAGGAGTTCATGAGTTAAAGGGTTAATGCCTGCATTCAGCTCTGTTTGCGTCTCCCTTCTGCTCCCATTTACCTGCACGATGACATTCCTGGAAGGTTTGTGCTCACCTGTGTTAATGACAGGCGAGGGGTGTACTCGCCTCTGCGGCTCGTGCAGACAGCGCGTTTTGGCGGATGTAGAGGTTTGCAGTTACGTCTTCTACATTACAACTAATGGGTTGTTTCAGCTATGTTATAGGGCAGCAGGAAACACGCTGACGCGGAATCAGATAAGGTTTAAAGGGACGCTAGGTAAATCCGATGCATTCTGTTTCAGGAGTGCAGGGCCTCTGTGTGGGTGGAGCCTGACCCGCCTGTCATGCTCCGCCCCTCCAACGCCTTGCACTATATATAGATATATATCGATATAGAGATATCGGTGTCTGTTTCTGGAGGCGCTACGTAGGTGTCTGTTAGGGTGTAACACTATATGTAATGCTGTTTGTATGTTGTCCTTCCAGTTTACTGGCTTTTTCAATAATCCTGAGGTATCAAGATATACAACGTATTTTTTGTTTTAATGTAACGTTTACGTACTGTACCTTAACTTAGAAGAAATGTGTCGCCAGGGAATGTCCTATTGTTTCAATCAGAATTTTGTGTTTTATATTTGGCTTTTTTTTTTTTTTTAAATAGAAATCCAACAATTTTGTATTCACAATTAAAATTGGTAATTTTGCCACTAGGGCTAAGAGTTTTCAGCAGGCTCTGTATCATCAGAGGCAGGATTACAATGACAGGTAACACCTATATAGAGCTGGTGGAGAATCCACCAATCACAGGCGATGTCACAGCTCCCCTCCTTTTACAGCGACTCTTGCACACGCTCATTAGGTGTCTCAATACAAAAGATGGGGGTCTGAGTCTGTTCATTGCTGCTCATGTACATGTGCTTTCCCTAAAACATGAAGTTGGTCTAATTAAAAAAAATAAATAAATAAAAATCCTAGTTTGCAAAATTTCCATTTTTCCTAATACTGATTGTGACATAAAAACACATTGTTAGGTTATTGAAAAAATAAATTTTTCATCAAAACTCGATTTGGGGTCTGTGCACACGTTGGGTTTTTGTTGAGCTTTTTTCTGCAAAGATTTGTAATAAATACTGAAGGATTTCTTAGTACTTGCAAAGTGAATTAGATTCCTGACGTCATGTGTATGTGCAGCGTATTTTTCTGCTGCAAATGCTGAACGTGTGCACGTTCCCTTAAGCAATAGGTAATTTTCTGATGACTCATTCCTTTTAAGAGCGTGTATGATCTTTTAACGAAACCAGCACAGATCTTCTGTTTATCGATGGTCGGATCCTTCTGCCTAAAATTTAGTCTTCTCTGTTACAGAATTAAATGGGGGAAATATTGCAGCGATCTTCAGTAAGCAACTTTATTGCCAATCCTCTCGAGAACGGAGGTAATTTTAAGTCTAGAGTTTACTGCTGGTTGCCTAGGTGACCAGCCACTGCTGCATTCTCAGCAGTAGCTGGTTTTGCAGCACTTACAGGTTCTCTGCTATAGATCTTGTAAGCGCTGCGCTGATTCTGGCTGTATCTGACAGGTCTTGGTCCCCTGCCGCTCCTCAGAGGCTGGACACTGCACAATTTGGGCCAGCAGTGCAACCATGCAGCGGTCTGAACTGTCAATCATTTGGAGTGCTCCACCCCCTCCATCAATCGGGAAGCAGAGGGCTCCTGAACAAAGGACAGTCCCTTTTAATAGGGTATAATTGATAGGTAACCTGCCTCTATAGGATCTGTTGCCTCATTGGATTTTTTTTTTTACGGTCACATTGACATGGGAAACTGCATATTTAATTAATTGCTCATGTTAAAAAAGAAAATTGGATGATAAATTCTGAGGATGAATAAACAGTTGGCTACATGAGCGCACACCGCAGACTGGCGATCCCCGGCGCTATGCCCCCTACTGCCATCAGTTGCCTATTACGACCCCTTCCTGCACTGTGCAGACACTGAACCAGCAGGGGTTATAACTTTACTGGACCAGCGTGTCATATTTATTTAGGTGCCCCCCTTTAAATAAGGACAATCTACCTCCCATCTAGGAACACGAAAGCTCCTAGTTTGGGCACCACATTTATTAGGAACGCTGCCAGAACGGGTAATAACGAAAATCCCGTTAGGTTCTGAGTTTCTCTGTAGAATAATGTTGGCAAGCTGCTCTATCTAAACCTCATTTGTCAATATCTCCTGTGCTTTCCTCTTTTAATAGCGGTACTCACTTGGGTTAACTGGGGGAAAAAAATTGAGACCTGGTATACTTTGTGTTACCTCTAGGGGCGCTGTAGGGAAAATCTGCAAAACCAAAATCAGCTGATTGAGCAACTGCAAAGCATAAGATTAACGGTGACTATAAAAATTCCTGTGCCGACCTCAGGACCGATGTAATTGATTTCTGAATGTACCAAAAAAAGTGTTTCCGTGTACTGTGTAAGAATGTGCAACCATCAAAACGAGTCTGTAACGTTCATGTCTGGACTATCGTGCTGGTGACATGAGTAGAATGAAATACCTTGTATCAATAAACTGAATGGAATTGATAATTGTTTCTTATTTCATTGGGTTCTCCCAAGAATCGAGGATGGGGCTACTTAAATTTTTTTTTTCTTCCTTTTCATTTACAGCAGCAAATATGCAAATTTTCTGGTCGTTACTAAAGGGGTGTTGCTCACAGGATAGTTATGCAAATCAACCTAAATGCACGCCCATTTCGTAAAAAGCATAAAAATGCACACAAGTCAAAAAAGGCCCACATCTCTGGAACGATATGGCGTATTTAAAAAATAAATAAAACAAATACACAAGCAAAAATCTGACACTTTTCCTGGCAGCAGATTGTCTTTAACCCCTTCACCCCCAAGGGTGGTTTGCACGTTAATGACCGGGCCAATTTTTACAATTCTGACCACTGTCTCTTTATGAGGTTATAACTCTGGAACGCTTCAACGGATCTTCGCGATTCTGAGATTGTTTTCTCGTGACATATTGTACTTCACGTTAGTGGTAAAATTTCTTCGATATACCTTGCGTTTATTTTTGAAAAAAACGCAAATATGGCGAAAATTTTGAAAATTTTGCAATTTTCAAACTTTGAATTTTTTTTCCCTTAAAACAGAGAGATATGTCACACAAAATAGTTAATAAATAACATTTCCCACATGTCTACTTTACATCAGCACAATTTTGGAACCAAAATTTTTTTTTGTTAGGAAATTATAAGGGTCAAAAGTTGACCAGTGATTTCTCATTTTTACAACAAAATTTACAAAGCCATTTTTTTAGAGACCACCTCACATTTGAAGTCACTTTGAGGGGTCTATATGGCAGAAAATACCCAAAAGTGACACCATTCTAAAAACTGCACCCCTCAAGGTACTCAAAACCACATTCAAGAAGTTTATTAACCCTTCAGGTACTTCACAGGAGCTGAAGCAATGTGGAAGGAAAAAATTAATATTTAACTTTTTAGCCACAAAAATGATCTTTTACAAACGTTTTTTTATTTTCACAAGGGTAAAAGGAGAAAATGGGCAGATAAAGTTGTTGTCCAATTTCTCCTGAGTACGCCAATACCCAATATGTGGTGGAAAACCACTGTTTGGGCACACGGCAGAGCTCGTAAGGGAAGGAGCGCCGTTTGACTTTTTCAAACTAAAATTGGCTGGAATTGAGATTAGACGCCATGTCGCGTTTGGAGAGCCCCTGATATGCCTAAACAGTGGAAACCCCCCACAAGTGACACCATTTTGGAAACTAGACCCCCTAAGGAACTTATCTAGATCTGTTGTGAGCACTTTGAACCCAAAGTGTTTCACAAAAGTTTATAATGCCTGGGTGTGAAAAAAAAAAAAATTTTCCACAAAAATGATTTTTTAGTCCCAAATTTTTGATTTTTCCCAAGGAAATTGGACCCCAAAAGTTGTTTTCCAATTTGTCCTGAGTACGCTGATACCCCATATGTGGGGGGGGAAACTGTTTGGGCGCACGGCAGGGTTTGGAAAGGAAGCAGTAACGTTTTGGAATGCAAACATTGATGGGGGTCATGTTCCATTTGTAGTGCCCCAGATGAGCCTAAACAGTGGAAACCCCCCACAAGTGACCCCATTTTGGAAGCTAGACCCCCTAAGGAACTTATCTAGATCTTTGGTGAGCACTTTGAACCCCCAAGTGCTTCACACAAGTTTATAATGCCCGAGCATGAAAATAAAAAATCCTATTTTTTTCCCACAAAAATTATCTCTTAGTCACTAATTTTTTATTTTCCCAAGGGTAACAGGAGAAATTGGACCACAAAATTTGTTGTCCAATTTGTCCTGAGTACGCTGATACCCCATATGTGGGGGGGAACCACTGTTTGGGCGCATGGCAGAGCTCAGAATGGAAGGACCACCATTTGACTTTTTCCAACCACAATTGGCTGGAATTGAGATTGGACGCCATGTTGCATTTGGAGAGCCCCTGCTGTGCCTAAACAGTGGAAACCCCCCACAAGTGCCCCCATTTGGGAAACTAGACCCCCTAAGGAACTTATCTAGATCTTTGGTGAGCAATTTGAACCCCCAAGTGCTTCACACAAGTTTATAACGTAGAGCCGTAAAATTAAAAAATCATATTTTTTCCACAAAATTGATTTTTTCACCCCAATTTTTATTTTCCCAAGGGTAACAAGACTCCAAAAGTTATTGTGCAATTTGTCCTGAGTGCGCTGATACCCCATATGTGGGAGTAAACCACTGTTTGGGTGCATGGCAGAGTTTGGAAGGGAAGGAGCGCCGTTTGACTTTTTCAACGCAGAATTGGCTGGATGCCATGTCGTGTTTGGAGAGCTCCTGATATGCCTAAACAGTGGAAACCCCCCCCAAATGACACCATTTTGGAAACTAGACCCCTCAATGAACTTATCTAGATGTGTGGTGAGCACTTTGAACCCCAAAGTGCTTCACAGAAGTTTATAACGTACAGCCGTAAAATAAAAAATCTTTTTTTTTTTTTTACAAAAATGATTTTTTCGCCCTCAATATTTTATTTTCACAAGGGTAACAGGAGAAATTGGACCCCAAAAGTTGTTGTCCAATTTGTCCTGAGTATGCTGATACCCAATATGTGAGAGTAAACTACTGTATGGGCGCACGTCGGGGCTCGGAAGGGAAGTAGTGACGTTTTGGATTGCAGACTTTGATGGAATGGTCTGGGGGAGTCATGTCGCATTTGGAGAGCCCATGATGAATCTAAACAGTGGAAACCCCCCACAAGTGACCCCATTTTGGAAAATAGACCCCACAAGGAACTTATCTAGATGTGTGGTGAGCACTTTGAACCCCAAAGTGCTTCACAGAAGTTTATAACGTACAGCCGTAAAATAAAAAATCCTTTTTTTTTTTTACAAAAATGATTTTTTCGCCCTCAATATTTTATTTTCACAAGGGTAACAGGAGAAATTGGACCCCAAAAGTTGTTGTCCAATTTGTCCTGAGTACGCTGATACCCAATATGTGGGAGTAAACTACTATATGGGCGCACGTCGGGGCTCGGAAGGGAAGTAGTGACGTTTTGGATTGCAGACTTTGATGTAATGGTCTGGGGAGTCATGTCGCATTTGGAGAGCCCCTGATGCGTCTAAACAGTGGAAACCCCCCACAAGTGACCCCATTTTGGAAAATAGACCCCACAAGGAACTTATCTAGATGTGTGGTGAGCACTTTGAACCCCAAAGTGCTTCACAGAAGTTTATAACGTACAGCCGTAAAAATAAAAAATCCTTTTTTTTTTTTTTACAAAAATGATTTTTTCGCCCCCAATATTTTATTTTCACAAGGGTAACAGGAGAAATTGGACCCCAAAAGTTGTTGTCCAATTTGTCCTGAGTATGCTGATACCCAATATGTGGGAGTAAACTACTGTATGGGCGCACGTCGGGGCTCGGAAGGGAAGTAGTGACGTTTTGGATTGCAGACTTTGATGGAATGGTCTGGGGGCGTCATGTCGCATTTGGAGAGCCCCTGATGTGCCTAAACAGTGGAAACCCCCCACAAGTGACCCCATTTTGGAAAATAGACCCCACAAGGAACTTATCTAGAAGTGTGGTGAGCGCTATGAAGCTCCAACTGCTTCACAGAAGTTTTATAACATACAGCCGTAAAAACAAAAAAATCATTTTTTTTTTACAAAAATGATTTTGTCGCCCCCAGTTTTTTATTTTCCTAAGGGTAACAGTAGAAATAGGACAAATTGCACAATAACTCTTGTGGTCCAGAGTACGCTGATACCCCATATGCGGGAGTAAACTACTGTTTGGGCGCATGGCAGAGCTCAGAAGTGAAGGAGCACCGTTTGACTTTTTCAACGCAGAATTGGCTGGAATTGAGATCAGACGCCATGTCACATTTGGAGAGCCCCTGATGTGCCTAAACAGCGGAAACCCCCCAATTCTAACTCCAACCCTAACCCCAACACACCCCTAACCCTAGTCCCAACCCTAACCACAAACCTAACCCTAACATACCCCTAACCGTAATCCCAACCCTAATCCTAACGTTAGCGCCAACCCTAACCCTAACTTTAGCCGCAACCCTAACCCTAACGGGAAAATGGAAATAAATACATTTTTTTAATTTTATTATTTTTCCCTAACTAAGGGGGTGATAAAGGGGGGTTTGATTTACTATTTATAGCGGGTTTTTTGTGATTGGCAGCTGTCATGCTAAAAGACGCTTTTTATTGCAAAAAATAGTTTTTTGCATCACCACATTTTGAGAGCTATAATTTTTGCATATTTTGGCCCACAGAGTCATGTGAGGTCTTATTTTTTGCGGGACGAGGTGACGTTTTATTTGGTACCATTTTTGAGCACGTGACATTTTTTGATCGCTTTTTATTTCGATTTTTGGGAGGTTAGAATGAACAAAAATCAGCAATTCATGAATTTCTTTTGGGGGAGGCGTTTGTACCGTTCCGCATGTGGTAAAATTGATAAAGCAGTTTTATTCTTCGGGTCAGTACGATTATGGCGATACCTCATTTATATCATTTTTTTAATGTTTTGGCGCTTTTATAGAATGAAAACAATTTTATATAAAAAATTATTATTTTTGCATCGCTTTATTCTGCGAGCTATAACTTTTTTATTTTTTTGCTGATGATGCTGTATGACTGCTCGTTTTTTGCGGGACAAGATGACGTTTTCAGCGGTACCATGTTTATTTATATCCGTCTTTTTGATCGCGTGTTATTCCACTTTTTGTTCAGCGGTATGATGATAAAGCATTGATTTTTTGCTTCGTTTTCTTTTTTTTTTTTTTTAAGGGGTTCATTAAAGGGGTTAACTAGTGGAACAGTTTTATAGGGGGGGTCGTTACGGACGCGGCGATACCAAATATGTGTACTTTTATTGTTTTGTTTTTTTATTTACAGGAAAGAATGAATTTATTGGGAATATTTTTTTTTTTTTATGATTTTTTTTTTACCACTTTTTATTTTTATTTTTTTTACTTTTATACTTTGTCCCAGGGTGGGACATCACTGTATTTTAGCAGATCGCTGGTGTGACAGTGTGCACAGCACTCTGTCAAACCAGCGATCGCTCTGGCACTGCTGCAGGCTTCCCCAGCGCCTGCTCTCAGCAGGCACTGAGGAAGCCGCCTCCCTGCAGGACCCCGGCGCCATCTTGGATCCGGGGACCTGGAGGGAGGACGGACCCTCGGAACAGCGCGACACATCGCGCTGCTCTGAGGGTCTCAGGGGAGCGCGCAGGGAGCCCCCTGCCTGCGCGATCCTCCCCTGTGCCCCGGGTACACCGCGATCATGTTTGATCGCGGTGTGCCAGGGGTTAATGTGCCGGGAGCGGTCCGTGACCGCTCCTGACACACAGTCACGGGTGTCAGCTGATCGCCCATGACGTACTATTCCGTCCATGGGAATAAGGTCCAGGGTCACATGGACGGAATAGTACGTCTGATGGCAGAGAGGGGTTAAAGAGACAATGATGACAGCAAGGAAATGGTTAACGGCAGAGTTCTTTCACCTTACTAAGCTTGTCATTTTGGTTTAAAAATTTGGAGCTTTTTTTTTTTTTTTTTTTTTTTTCTTTTAAGCTCTTAAAATCCATAATGGAGACCTTGTTCTTTTAGTGCAAACTCGTTATGGGATTTCATCCAAGTCAAATTGAAAATAAGCAATATTGTATGTAGCAGGCAGCGATTTCCTGTTTTAAACCGGTTATAGGGTTTTATTGTGACATATATATATACTAGCTGAAGAGCCCGGCGCTGCCCGGGCATAGTACCTAACTACGGTTAGTTATAACAAATTGTAATGATTATATCTATATACAAGCATTCAGCTTTCTCCCCATTATGTAGATAGGGCCAAAATAGTTTGGCGATTTGGAACGTGCGGGGGTTAAAATTTCCATTCAACACATAGCCTATGATGCTCCTGGGGTTGAGATGTGCGGGCATGCAAAATTTCATGCCCGTAAGTACAACGGTGCAGATTCCTATCCCGGGCCAAAATTATTTGCCGATTTGGAATGCGCGGGGTTAAAATTTCGACTCAAAACCTAGCCTATGACGCTCCCGGGGTCGAGACATGCGGGTGTGCAAAATTCCATGCCCGTAAATGCAGATTCCTATGCCGGACATACACACAAGCATTCAGCTTTCTCCCCATTATGTAGATAGGGCCAAAATTGTTTGGCGATTTGGAACGTGCGGGGGTTAAAATTTCCATTCAACACATAGCCTATGATGCTCCTGGGGTTGAGATGTGTGGGCATGCAAAATTTCATGCCCGTAAGTACAACGGTGCAGATTCCTATCCCGGGCCAAAATTATTTGCCGATTTGGAATGCGCGGGTTAAAATTTCGACTAAAAACCTAGCCTATGACGCTCCCGGGTTGAGACGTGCGGGTGTGCAAAATTTCATGCCCGTAAATGCAGATTCCTATGCCGGACATACACACAAGCATTCAGCTTTCTCCCCATTATGTAGATAGGGCCAAAATTGTTTGGCGATTTGGAACGTGCGGGGGTTAAAATTTCCATTCAACACATAGCCTATGATGCTCCTGGGGTTGAGAGTGCGGGCGTGCAAAATTTCATGCCCATAAGTGCAACGGTGCAGATTCCAATCCCGGACAAACATACCCACATACATACACACATACATACATTCAGCTTTATATATTAGATAATATATATATATATATATATATATATAATATATATTATATATATTATATAATTTTTTTTTTTTTTTTTGGCTGCTTTTTACATATCATTTATAATGTGTATTAATAATATATTTTTTCCATGTTTTTTTTTGGCTAAGGTTTCATGATCTTCTGTAGCAAAAGTGCCAAACCTGACAGCAATTCTGGGGTTTTTGGTTGTTGAATATTTTGGAGGACGGCCGAGCGAGTGGAGACCTTGGAGACATTGCGTTTTTTTACTTTATCGAGTAGTTCCCACACACTCCAGCAGATGGCGATGTAGCCCTGCTGATTCCTGTTGAGTCTATAAAATAATAGGCAATTGACTAAGCGTAGTGTGACAAAGTAAGTGCCCCCTCCACCTCGCTCTTGAAAACCTTGTGAATCGTACTCTATAGAGATACTTTTGACTGTAATATGCTGGATCCCGCAGTTGCATTAGAAATTGCGCTTTTTAATACAACTGCACAAAGAATAGGCATTCTGTTGCATACGGCTGTCCATACGTGCGTCACTCTGGACGACCTGACCTCTTCTGCATTACACAGACATGCTTTGAATAAATTCTATGTAATTCTTTGCATCCCCTTTGGTGGCGCCGCAGAGAAATTACACTGCACGGACAGGTGGTGTTGATGCAGCAGGGTGATAGGTGAGAACAATGGAGGCTGATGAGGCAGGGCTGGATCTACAGCAGCTGGTGGTGTAGAACTGTACTCCACAATTAAAGGGGTTTTCAGTAACCCACTGTCCACAAGCACAAACAGTGCTTTACTTGCACATCCCCAGATCCAGTGCTGTGGCTTTTCCAATGCACCAGTCTCTCTTTGTCTGCAGTGCTGAGGACACCTTGACAGCTCTGCCCCCAGTCATTTGTTTTTAACACTTAAAGGGAATCTGTCACCCCATTTTAGCCCTATGAGATAAAGATATCATTGCATAGTGCGTCCCATAACTAATCTATGGGTACCTATGCTATCTCCGGACACCCCAGTTTTCATGTAAAAATATCTTAGTAAAGTTTGTTTTCTTGTATGCTAATTCGGGTGGTCCGGGCCAGAGGGCGGCGTATTTTTTCTTCCCCCCACCCCCGCTCCTCGGCTTCTCTTGCGTATCGCCGTCTGTGAATAGCACAGACAGCGTTCGGCTTGCCGCGTTCGCGCTTTTCAAAATCCCCTCGCGCATGCGCAGTGTGCTTTGCCCACCAGTGGGCAAAGCATAAAATCATTACAGCGCATTATCTCATAGAGCTAAAATGGGGTGACGGATTCCCTTTAACCACATAGAGACAATAGTTTGCTTACAGAAATTTTCAATTTTCAGTAGAGTTGGAGTCACAGCAACTGGCGCAGCAGAGCAGGCACAGTGATGTAGCAGAGCTAACTCAGCGATGAGAAACCTGTTGCAGAGCTAACTCGGCAATGAGAAACCTGTGTAGCAGCGCAGGCACAGTCATAAAGCAGAGCTAACTCAGCAATGAGAAACCTGTGTAGCAGAGCAGGCACAGTGATGAAGCAGAGCTAACTCAGCAATGAGCAACCTGTGTAGCAGAGCAGGCACAGTCATAAAGCAGAGCTAACTCGGCAATGAGAAACCTGTGTAGCAGAGCATGCACTGTCATAAAGCAGAGCTAACTCAGCAATGAGCAACCTGTAGCAGAGCAGGCACAGTGATGAAGCAGAGCTAACTCAGCAATGAGCAACCTGTGTAGCAGAGCAGGCACAGTCATAAAGCAGAACTAAATCAATGAGAAACCTGTGTAGCAGAGCATGCACAGTCATAAAGCAGAGCTAACTCAGCAATGAGAAACCTGTGTAGCAGAGCATGCACAGTCATAAAGCAGAGCTAACTCAGCGATGAGAAACCCGTGTAGCAGAGCAGGCACAGTGGTGAAGCAGAGCTAACTCAGCGATGAGAAACCCGTGTAGCAGAGCAGGCACAGTGATGAAGCAGAGCTAACTCAGCGATGAGAAACCCGTGTAGCAGAGTAGGCACAGTGATGAAGCAGAGCTAACTCAGCAATGAGAAACCGTTGTAGCAGAGCTAACTCAGCGATAAGAAACTAGAGACGCAGCGCTGAGTTGCAGCAGAGGACTTGCAGTGTAATAGAACCAACACAGAGATGAAGTGGCGCTAACTCAGATGAGGAACTGGAGTAGCAGAGCGGAGTTGCACAGGTTTCTATATGGCAGATATGGAGCAATGTTCGGTGCAGCGAGCTGGGGCCCAGGGTGGAGGATGCCCAATAGGTGCTTGTCCAGTGATAGATCTTGTCCCATCCCTGTGTAGGTGCCTTATTACCAGTCAGGCAACAAGAGGTTAAACAGACCGGTGTATTGTGAGAATGGACAGGACCAGCCTAATGGAAGTAGCCACTAATGGAAGCCTCTTGCCTATTGTCTGCACCTCAGATAAGCCTCTTGTTAAACATTGCAGGAGCTGAGTAAACTTTGCTGCTTTTAGTGGTCTCCAGCTTCTGTCCATCAGCTGTGCTGGAGGGTTGCGGTGCTGTGCTGGAGGGCTGCGGTGCTGCCTGTCAATCTGAGCAGAAAATGATGTTCTGCAGGAAGTACAGGGACTGGACGGCAGAGGTCGGGGGTAAAGTTGTTTTCTCTGATGAAGCCCCCTTTAGACTGTTTGGGACATCTGGAAAAATGATTGTCTAGAGAAGGAAAGATGAGCTCTACCATGAGTCCTGTGACATCCAACAGTAAAGCATCCTGAGAGCACTGTTCTGGGGGCTTCTCATCCATGGAGGGGGCTCACGCAGAAAATTATCTAAGAACACGGCCATGAATAAAGAATGTGATCGGAACCTCCAGGAGCAACTTGTCCCGATCATCTGAGAGTATTTATGATGAACGATGCTTCTTTTCCAGCTTGGTGGAGACGATGTCACAAAGCAAAATTGATGACCAAGTGGCTCAGTGAACAAAACGTCGTTGAAATTTTTGGTCCATGTTCAGGAAAATCCCCAGATCTCAATCTCATTCAGAATCTGCGGTCAATCCTCAAAACGCAACAAATAAAAAATACAGAAATTGTAATAAACTCCGCGCTCCGAATAGGAAGGAACGGGCGGTCGTCAGTCAGTGTGGCCCAGAAGCCGATATCCAGCTGCCAAGGGGAAGGGCAGAGGCCTGGAAAATAAAACTGGAAATATTGAGTCTTTGTATAAACTTCATGTATTTGTCAATAAAAGTTTAAAAACTTCTGAGATTCTTATAATTATATTCCAGTAACCATAGAAACATTGGAATAAAAGATCAAGAAACACTGAAGAATGTAACAGTAATGTAACAATAACAACCAAAGTCTCTGCATCTTTCTCACAGACTTCAGAGGTCCAGACTGCTGTTATAGGGGGGCTGCAGACTACATATCCAGACTGCTGTTATAGGGGGGCTGCAGACTCAAACCAAACTGCGTAAGGGTCAGACTACACATCAACTGCTGTTATAGGGGGGCTGCAGACTACAATCCAAACTGCTGTTATAGGGGGGCTGCAGACTACACATCCAGACTGCTGTTATAGGGGGGCTGCAGACTACACATCCAGACTGCTGTTATAGGGGGGCTGCAGACTACACATCCAGACTGCTGTTATAGGGGGGCTGCAGACTACACATCCAACTGCTGTTATAGGGGGCTGCAGACTACACATCCAGACTGCTGTTATAGGGGGCTGCAGACTACACATCCAGACTGCTGTTATAGGGGGGCTGCAGACTACACATCCAGACTGCTGTTATAGGGGGCTGCAGACTACACATCCAGACTGCTGTTATAGGGGGCTGCAGACTACACATCCAGACTGCTGTTATAGGGGGCTGCAGACTACACATCCAGACTGCTGTTATGGGGGCTGCAGACTACACATCCAGACTGCTGTTATAGGGGGCTGCAGACTACATATCCAGACTGCTGTTATAGGGGGGCTGCAGACTACACATCCAAACTGCTGTTATAGGGGGGCTGCAGACTACACATCCAGACTGCTGTTATAGGGGGGCTGCAGACTACACATCCAGACTGCTGTTATAGGGGGGCTGCAGACTACCACCCAGACTGCTGTTATAGGGGGGCTGCAGACTACACACCCAGACTGCTGTTATAGGGGGCTGCAGACTACACATCCAGACTGCTGTTATAGGGGGGCTGCAGACTACACATCCAGACTGCTGTTATAGGGGGGCTGCAGACTACACACCAGACTGCTGTTATAGGGGGCTGCAGACTACACATCCAGACTGCTGTTATAGGGGGGCTGCAGACTACACATCCAGACTGCTGTTATAGGGGGCTGCAGACTACACATCCAGACTGCTGTTATAGGGGGGCTGCAGACTACACACCCAGACTGCTGTTATAGGGGGCTGCAGACTACAACCCAGACTGCTGTTATAGGGGGCTGCAGACTACAACCAGACTGCTGTTATAGGGGGGCTGCAGACTACACACCCAGACTGCTGTTATAGGGGGGCTGCAGACTACAATCCAGACTGCTGTTATAGGGGGGCTGCAGACTACACATCCAGACTGCTGTTATAGGGGGGCTGCAGACTACACATCCAGACTGCTGTTATAGGGGGGCTGCAGACTACACATCCAGACTGCTGTTATAGGGGGGCTGCAGACTACACATCCAGACTGCTGTTATAGGGGGCTGCAGACTACACACCAGACTGCTGTTATAGGGGGGCTGCAGACTACACATCCAGACTGCTGTTATAGGGGGGCTGCAGACTACACATCCAGACTGCTGTTATAGGGGGGCTGCAGACTACACACCCAGACTGCTGTTATAGGGGGCTGCAGACTACACACCCAGACTGCTGTTATAGGGGGGCTGCAGACTACAACCCAGACTGCTGTTATAGGGGGGCTGCAGACTACACACCCAGACTGCTGTTATAGGGGGGCTGCAGACTACACACCCAGACTGCTGTTATAGGGGGCTGCAGACTACACACCCAGACTGCTGTTATAGGGGGCTGCAGACTACACACCCAGACTGCTGTTATAGGGGGCTGCAGACTACACACCCAGACTGCTGTTATAGGGGGCTGCAGACTACACACCCAGACTGCTGTTATAGGGGGGCTGCAGACTACACACCCAGACTGCTGTTATAGGGGGCTGCAGACTACACACCCAGACTGCTGTTATAGGGGGCTGCAGACTACACACCCAGACTGCTGTTATAGGGGGCTGCAGACTACACACCCAGACTGCTGTTATAGGGGGCTGCAGACTACACACCCAGACTGCTGTTATAGGGGGCTGCAGACTACACACCCAGACTGCTGTTATAGGGGGCTGCAGACTACACACCCAGACTGCTGTTATAGGGGAGCTGCAGACTACACACCCAGACTGCTGTTATAGGGGGCTGCAGACTACACACCCAGACTGCTGTTATAGGGGGCTGCAGACTACACACCCAGACTGCTGTTATAGGGGGGCTGCAGACTACACACCCAGACTGCTGTTATAGGGGGCTGCAGACTACACACCCAGACTGCTGTTATAGGGGGCTGCAGACTACACACCCAGACTGCTGTTATAGGGGGCTGCAGACTACACACCCAGACTGCTGTTATAGGGGGCTGCAGACTACACACCCAGACTGCTGTTATAGGGGGGCTGCAGACTACACACCCAGACTGCTGTTATAGGGGGGCTGCAGACTACACACCCAGACTGCTGTTATAGGGGGCTGCAGACTACACACCCAGACTGCTGTTATAGGGGGACTGCAGACTACACACCCAGACTGCTGTTATAGGGGGGCTGCAGACTACACACCCAGACTGCTGTTATAGGGGGGCTGCAGACTACACACCCAGACTGCTGTTATAGGGGGGCTGCAGACTACACACCCAGACTGCTGTTATAGGGGGCTGCAGACTACACACCCAGACTGCTGTTATAGGGGGGCTGCAGACTACACACCCAGACTGCTGTTATAGGGGGGCTGCAGACTACACACCCAGACTGCTGTTATAGGGGAGCTGCAGACTACACACCCAGACTGCTGTTATAGGGGAGCTGCAGACTACACAACAACCCAGACTGCTGTTATAGGGGGGCTGCAGACTACACACCCAGACTGCTGTTATAGGGGGGCTGCAGACTACACACCCAGACTGCTGTTATAGGGGGACTGCAGACTACACACCCAGACTGCTGTTATAGGGGGCTGCAGACTACACACCCAGACTGCTGTTATAGGGGGGCTGCAGACTACACACCCAGACTGCTGTTATAGGGGGCTGCAGACTACACACCCAGACTGCTGTTATAGGGGGCTGCAGACTACACACCCAGACTGCTGTTATAGGGGGCTGCAGACTACACACCCAGACTGCTGTTATAGGGGGCTGCAGACTACACACCCAGACTGCTGTTATAGGGGGCTGCAGACTACACACCCAGACTGCTGTTATAGGGGGGCTTAGACACACACCCAGACTGCTGTTATAGGGGGCTGCAGAGCTAACAGATACACCCAGACCTAGCTGTTTATAGGGGCGCTATCCAGACTGCTGTTATAGGGGCTCCCGACTACATATCCAGACTGCTGTTATAGGGGCAGACTACAACGCTGTTTATAGGGGGCTCGAACATACGCACTCCAGACTGCTGTTATAGGGGGCTGCAGACTACACACCAGACTGCTGTTATAGGGGCTCCAGACTAACATATCCAGACTGCTGTTATAGGGGGCTGCAGACTACACTATCCAGACTGCTGTTATAGGGGGCTGCAGACTACACACCAGGCTGCTGTTATAGGGGGGCTCAGACTATACATCCAGACTGCTGTTATAGGGGGCTCAGACTACACATCCAGACTGCTGTTATAGGGGGCTCTAGACTACACATCCAGACTGCTGTTATAGGGGGCTCCAGACTAAACCCCCAGACTGCTGTTATAGGGGGCTGCAGACTGCACACCCAGACGATGTTATAGGGGCTCCAGACTACAACACATATCCAGACTGCTGTTATAGGGGGGCTGAAGACTACAATCCAGACTGCTGTTATAGGGGGCTGCAGACTACACACCAGACTGCTGTTATAGAGGGGCTCTAGACTACACATCCAGACTGCTGTTATAGGGGGCTCCAGACTAAACCCCAGACTGCTGTTATAGGGGGGCTCTAGACTACACATCCAGACTGCTGTTATAGAGGGCTCTAGACTACACATCCAGACTGCTGTTATAGGGGGCTCCAGACTAAACCCCCAGACTGCTGTTATAGAGGGGGGCTACAGACTACACATCCAGATTGTTGTTATAGGGGGGCTCCAGACTACACATCCAGACTGCTGTTATAGTGGCTCCAGACTACACATCCAGACTGCTGTTATAGGGGGGCTCTAGACTACACATTCAGACTGCTTTATAGGGGGCTCTAGACTACACATCCAGACTGCTGTTATAGGGGCTCCAGACTAACCCCAGACTGCTAGTCGCTGTTAAAGACTGGGGGGCTACAGACTACACATCCAGATTGTTGTTGTAAGGCGGGGGCTCCAGACTACACATCCAGATGCTTTATAGGGGCTCAGACTCACATCCAGACGCTTTATAGGGGGCTCCAGACTACACATCCAGACTGCTTTATGGGGCTCCAGACTACACATCCAGACTGCTTTATAGGGGGCTCCAGACTACACATCCAGACTGCTATTATAGGGGGACTCCAGACTACACATCCAGACTGCTGTTATATGGGGGCTCCAGACTACACATCCAGACTGCTATTATAGGGGCTCCAGACTACACATCCAGACTGCTATTATAGGGGCTCCAGACTACACATCCAGACTGCTATTATAGGGGGCTCCAGACTACACATCCAGACTGCTATTATAGGGGGCTCAGACTACACATCCAGACTGCTATTATAGGGGGACTCCAGACTATACATCCAGACTGCTGTTATATGGGGGCTCCAGACTACACATCCAGACTGCTTTATAGGGGGCTCCAGACATAACATCCAGACTGCTTATAGGGGGCTCCAGACTACACATCCAGACTGCTGTTATAGCGGGCTCCAGACACACATCCAGACTGCTATTATAGGGGGCTCCAGACTGCACATCCAGACTGCTATTATAGCGGGCTCGACTACACATCCAGACTGCTATTATAGGGGGCTCCAGACTACACATCCAGACTGCTATTATAGCGGGCTCTAGACTGCACATCCAGATTGCTGTTATAGGGGGCTCCAGATCATACAAATGCACAGCTGGTATTGGGGCTCTACACCACATGACCAGACTCCTGTTATAGGGGGGCTCTAGACCATACATCCACAGTGCTGTTATAGGGGGGCTCCAGATCATACAACCGCACTGCAGTTATTGGGGGCTCCAGACCACATGTCCAGACCCTTATTCTTAAAGTGACCCTGCCCTTTTATCTTGAGGACTCGGTAGTAAGGGGCAGTATACTTTCTATGCCTCCCTTGTTGCTATTTGATCTGTTTGTTACTTCGTAGCTCGTGCCGCTTTGTGACCTTTAATAGCATTTTCTGGCCAGGTTACTTTACAGGCAGGATGGATTTCTTTGTAACCCAAATTGGCTACCTCCCCAACCGGAGCTAAAATCTAATCTGTCATCACATCCCTCAATATTGTATTGGTCTGACTGTGCGGTGTGAGCGCGCTGTCTAAGGACGACATCACAAGAGATCTCAGTGTGAGGTCATTTGCACGTCGTATAAGAGCTTTCCTCGGGTTCGGTCCTCGCTCTCTGTGAAATGTTACTGAATCAATGAGGCTCTTGTTAACGTGCAATTACCCCAGAGCTGCCTCTGAGGCCGTGTCAGCGACGTGCGTAAAACAGAGAAATTATTGAACACCGTCTGGTTTCTAGAGACCTGCGATGGTATTTAGGATTAACAGACTGGCGCATCTGAGGCTTTATGTATCGGAGGTCCTTTGTACATTGTATGTCCGTAGAACCGCTCACTCCACCTGGGTTTATCAGATATTTTACGTCCTGTCCTTGAGGAACCTGCAGGGTTTTGTCTCCTTCTCATAGCAAGGATCAAAAATGGACCTCGTCCATACCTGTCAACAGTTCTGGATTTGAAGGGACGGTCTTAATTTATCGAAGTACTCTTGGCGAATTTGAGGTCTACTCGGGACATCCTTACATGAGACCAATTTCCTAGACTTTGCTTTCTTCTAATGCAGCATCATTGTAGAAGGGAGACCTGCACCTGTTCTCGCGAATCAGTATGGTAGAACCAACCAAGACGTTGACCCCATCTCTCCAAACTGTTTGGTCTGATTTAATATATTTACACCTATGGCCTCCTTACTAAACCAATCCGGTCAAATATGGGAATTCTCCTACCTGGGCCATTATGGTTTTGCCAATAATTTGAAAGAAGAAACTATTTTTTCCCAATCCAACATGATCCTAATAAGGCGTTGCTTTTAACCCTTTTGCACACTTGACAGTAGTAGGGTAGCATTTTGGGTTACAGTGACAATTGCCCCAGGGGCTATTGTCTGTCAGGTGCAACAATTTCCCCCCACTGTCAAACCAGAAGAAATGTTCTTGCCCAGCACCGCCTATGCAGAGCACAGCAGACAGAATAGGTTTGTCATTGGCTGCTCTGCTCTGCATAGGCGGTGACCGAGATAACAAAGCTCAGTGTAATAAAAAGAGCTTTGTCATCTCAATTGCTGTCTGCACAGGCGTATTCATTTATTTTTCATTGTTGCTTTTACAATTTTACATTTTGTTGCCCTAATTAGGGTAAGGGCTAGGATTAAGGCTAGTGCTATGGTTAGGCATAGGACTAAATTTAGAGTTTAGGGCTAGGGATAATGCTAAGTATAGGCATAGGGCTGGGGTTAGGATTAAGATTAGGGCTATGGTTAGGCATCTGACTAAATTCAGAGCTTAAGGCTAGGGTTAGGGTTAATGCTAATTATAGGCATAGGGTTAGGATTAGGGTTAGGGTTATGGTTAGGCATAGGACTAAATTTAGGCTCAGGGCTAGGGATAATGCTAAGTATAGTCATAGGGCTAGGGTTAGAATTAAGGTTAGGGCTATGGTTAGGCATAGGACTAAATTTAGGCTTAGGGCTAGGGATAATGCTAAGTATAGTCATAGGACTAGGGTTAGAATTAATGTTAGGGCTATGGTTAGGCATAGGACTAAATTTAGGCTTAGGGCTAGAGTTAAGGATAATGCTAAGCATAGGCATAGAGCTAGGGTTAGGATTAGGGTTAGGCATGGGACTAACTTTAGGCTTAGGGCTAGGGTTAGAGTCATGGCTATGGATAGGCATAGGGTTATGGCTAGGGACAGTGATAAAGCCAAGAATAAAAATATCATTAGGAATAGAGCTAGAGTCTTATAATTAATACATCAACAATGTACAGTCATGGCCAAAAGTTTTGAGAATGACACAAATATTAATTTTTACAAAGTCTACTGCTTCACTTTTTCTAATGGCAATTTGCATATACTCCAGAATGTTATAAAGAGTGATCAGCTTAACAGCAATTACTTGCAAAGTCAATATTTGGCTAGAAAATGAACTTTATCCCCCAAAACACATTTCAACATCATTGCAGCCCTGCCTTAAAAGGACCAGCTAACCTCTTTTCAGTGATTGCTCCATTAACACAGGTGTGGGTGTTGATGAGGACATGGCTGGAGATCAATCTGTCATGATTAAGTAAGAATGAGACCACTGGACACTTTAAAAGGAGGCTGGTGCTTGGCATCATTGTTTCTCTTCTGTAAACCATGGTTATCTCTAAAGAAACACGTGCAGTCATCATTGCAATGCACAAAAATGGCCTAACAGGGAAGAGTATCGCAGCTAGAAAGATTGCACCTCAGTCAACAATCTATCGCATCATCAAGAACTTCAAGGAGAGAGGTTCCATTGTTGCCAAAAAGGCTCCAGGGCGCCCAAGAAAGACCAGCAAGCGCCAGGACCGTCTCTTAAAAGTGTTTCAGCTGCGGGATCGGGCTACCAGCAGTGCAGAGCTTGCTCAGGAATGGCAGCAGGCAGGTGTGAGTGCATCTGCACGCACTGTGAGGCGGAGACTCTTGGAGCAAGGCCTGGTCTCAAGGAGGGCAGCAAAGAAGCCACTTCTCTCCAGAAAAAACATCATGGACAGACTAATATTCTGCAAAAGGTACAGGCAGTGGACTGCTGAGGACTGGGGTAAAGTTATTTTCTCTGATGAATCCCCTTTTCGATTGTTTGGGACATCAGGAAAACGCCTCATTCGGAGAAGACAAGGTGAGCGCTACCACCAGTCTTGTCTCATGCCAACTGTTAAGCATCCTGAAACCATTCATGTGTGGGGTTGCTTCTCAGCCAAAGGAATCGGCTCTCTCACAGTCTTGCCTGAAAACACAGCCATGAATAAAGAATGGTACCAGAATGTCCTCCAAGAGCAACTTCTCCCAACCCTCCAAGAGCAGTTTGGCGATCAACAATGCCTTTTCCAGCAAGATGGAGCACCTTGCCATAAAGCAAAGGTGATAACTAAATGGCTCAGGGAACAAAACATAGAGATTTTGGGTCCATGGCCTGGAAACTCCCCAGATCTCAATCCCATTGAGAACTTGTGGTCAATCATCAAGAGACGGATGGGCAAACAAAAACCTAAAAATTCTGACAAAATGAAAGCATTGATTGTGCAAGAATGGACTGCTATCAGTCAGGATTTGGTCCAGAAGTTGATTGAGAGCATGCCAGGGAGAATTGCAGAGGTCCTGAAGAAGAAGGGTCAACACTGCAAATGTTGACTTGCTGCATTAACTCATTCTAACTGTCAATATAAGCTTTTGTTACTCATATGTTTGCAATTATATTTCTGTCTGTGATAAAAACATCTGTCAAACACACATAAAAACCAGAGGGCAGCAGATCATGTGAAAATATAATATTTGTGTCATTCTCAAAACTTTTGGCCATGACTGTAAGAAAAAAGTAAGACATTTATTACAATTTATAACTTTATTTTTAACATTTTATGCCAGTTTTCAGCAAAAAGAAGCCAGAGGGTCAAAGGGCAAACTATAATATTGTGTTTTCCTCAAAATACAATACATGTGCTTGGGGGATACGGAACCAGTGGAAAGAAGCGCTTCTGGCAGCCGCCTTTCTCCAGTGGAAACGAAGGATTGGAGTTGCTTCCAACAATCTTTTTCCCATAGACATCCGGCATCAGGGTAGAGTTGAAACACCACATCCACATTAGTTAGATTGGCCATCAGCAAGTGTGGTTTACTTTTTTCTGCTGTGTATGTGCATATATAGGGGATCACACTGGCCCCCGAAAGTTGCCCAGGACCTTCCAGTTGACTCCACTTTGAGACTATTTCTTGTAGGTCGTAAGAGTCAACAAAATGATGGTGTTAAAAGTTAATGTGCTCTCATGTTGAAGAAAAACCTGAAGACCCACCTGTTCCGACAAGCCTACAGCCTGCAATGATCCTCAGTGTACTGAACCATCGCACGACCAGCTCTACCCTCTCCTAGTGTATTCTCACCCATCCCTGTAGACTGTGAGCCCTCGCGGGCAGGGGCCTCTCTCCTTCTGTACTTGTGTGTCCCTTGTCCAGCACATGTTTATTGTACCTGTCTATATTTTTCCCCTTTTCATATGTAAAGCGCCATGGAATAAATGGCGCTATATAAATGTATAATAATAATAATAATAATGTTGTGTGCAGATGGTCCGGAAGATGGACCTCAGATTCTGGTGGACCCAAGAAGTCCTGGGCCATCATAGCGAAGGTCCCACCGCTGACCTGAGGTATATTAGGGAATTGCTATGTATGCCATAAGGTGGGAGTTTTGCCTAAATAATTCTTCCCCCGTACAGAGTGACTGAGAGCGGTGGGGATGAGGAGGTCACAATGGCTTTTCGAGGTTGTATGTGAAGTGCAGGTGAAGATGTGCCGAGTGGTTAGACTGGTATGAGAAAGCTCTCAAACAATGTAGAAGCGGAGCCGCAGCTGTCAGAGCTCCGGATTCTTCCAGAAACGGGCGAGGGTCATGTTATCTTAAGTCAGACAAAAACCTGGAGTCATCAGAGTAAGAGACTTTCATTTACGAATGCCTAAAATAGAGAAATACTTTGTGAGGATAATCTGCCATGTAAACACTCCAGATGATAACAGATCCGCGGATAAGAAAGGAATGCTGCGTATCCTCCGTGGAGACATGGACCGTCAAGGCGTGTTGTGATATGACCGACATATGGATGACATCTACAGATTGTGGATGATACAGGTAGATATTAGAGATAGATAGATAGATAGATAGATAGATAGATAGATAGATAGATAGATAGATAGATAGATAGATAGATGATAGATAGATAGATAGATAGATAGATAGATAGATAGATAGATAGATAGATAGATAAATGATAAATAGATATAAAGAGATAGATAGATAGATACAGTTGTGCTCAAAAGTTTACATACCCCGGCAGAATTTTTGCTTTCTTGGCCTTTTTTCGGAGAATATGAATGATAACACCACATCTTTTTCTCCACTCATGGTTAGTGGTTGGGTGAAGCCATTTATTGTCAAACTACTGTGTTTTCTCTTTTTAAATCATTATGACATAATGTATTGGTAAATAACTAGATAGATTATATCATGTCAGCCCCTGTAAGACCTATCAATGTGACTTAGCCAAAATGAAAATGCTAAAATTAAAGGGGCAGCATTATCCCAAGTGAGCGCCCGCCACTCGTGTCCATGGACTGTGTTGCCGCTCAGCTGCATTCACTTCAGTGGGGCTAAGCTGCCATACCAGACCGAGGACAAGGGAGGTGTAATTTGTAAGAAAAGAAAATATTATTATTTTTAAATAAGTATCAGGAAATGGAGAGGGGCTTTCCAGGAGGAATGATGGAGTCTGCGGTCCGGTTACCGAGTCACTGGTGACTTTTTCCAGTCTTACCCTATTCATAAAGTTGCACTAAACCAACACAGTTGGGAAGTTGCGTTCTGTCCTGCAGGGTCAGCATGGGAACCGCACTGACTAAGCACTGGCGGTCCTTGAACGGGTCACCTCAGTCTGGGAAGGATCAGTAGGTGATGATTCGGGAGGCGTCAGGCATTCCTCGCAGTCAGTCATATGAAATAAATATGGATCTTGGGAATCCAGACCTACAGAGATTGCCTGCAGCCAGACATGGAGAAGAGTTACAGTAGCTGACAGTCACACGCTGGAGCCCGGCGCCTCCTATGCTGCCGCCCTGTATAGACCAATGACCTGAAAAGGAACTATACATTTTATCATAGAGAATTTCCACCTAAGTATTCTCCAGTAAATATATAGTGCTCAGCATAAATGAGTACACCCCCTTTGAAAAGTAAGATTTTAATCAATGAGCACAAGAACAATTTCCAAAATTTTGACAAAATCAAGTTTCATAGAACATTTTTTTTTAACCCAGAACATGGAAGTAAGGCTGATAATAAAACTTTTGTTACAAAATCTTCAGTTTTTCTCAAATTAGTTGATGCAAAAATTAATAAACCCCACATCAAAAATGACTACGTCTGGTATTTTCTATGACCTCCATGATTTTTAAGGACAACACCAAGTGTTCTAGGCCCGGAATGAACAAGTTGGCGACATATTGTAACATCTATCTTTTTCCATTCTTCAAGAATAACTTCTTTTAGAGCCTGGATGATGGATGGGGATTGATGACAATTGACTACTTGTCTCTTCAGAATTCCCCACTGAATCACTTTCACTTTGTTCTTCTTCAGAAATGCAACAATTGTGTGTTTTGTGTCATTGTCATGCTGGAAAAGTGCTCATCTACCAAAGGCACGGAGTGATGGGATCATCTTCTCTTTCACTATAGAGAAGCACATCTGTGAGTTAATGATACCATTAATGAAATGTAGCTCCCTGACACCAGGATCACTCATGCAGCCCCATATAAGGTCACTGCCACCACCATGTTTTACTGTAGGCACCATGGATTTTTCTAAATGCCTGATGCTGACAGTGAAACCTGATGATAGTGCTAGTGTCCTTATGTGTGGCTCCATTAACGCTGCTGGTGTTGGGAAGCTACATGTCATTGATGGTATGATGAATTCACAGATATATTGCAATATATTGAAAGAGAAGGTGCTATGATCAATCCACGCCCTTGATAGACTCAGTATAAAATATCATTGTCACAGTTCTCATTGGGGACCACAATCTGGATTCCCTATCAGTATGTCTTTGTAGGATGGGAGAAAATCCATGTAAACACAGGGAGAACATACAAACTCCTTGCAGATGTTGTCCTTGGTGGGATTTGAACTCAGGATCCCAGTGCTGCAGTGCTAACCACTGAGCCACCGTGCTGCCCTGGTATTATCCCATTACATCTTTTGTGTTTGGTACACCAGGTGCCTGCTGTATATTGTAATGCTTTGTATCTCCATTGGCACTCTCCACTTGTTCCCTAATTTTCATAAAAGCTCATCTGTAATTCGGATGGCTTGTGGGCAGGAACGTAACTAGGTACAGGACTTGCAGCCCTGGAACTTAGGAGGCCCAAAAGTTCATTTGACCCATATGAGATGTCCAATATTAATAAAAGATCTGTGATTTTTGGGGGCCCCGTTACAGATTTTGCACTGAGGCCCACGAGCTTAGATTTACACCACTGCTTGGGGGTACTGTAACCCATGCTTGGTCTTCTCTGCCTTGAAGTGCAATGTGGTTGGACCAGGAGGTCAACACTGTATTTCGAGGTGTGACTCCATTAGCCTTCTCAAATTCTCCTATCTCCCCCCAACATACAACACCATAGTTGCCTCTTTTTCAGGCTGTGATGCTGAAGGCCCACAAAACATGGAAGCGCGCCTGTCCATGCTCACAGAACCCTTCTTGTGTTCTTCAAATTTCTTCCCCCAGAAGGAGATAAAGGTGTCACCTCAACTCCCAACATAGGACACTATCCAGTTTGTCACCAATGAGAGAATGCTCTCATTTTAGGTCAACCAAGTGCAAAGGTAGAAGAAGGCTAGGGGACAAGTGCTCTGCATGCCCTGTGCCAGAGGGAGTCACTAACAAGTCACTGTGTTTTGACCAAAGTATTTATGTTTAGGACTAGGACAGTGAACTGAGTTTTTGCTCCAGGTGAAGGTAGACCCAGCTACGCCGTTAGTATAATCTATGTGGTATCCATTAAAGGGTTTCTAAACTACAGTATTACATCACTATAATGGATGATGAAGTTATATTAAGTTGTAATTTTGGGAGAACCCTTAAAATCTTACAACTAGGGGTTGAGCTGACAGGAACCTCCATGATAAAACAGGACTGAGCAGCTTGCAGTGTATGAGAAATGCATGCAAGCTGCAGGAGACAAATCTTACAATGATTTTATAGAAACCTAATTAGAAACAGATATTGTAATTAAATACATAATTGATTAGCTGTCCATAGTCGTTTGCTGGAGAGGACACTTCCACAAAAATAATGCTCTGGATGTCTCCATATGGGGTCAAAGTCACATGGGAATATAGTGAGGCAACATAGATGTCTGCGCCATGAAACAGCTCTGCACGGCTTGGAGAGGGTGCACTGCCTCAATAAGCTCGTGTACGCGAGTTCTTAGTATTGGGGAACTGACATTTGCTGGAGGAACCATAGATGGCTGACAGCACTTTAAAGAGACACGTCAAACATGCCATCTCCAAATGTAACCTCCGAGAGCGCTGCTTGCGCGGTGACTGGCAGCTTTTTAATAGCGCATTAGAGGATTACCAGACCAATGTTTGCTCTGTGATTCACCTGCCAGAGACTCTCTGAGAAAGGTTTATTCTGGACCCTGAATATGGCTACTTACTGCATTTTTAAGAATGAAAAAGTTGAGGGTGGTTTAACCCTTTCAGTCCATTGTAAGATACTTGCAAAAAAAAGTGGGTCAAAGTGAATCCCTCTAACAAGAGTATGTCCACCTCCTGCTGTCACTATTCATCTGCCAGCTCTGTTCTCCTGCACTCAGGAAATAGGAGGATCAGGATGATCAGTACTATGGGTGCCTCCAAAATCAGTTCTGTAATAATAGAAGAAGCAATAGATTGAGGTGGCCTCTAGATAATGTAGTAATACATGAACACCCTCCCATGGTTCAAGTGAACAGATCCTGATTATTGTAGGGTTCCTTGTTGGTTTGGGTTCACATAGGTTGAACTCAAGAGTAATCACGTTTTTGCCTTGTAACCACATTACGGCTACTTGACGGTGTAAAGAAAATATATTCTAAAACATTTACAGAATTCACCATTTTTTTTCTTGAGAATAAACAAAAATTGTTATTACTGCTTTAGATCATTCTTTTCTTACTACTAATCGATCTTCTCCCACACTAGCTTCTCCTTTCTTCAATCCGTCCTGAATGCAGCAGCCAGGCTTATAATTCTGTCCAGCTGCTACACCGATGACTCCGCCCTGTGCCAGTCACTGCACTGGTCGCCCATCCGCTATGGAATACAATATAAACTTGTCATACTCATCAACAAAGCTCCCTGCAGTGCTTCACCATCCCACATCTCCTCCTCATGATTACTGCTCTACCTAAGCACTATGTTCAGCAAAGATCTGAAACTAACATCCTCCATACTCTGATTCGCCCACTCCTATTGTAAAGTCTTTTCTAGTGCTGCACCAGTCCCCTGAAATGCGCTATCCCAGAACATCAGATTTATTCTCAGCATTCAGTGTCTCAAATCTGCCCTAAAAAACATTACATTTCCTTTCCTTTTATCACTATTATTCCCTCACTCTCATTGCACCTTATTGCCTAAGCAGTAAATTACTGATTGCTGCGGGTCCAACCACTGGAACCCCCTGTAACCCCGAGATCAGGGCTCTGGAACCATCTTGAATGAATCAGAGGTGTGCATGCTCAATCTCGGCTTCATTTACCGTGTATGGGACGGTTTGTGAAAACTGAGCATAATGCTCGGCTCTATCTGGCAGTCCCAACTATATATATACATGACCACCTACACTCCATTAAAGGGTTGTCCAGTCTAAAACTACCAGCCTACAGTCACTCTACAGTGGGGATAAAAAGTATTTGATACACTGACGATTTTGCAAGTTTCCCCACCTACAAAGAAGGGAGAGGTCTGTAATTTTTATCGTGGGTACACTTCACCTGTGAGAGACAGAATCTAAAAATAAAAACCAGAAAATCATATTGTATGATTTCTAAATAACTAGCTTGGCCCGTGTGAAATTTTCGCACATTGGTCGTCGGGGGGCGCAGGCAATTTCAGAAGAAGCAAGCTGGTCAAATGTAAATGTATTTCATGAGATGATGAACACAGACAGGTATTTATATATGTAGATTGGTAATACAATAAATTGGTTTGATAAGTAGAGGCGAAAAAATGTCTTCCGGTTGAGGTGAAAACACATCATGAAAAACAGTCTTACCAAGTCTGACAAATGACCAAATGCTAAAAAATTTTTATTGTGATTTTTTAAATTTATGTCTAGTTAGTGACTCGCAATAAAATGGGGACCCTTGACGTTGGGTTGCGAGCTTATCTGCTTTGGCCAAAATAGTAACTAATACCTCAGTTGATGCATTTATCATATGCATCATTTTTTGCACTTTTTATCAATTTTTGCAGGGTGCACCCAGGCTCATTTTTGTTTGCGTGGTTTATTGTGTTGTGCACATTCAGTGCTGACCAGCCCGCCTTCCATCATAGGCGTTTAAAATAGGCTGTTATCCAGACACTGTGCATGAATTCATGTCCTAAGCAACTTACATTTGTGTGCTTTTTTCCCACTAAGCAGTTAACACCTTCATCATCACTGTTTTTGAGATAGGGTGGCTGCTTTTATCAGTGGTAAGCACCTGTGCTTCTCCAGCCTTTATCTATGGGAGCCTGCTGCATCCTGCTAGTGCATTTGGTCATTTGATCAGACTTGGTAAGACTGTTTTTCATGATGTGTTTTTGCTAAAAAAATTTTAATGTGATTTTTTGAATACTTCCGGTTGAGGTGCCACCTGCAGGTCATTGTGTCTTTCTGTAGGATTATGAAAATGAATGTTTAAACTGTCTTTAGTGATAAAATCGTGAATGTGGGATTTGTTTGGCTCTTTTCTTGCTGAAGGGGGCAAGTTTACCTTTCAAATGGTGTATCATTTGTGTGTGTGGGGCGAAGTTATCACTGAAAAAGCAGTGCATGTATATAAATGTTTGCATAGTGATTGAACTCTGACACTGCTGAGATGTTTGATTTGTTGTGCAGATTCCTTTCCAATGGCCTTGATATATTGTGTGGAAGTAGCGACTGGTGCAAGCACTTAATGGTTTGCATATGTGCCACGAGTGAGTGTGCATCTCAATGTGCTGAAATGACTCAGCATCGCAAGGGGAGCCCAAGGCAATGTTTGGATTTGTTTGTGATGTCTGTAAGCAGCTTTGTGGTAGTGTGCTTTGGGGTACTGTGGTGCCACCTGCAGGTCATTTTTCCTTACTGCAGGTTTATGGAAATTAATGTTTAAACTGTATTTTGTGATCACATCGTGGATGTGTGGTTTCTTTGGCTATTTTCTTGCTGAAGGGGACAAGTTTACCTTTCAAATGGTATATCACTTGTGTGTGTGTGGGTGCAGTATGAACGGAGATACAAAGTAATCACCGAAAAACAGTGTTTAGAAATAATAGAATAGATTAACTTGCATTTTATTGCATGAAATAAGTATTTGATCACCAACCAACCAGCAAGAATTCTGGCTCTCACAGACCTGTTAGTTTTTCTTTAAGAAGCCTCCTACTCTGCACTCATTACCTGTATTAATTGCTCGTTACCTGTATAAATGACACCTGTCAACACACTCAATCACACTTCAACCTCTCCATCATGGCCAAGACCAAAGAGCTGTCTAAGGACACCAGGCACAAAATTGTAAACCTGCACAAGGCTGGGATGGGCTACAGGACAATAGGCAAGCAGCTTGGTGAGAAGGCAAAAACTGTTGGTACAATTATTAGAAAATAGAAGAAACACAAGATGACTGTCAATCTTCCTCGGTCTGGGGCTCCATGCAAGATCTCACCTCGTGGGGTAAGGATGATTCTGAGAAAGGTTAGGAATTAGCCAAGAACTTCACAGGAGGACCTGGTCAATGACCTGAAGAGAGCGGGGACCACAGTCTCAAACGTTACCTTTAATAATACAATGTGGTTCAAGTGAACAGATCCTGATTATAGTAGGGTTTCTTGTTGGTTTGGGTTCACGTAGGTTGAACTCAGAGGAATCACGGTTTTGCCTTGTAGCCACATTACGGCTACCTAACACATCATATTACACAGGTACATAGATAAAACAACAAAAAAATTGAGTCAAAGCACATGTTGGTATATAGCATTCATAGGTGCACATTCACACTGTGGCCATTTAACAAACAGAACCTAAGATCAAAAGCAAAATGAGCAAATACCCTGTAGTAAGTAAATACATAGTAATAGTGCACGTCAATAGCATAGGGGACTTCGTTAACATTGTTTTCATAAAAAAAATAAAAGCCATCCAACCACAACAAGGTGACCCATCAGGACGATCCCCAACTCTTGTAATTCTCCTCACTATGTGTCAGCAGACGTCAATATAGATGGAGCAGAGAAGGACCTGGGTCCCGACTGTTCAGACCTGACCGTGGAAAGCTATATAAATAAAATAAACAGCTAAAAAAAGGGGTTTTTACAACATACAAAAGAATAAACCAATCCCCCCCCAAAAAAAAATTCATCCAGAGCATATGTTGGTATAAGTGTAATGCATAGGCGTACATTCACACTGTGGTGGGATAGCTTTTATGTTTTTTGATAAAAATAAGGTTAACTAAGTACCCTGTGTTATTTACATGTCCTATTATTATTTACTTACTACAGGGTGCTGGCACAATTACATAGCTACAGTACATAGTACAAATGAGGAAAAAGACACATTTCCATCAAGTGCAACAGAGGGATGTGAAAGGATAAAGGGAAGGGGGTTTAGTTACACCCATAATGCATAATCCAGTCTGGTTTAAAGAGCAAGTTTTCCCTTCCTGATCCCAAGTTTCGATCAAGTGGACCAACATTCAGAACAAGAATTTTACCCATGTACTTTATGTGTGTCTGGAAGAAGTATCAGTGGATCAGATTGAGATCTGGGGGGCATCGGAGTGACCAGAGCGCTCTACCAGAGCCACATGATCGGAGCCTTTTTTTTTTTTAAAGAGTAGAGATAAAGAGGCCAAAAGCCAAAATGATCTATTTTTTTTCCCAATAGAACAAGGTCATCTGTAAAATTTTAGGAACAATTACCATGTTCCCTAATCGTCCCTGTTTTTGTAATTGCGTGTCAGACCAAATGCACTCAGAATGTCCGCGGTTGTTTGATACAAGGAAAGTGAAATGAGATAATCCATGTTTTCATCATGAGTAGGCCCCTCTTTCACGGGACGTGGGGCGTACTTTAATGGACTGAGCAGTTCTGGGCCTGTAAGAAAGGCTCGGGTCTTTCTCATCGCTGTGAGAATGGGCCCAGTGAATTCTTTCCAAGTGTTTACTCAGCATTTGTCTCCTGCCCCATCAGAGGAATGAGGAGGGGTGCCGACAGGTCTTTTGTCCTACCGAACAGCCTGATGTGTTATGACAATGTTCCATGAATATTCAGAATGGCAGAAAGGATTAGGCCCAGAACATTTACCCTCGGGCTTCTTTCTCTCCCTCTCGTTCTCTTTTTTTTTTCAGCCTGGGATGTTCAGAGCGTTAAGGATGACCTGTTCATAGCCGGGGCATCCAAAACGAGATTTCCCCAATAGATAGGAGTCAGAGATCCCACGCATGTCCAAGTCTGTTAACATTTGACGTGAAGATTGCTCAGTCTTAGTCATCGCTTTGTGCTGATGCTCACTAAAAAAAAGTGCAAAACAAAAAACAAAAACAAGCAAAAAAAAACTATTAATACTAATTTTATTACGCTTTCATTTATTATAGTATCAAAAAACTGACCGGCACATCCAAACATAGATCCAGTGTGAACAGGTGCTAAACCTAGGTGCTAAACCTAGAGTCACCAACCCATGCACATACATACAACTTGTATCTTTCATTTATTATAGTAGGCACCAGTGAGGATGGGGTGCAATTTGTGCATTAAGGAATAAAAAATGCCACCTATAATCTTTTAAACAGCTAAGGCCTCATTCAGACGTCAGGTTTTTTCACATACGAGAAAAACTGGCCGAATTTCATCAGGGTTAGATCAGAGTTTGGAATGCGTTCCGTCTGAGTTTTATCAGTTTTTCTCGTACGCGAAAAAAATGTCTCACGGTAAGTATTTGGTGCAAAAATTTCTCCATCTCTTGGCAAGAAAAATGCTACGTTAAATTTTTGCTTTGTTTTTTACATGCGGTTTTGGTGCAGTTTTTTCTCCCCACTCCTTAGTTTGGGTGAAATCTGCAGCAAAAACGCTGAAAGAATTGACATACTGCGGATTTATAGCGGCGCCAAATCTGCAAGGCACAAATAAGCACCGTGTGCACTGAGACTCCAGGATTCTCATTCCCTTTGCTGGCATCTAGAAACCCTTCAGGAGACAAAAACGCGACAAATCTGCAATGTGTGCAGTCTGTTAAAATTGGACGTTCAATTTTTGTCCACAAAGCCATAGACTTCCATTGACGATTTTACTCCGACACAGGATCAAAATCGGACATGACTCCGCGATTTGGCGCGGGCCCCTTGGTCAGCACAAAATCACGGACACAGGAATGACTCCATTCACTATTACAGGTATGAGTTCTATCCATGAAAAACACGATTAATACTCGTACGCCAAAAAATAAAAAACGGATGTCTGAATGAGCCCTTACCAGAAGCTGCTGATATGATCATGTCTGGGTACAACGAGCTCTTCTGCTTGCTGTCAGTGAATGAAACCATTCTTGTTGGCGGCTAAAAGCAGATCTAATACAGCTTAGGGTTTGTTACAATTGCATCCAGTCTAGACAGTCCCATGTAAGCTAAATCAAGCTACTGTTACCTATCATGACTGCTGGGGTCAGACACAACTACAAAAAATCGGACCGTTTTAGTCGGTCGATTATCGGAACAAAATGCAAACATCACACATCCTTCTGGCATCCGATTTTCCTTCAAAGATGCGATTTAGTCGCATGTGTGTGTACCTTGTAACATCCGATTTTCATCCGACTTGCGAGAATTTCTCGCAGGCTTGCAAAACTGACATATAATGGATCCAAAAGAATAGTATTTAAATCACAAAAGAAAGAATACATATCCACACATAGAACACATAGATATATATATATACATGTCATTGTGACATATATATATACATATATTTATAGTTCTTACACTTCTACATACTGTAATAGCCGCTAATTCAATTGCCGGCTTTTGTGAAATCACAGAAGCCGACATGAAATGATACATTGTTTAGACACAGTTAACCATGTCATTTCCTGTATTTTGATATATGGTTTGAACTTACAATTACATAAGTGTATGTGTGCCAAATTTCAGACATGTAGGGGTTAATTAAAGGTGTAAATTCGTTGAAAAAAAATGCGTGGGCTCCCGCTGTATTTTCTCCACCAGACAGACAAAGCAAGAGAGTGGGGGCAGATAATAATAGCCTAGGGAGGGTACATTTTTTTTGTGCCCCCCTGGCTACTAACATCTGCCCCAAGACACCCCAGAAAGGGCAAATCTATAATTAGATTTGCCCTTTCTGGCACTTTGCCCGTCTATTCCCATTGCCCTGTAGCGGTGGCGAATGAGTTAATAAGGGGTTACAGCCACCTTGCAATTGAAAGGTGACTGTAAGCCAGGTTAATAATTGAGAGCTGTCAATTAGACAACTATCAATTATTAATCCTATTGAAGTAAATAAAAAAACACACACACTTTAAGAATAAATAATTTTAATGAAATAAAAACACATTTTTTAGACCATCTTTTATTTTACTCTTAATCCGTGCGAGGCCCTTGATCTCCTAAAATAAATATAAAATAATAAAACAACATTATTCTTACCTATCTGGCGATCTGTCACGTCCCACGATGTAATCCTTCACAAAGGGTTAACTAGCAATCAGCTAAGCAGCGCAACTAATGCTGCGTGCTCAGCTGATAGCTCCTGAATGAATGAGCTTATCTCCTGCCGACAGGAGAGGATGTGATTAATGAATGAAGCTTAATTGATTGTATCCCACTTTCACCTTAGGTCAGGTCACTCAAGTGAAAGTGGCAATAAATCAATTAAGCTTCATTCATTCATCTCTTCCTCTCCTTTCGCTGGTAGAGGAAGTTATTCATTCAGGAGGTTATAGCTCAGAGACAGCATTATAGCTCTCTGCGAGCTGTAACCTGTTAACCCTTTCTGATGGATTACAGCGTGGGACCTGACTGTACATCGGATTGGTAAGAATAATTTTGCTTTTTTATTTTATTTTTATTACAGGAAATGGTTTTAGCAGAAAATAAAATATGGTCAAAAACTGTGTGATTATTTCATTAAACTTCTTTTTTATTAAACTGTGTGTGTTTGATTTTTCTTTCATACAATAGGATTAATAATTGATAGTTGTCTAATTGACAGCTCTCAATTATTAACCTGGTTACAGTCACCTTTCAATTGCAAGGTGGCTGTAACCCCTTATTAACCCATTCGCCACCGCTACAGGGCAATGGGAATAGACGGGCAAAGTGCCAGAAAGGGCAAATCTAATTATAGATTTGCCCTTTCTGGGGTGTCTGGGGGCAGATGTTAGTAGCCAGGGGGGGCACAAAAAAAATGTACCCTCCCTAGGCTATTATTATCTGCCCCCACTCTCTTGCTTTGTCTGTCTGGTGGAGAAAATACAGCGGGAGCCCACGCATTTTTTTTCAACGAATTTACACCTTTAATTAACCCCTACATGTCTGAAATTTGGCACACATACACTTATGTAATTGTAAGTTCAAACCATATATCAAAATACAGGAAATGACATGGTTAACTGTGTCTAAACAATGTATCATTTCATGTCGGCTTCTGTGATTTCACAAAACCGGCAATTGAATTAGCGGCTATTACAGTATGTAGAAGTGTAAGAACTATAAATATATGTATATATATATGTCACAATGACATGTATATAATATATATCTATGTGTTCTGTGTGGATATGTATAGCGGGGATGATTGCCGGCTTTTCTAAAGGACACCGATGCGATTTAATCGCAAGTCACACGTGCGGTCCGTTTGTAATCCGATTTTTCATTGCTCCCATAGACTTGCATTGGCGATAGTCGACCCACAATCGGTGACAGTGGCAGCATGCTGCGATTGCACTCGGACGTTTAAAACGGACCACAAAAAATCTGATACTGGGAGCTGCTCCATAGATTAACATAGGGCAGAGTGCAATGCGATATTTCATCATATTGCAGTCGTCCGATTCTGTCGCCAGTGTGACCCGGCCTAAGGCTGCATTCGCACACTTTTTTTTTTTGCTGCATTTGTTGTAAAAATGCAATGATTTTCTAAAATTGCAGCAAAAATATTGCGACTGCAGCAAAAAAAGTAAAACATAATATCTGGTATTACACATTTTATTTTTTCCTGAGCTAGTGGGTATAGACTAGCTACTATGATATCTCCCATGCGCAGCAGACACAGACACGAGGGATTCCTGTAACGACAGCATGGAAGAAATCATACAGCAGGACTGAGCAGTGTAGCTGTGAATCCAGCACTGGAGGTGAGCTAACCATTTACTAGCAAGCAGCAGTACAACCTTCTCCCCTCTCCATAGACTTCAACAGGCAGCTGTAATCTGAGCAGGACAGCTTTTAACAATTTCTCAGAGTGAATGATGAGTTCAGGAGCCAGAGAGGAGGTGGAGAAAAAGTGGCTCATAAGTGAAGAAAGAAGAAAATTTCTCTGATAAGATATATATTGCAAAGTTTCATATATTTGCTTGTACTATTAATTTACCCAAAGTTTTAGGAAAAAAATAATGACTATATTAAGGTCTGCCGCCATATAGGTTATATCCACTGAGCGATGCCGTGGTGGCAAGGGATTTCATGGATGACTAAGTACGCAATGCAAGTAAGTATGCAGTTGAAGGAGTCATATTATATTTGTGCCTAAGCCCCTAGGTTGAAAATATTTGATGATCTACTAACCCCTTCACGACATGGGCCGAACTTGTACAGCGCAAGTCAGAAGTGGATGTATAGAGCGGGCTGACGGGGTGGGCGCTCAATTCCATACGTTCCCGTGAAAAAATTCAACAGCACCAAAATTCTTTTTTTTTTTTTGATCACTGCAGTAGCACATAAAATGGTCACATCGATCCCAAAATAGTATCAATAAAAACGTTGTCTCGCCCCGCAATAAGCCAGCCAAGACACAGCTCCATTGATCGAAAAATTAAAACGTTATGGGTCACGGAAAATGGTAACTTAACCCTCCCAAATTTTTTTTTTTTGCAAGCTTCTGATTTTTTTTTCACCACTAAATAATTTTAAAAAACTGGACATATTTGGTATCGCCGCGATCGTACTGATGAGCAGAATCGTACCGTGAGGTCATTTTTGCCACAAAATGTACAGCGTAAAAACAATTCCCAAAAAACAATGTCGGAATTGCGTTTTTTTTTTCCACAATCTCATCCCACTTGGAATTCTTTTCCCCATTTTCCAGTACACTATGTGGTAAAGTGAATGGTGTCATTCAAGAGTACAACTCGTCCTGTAGAAAAACAAGAGGTGTCTATGTAGACGGAAAAATAAAAAAGTTATTGCCCTGGGATGAAGGGGAGGAAAAAATGGAAATGCAAAAATGGAAATGTGTAGTGTCGTGAAGGGGTTAAATTCTTGCATCTTTCCTTCACGTTGCTGCACTTTGCGCCACTATATATATGTATACGGTATATACCTGTGTTCCCATGATCCCATCATAGGCGTCTCAGAACTTGCATCACATAATATTTTGACATCTCGACTACATGGTAAATAACAGGAGACAGAATAATTGTGTTTATCTTTCTTCTTTAGATCTTGAACCAGAAAATCGTTTGCCGTCTGCTGACAAACACAACATTACCCAGGGGGCTCGCACCAGAGGGGCAGCACAGGCTCCCTGCGTAGGATGACGTATAGATATGATATTACGTCACATGGACACTTACAAAAATGAGAAAGAAAATCTCTAATTCTTCAATCAGAATTTTTTTTTGTCCGATTGATACAGAAAGGCAAAGTTCATAATTACATAAGCTCACGGCCCAGCAGCCAGCGCCCCTCTACCTGCAGCTATAGGAGGGCACAGATCGCGGTTGGGACCCGTCACTGGGACCCGAGAGCTTAACAAGAACATGTCACCAGGTCAAAAGTGGCCAGTTTTGCTGTTATCTTTTTGTAGTCCAACCATGCCTCCCCACCACTGATTGGTAGCTTTCTGCCTATGCACAGTGTACACAGAAAGCTGCCAGTCAGTGGTGAGGGTGGGGTTATACAGATCTCAGTATTTAGAGAACTGCTAGATCTAAACAGGGATTTGATCAAAATTACACTAAGCAGTACAGTAAGTGACACATCACTGGAATCAGGGTCTCTATCCCTACATCATGCTGATCCCCTATAGGGTAGAAAAACCTGATAACAGATTCCCTTTAAAGGAACTTTTAAGGCAAAGCTGATATGCTTTGTTATGCCTGATGACATGACTGAGGGATTTAAGGATCACCGAAAGTAGAAGCTCTTGTGCATGTTTATTCCCCTGGGTCCTACACTAAGTAAACACATTAGGGGAAAACTATCAAAACTTGCGGAAAGGAAAAGTGGAGTAGCGCATGCATTTATTTCCTGGACATGGCTGTTTATGGATGTTCATCTTCACTTCACCCTCCATCTGGATCCATTTTCTTTATGCCGTTGCTTTTAGGTTTTGTTAATTTGGGAACGAAGCCTCTGAAAGTGATTGAGGAACGCAGAACTTCTACACTGTATATATATATTGGTAAGTTACCTATGTTATTGCTTCCTTAACATTTCTATAAGTT
>JARQOD010000009.1:87437758-87458827 GCA_033576555.1 Oophaga sylvatica
TATAACTATCTAGTATTATTATCTATCTATCTATCTATTATCTATCTATCTCTATCTATTATCTATTTATCTATCTCTATCTATTATCACTATCTATCTATCTATAATCTATATCTATTATCTACTATCATCTATCTATCTATCTATCTATCTATCTATCTATCTATCTATCTATCTATCTATCTCTATCTATATCTATGTATCTATTATCTATCTATTATCTATCTATCTATCTATAATCTATTATCATATCTATATATTTTCTATCTATTTATCTATCTATCTATCTATCTATCTATCTATTCTATCTAATAACTATTATCTATCTATCTATCTATCTATTATCTATCTACTCATATTATCTATCTATCTATCTATATCTTATTATATCTATATCAGATCTAGCTATCTATCTATATCTATCTATTATCTATCTCTATCTATTATCTATAATCTATCTATTTATCTATCTTTCTATTATCTATGTATCTATTATCTATCAATTATCTATTTATCTATCTCTATCTATTATCAACTATCTGTCTTTCTATAATCTATGTATCTATTATCTAGCTATTATCTATCTATCTATCTATCTATCTATCTATCTATCTATAATCTATCTATCAATTATCTATTATTTATCTATCTATTATCTATCTATCTATTATCTATCTACCTAGCATCTATTATCTATCTATTATCTATCGATCTAGCTATCTATCTATAATCTATCTATTATCTATCTACCTAATCTATTCTCCTCTCAGAAAAGATTGTTGCACAGTGTTTGGCAGTATTGCAACAGAATTAATTAACCATCTGGAAAGGTGACCCCCAGGACAATGGCTGTCCCCCTATTTGTAACGCCAGGAGGAGCTGGGAGACATGATGTTTGTGAATTATTTATTGAACAGATCAATCTTGCATTGTATTTCTAATACTAATCTAGAGTTTTTCTATTTACATCCAGTTATAAAATCTTATATTTACAGACTTCACATTTAAGATTTTTTTTGTCTTATGAGAGTGGTTCTTTTTTTAAAATTTTTTTCTTCTTCTTCATCTGCTCTTTTATATGTATATTATTATTTTTACATGATTTAATATATTAGATGTTCTAAACTTGAGCCAGTACAGAACAAACATATCTGACGCCAATTTTATATACAAGTTTTTGAATATATATATATATATGTAATATCTATATATGAGATAAGTATCAACGTAATATAGAGTTTAATAATATAGCTGTGCTGGAACTACAAATCGTAGATTGCATAAACCAATAATAGAAGTTGTGCATTTTATGTAATGCTGACGAAATTTAATGGGGGCGGCATATTTCACCCATTCTGCTGTAAGTGTAAAAGTTAAGGTCGAGTATCCTCTACCAATCTAAACAATTTTCCCAATATGTACCATACCAAACTATATATATATAATCCATATGGATTTGAGGTTAGCGGCAGTATCTATTAGGCTTAGTCATTAGTATCTTTAGTGATGCAGGTGGTGGAGGGGCCCGTGGTGACGTCCTCGGTCCTCGGTGTCCTGCAGTGACTATTAGGCAGTACATGAAGTCTCGCACTGGTTTGACACTAACATCTAATGTTCCTACGATGGTTTAAGATGGTGAATGGTTTAATGGTATTAGCCATGATGGTCTAGTGCTTAGATGCACCATTACTTTAATTAATTGACTTATTTAGTTAACAATAAATAATTATATAAAATAATAATTAAATCAAAAGGTCTAACATTCTGTTCTGATTCACTTCGTAATGTATCCTTAAGGGGTCAGAACTCTGTTTTCTAGTGATAGAGCCCCTCATTCCTTATTTCTCTTCACATCATTATGATTTCATAGTAAATGTCTGGCTACCAGCAGCCACCACTAGGGGGAGCTCACTATATCTGAATACTTTTATACGGCTCACAATTAATCCAATATTAACAGTACAAATCCTCTTGTATACACTGTCACAGGTTTACCGTGACATAGAGGGTCCACAAGACTGCAGCATCTGATTTCACGTACTCCTGCACTGATTAGAAGCACTTCACCTTCTAACTAAGCGGTGCAGTTTTCTGCTAGCAGTGCAGGGGTTAATCAGCTCAGTTGGTAGCTCCTGGGGTTTTCCTGCTTTGAAGATCTCAGCTGTTCAGTGTTGGCCTCTCTCCTCTGCTATACATACTCATACAAGCTGGGATTGCCAGTGTTAGTTTAATACTGCCTGGCTCTGGAGTTGGAGGTGTTGGTTGATAGGAGGCATTTAGAGATTTGTTCTAAAGACTGTCGCTTGGTGATTTGTCTGTGTGCATAGCCTCATCCTCTCTTATTTGGTTTACACTCCTTTTCTCCCGAGTGTTCCCTTCTCTTGTCTCTGAGTGCATATTTGTATGATTGGTATTTTCATTTATCCCTGTACGTCTTCCCCTGTTAGTCTGGTTTGTGTATTTGTATACACTGCTACTTCCCACTTCCTTGGGTGGGGGAGTGGAAGATAAGGGCTGATTTAGGAGCTCAGTAAGGTACATGGCTCCAGCGTCTTCACCATCAGAAGTAATCCAGGAAGCAGGGATAGCTAGGTCACCCCTAACTTTATGAATAGGGAAGGAGCCCCTAGCCCCGGGATCTCTAGCAACTGTAACATGACATACACCTACCACGACTTGATTTTCCTAGTTGTGGCTATAGGCAGAAATGATTTTTTTTTTAATAATGTGTTTTTTTTTTTTATTATTTATGCACTATACTAAATATAAACATAGCACGACCAGTCAATATATCTTTATTCAGAAAGGAAGTCTCCTATAACTGGGGACTAGACATAGAGGGGCATGACTTCTGAGGGGTCCACTAGCCACTTAAAAAGACACCAGTACAACAAATGGCGTACGGTTGGGAGAGGGACAATGATTCTCTGTATCTAATTGATGTGCATCCAATATGAGGGGTTCCAGTCAAACCCCTGAGGATCGGCGAAACATGCACTGGACAGTTCTCTGTGAGTCCATTGATTCTCCTAGAGATAAGCAGCAGCTGCCTAGGCGGACATCTTTCCCACTTCCCACTAGCACAATAACACAGGGAGTGTTTATTACAGTATTCCTGCACATGGCCACTTCCCCAGCTGCCGCACTAGAAAGCTTTTCTGGATGATGGCTATCGCTCCTGACTTCTCATTGCCAAGCAGGCTTGCTCTTCAATCAATACACATTTAGAAAGACACGGTAAACGTCATATCCTTGGCAGATTCTCATTACGACAGGTCATCAATGCATAATTATAAGGGTCGGAGGAATAACTATAAGGGGGGCCAAGGTTGCAGTTGCATCCGGTCCCTAATATTTGAAGGGTCATGTGTGACGCCTCTGAGAGTCCTTTCTGAAGACCCCCACTGAATGAAGGGGAGCAATTCTCGCCCCCTTTATTTCTGGACCAAGCACAGTGACGTCCGTGAGCCTCCAACTGCAGCTCAACCATGAAGTCTGGAAATGTACAAAACAAATTCTCCCCAACATGGGCGCTTTATATTAGTGCCGTGACCATTACTGCTGGGGGTCTCAGACCACCCCTGTTCAATAACTACTAAGCAGGGAGATCATTGGCCCCATCCTACTGGCACAATGCTGCGAATATACTAGATTTATGGTTGTCGGATCTGCTGTACACACTGATATATCTACATAGATCACATTCTGGGACTGAGGCTGATGCACAAATGAGATAATTCCCTTATCTGTGAGATTAATGGGGACATTAGTGTTAATCTCTAAAATACATAATGTATGGGGATAGATCGCCCCCTACTGGCTGACACTACTCTTTCTTGCACATTGTTGCAAGCAAAGAAGCGATATCGTCAAGAAGACATACCATTGGTGCAATCACAGGGGCCCAGGAGATAAGGGGCCACTACCACCTCCAAAGCAGGAGCAATTGTACATTATGATGAGCTCTTGGGCTGCAAAGGGCCCATATACTGTTCTTGCACAGGGGCCTCATCTGTCTGCGTCCACCAGTGATATCTACCATGCTGGTTTTAGGAAAATAAAGCTTCGTTTATGTAGAAATTAAAAGTTTTATAACTTTCTAATGTTCTTTCAGTTCTTCAGCATTTTCCAGATATCAGTCTAAAAATGAAAACACTCCATCTTCAGAGGATGGAGCCCCATGCCGGCTAAGAAGTGGACACCAGAATATCCTGATGCTGTGTAGACAATGCTCTACGAGCTAAACAGCCAGGACTGCGGACTGATACATTGTAGCCGACCACCAATGAGATCTGTGCAGCCGATACTGATGTATCTCAGAACATTGTATCCGGATAAGAATAGATATATTCTCTTTTGTTGAGAGTTTTTCCACTAATGGTCAAACTGATCGTCCAGGAGAGTGTTGTGAATAGGCTGGAAATGAGTTCTGAGCAGAAGCTCCCTCTGGTGGTTACAAACGGTACTGGACTGTCCAGTGAAGATTCTGAGGATTGGGAATCAGGTGTTACTGACTGGTCTTATATAAGGGAGTCACCTTCCCATCAGGGTTGCCGGTGATCAATTGTTCTGGTCTGAATCCTTCATTCCTGTTTCCCTTGTAGCCTGCTGTGTCGTGTCTGAATCTCCTGCTAACAGATAAGACATTTTCTTCTTTTTGTTTTTTGTGCTATATTTTTGCATTTTGTCCTGCACTTCTGTGGGGGCCTTCAGGGTCCCCTCCGGGGGCTTCTGCCCTCTCAGTTTAGTCCAGCCACTGATGTTTGTACATTTGCTTTTTCCAGTTTTTTCAGTGGCTGCTGTTTTGATTTTGTTACACCAGAGAACTAATTTAGGTGGTAGAGGTCGTGTGATCTCAGGTGTTTTTGAAATTAGTAGAGTTGGTGCTTTTCAGGGTTTTTTGGGATTGCAGTAAGTGCCCTTCCTATCCTTTTCTATTTAGTAATTTTGGGCCCCAACGTTTGCTCATACTATTTTCTGTCTGTGTCAGTATTTCTTCTTGTCTAACCGCCATTACATGTTTGGGGGCTTTCTATGTTCTTTGGGGATCTGCTCCGGGGCAGATAGCTTTCCTCTTTCTATCTTTAGGTGTAGTTAGTTTCTCAGGCTGTGACGAGGCGTCTAGGACCAACGTAGGAACGCTCCACGGCTGCCTTTAGTTGTGGTGGTTAGTCAGGGTACTGCAATCTCATAGATTCCAACTGCTCTGGTGTATTTCCTTTTTTGCCTGCTCTCCTCAGCTACCAAATCATAACAGGAGAGTCTCTGGCAGATATCAGTCCTTAGAGTCGGTTTGTGCATCTATGATGGTAGAAGAATTACAATTATAACTTTAGACAGCCTTAAAGAGGTAGAAGATTGAAGAAATCCAGATAAAAGATAAAACTTAACATTCATTAAAAAAAAGTTCAAAACCAGGACACAGTAAAAATCATGATGTGACGCTTACAAGACACCGCGTCTACGCGTTTCGAGCAAAAGTTCTTAGTCTTGACCCGATTTTTGCTCTTGACCCGACTGTTGGCTGTAAGAGTACAGGTAACCATCAGGGAGGTGAATACAGTTTTGTTTTTTTTTGCACCACGTTAGGTCACTTTTTAATCTTTTTTTTTAAGTAGTGGACAAACCCTTTAATAAAACTTAATTTTTGACTTTCATATTAGGGCTGCAAGACCCTGCCCCCCAATGCTTCAGCTTAATTGGCCTCAGATCCTCGAATCACAGCAGGATCCTACGGTGATGTAAGTTTGGTCCGGTGGGACTGTGCAGGATCCTTATGGTCTTTGGTGGCCAAAGGGAATCACTGTCTTTAGTAGGAGCAGCCAGGTACTGAACCTGTCACCAGATTTCACAACAGAAATTGCATACATTATCAAAGAGATTTATTAGACCTAGTGAAGCTGGTGGACTTACTATGAAAAAAAAGCATTTTGGAATGATTGTGCAATCCTATTTGGTTAGTTTAAAGTTTAAGCTCAATCTCTGCCCACCTGGTCTGATTGACAGCTCTGCTGCTGCTGCTGAGATCTCACACTGCTTAGTACAAGCTGCAGCGGACAATACAGCAGAGAATAAACACATTTAGACTCAGGAGCTCTCCTGCTCTTTAGCCGGACTCCTAAAATGCTTATATAAATATCAGAATTATGCAACCGTACTGACATGGATTCCAAAGCAAGTACATCAGCCTCATCAGGTCTTAATGATCAGTTTAATAATATGTGCATCTTGCATTGTGAAATCTGGTTACAAATCTGCTTTAAATGACGGTAAACAGATTCTGCATACTTCAGAGCTGAACTCTCGGTTCCTGTTGGTTTAATATTTGTATAGAGCTTTCTTTGATGAGTTGCATTCAGAATGGCATAAAAACTGCATTAGCAGCGGCTCCAGAGTTGTGAGCATAAATCCCCGATCATCTTCTATCAAAATAAATGTTATTTTCTCATTATTCTGAATCCTTTTTTCCTTTTCACTGTGAATATTTCGCATAATAAAACTCTACAGTAACCACTTTCCCCTTATCCAGACAAACGCTTCTATCATTTATCAACACAGCAATAAAAACTATAAATATAGAAGGTTCCAGTTTATACATCTTCAAACCCTGTAGATTTTCATGTAATTGAAAGCAGATCCTTGGGGGGGGGGGGAAAGCATTAACCTTGACAATTGTGTAAAACACATATGATTTTAATAGCGATGGGGATATTACAGGAAAGAATAAAAGGAGAGCTTTCTCCTAAAAAAAAAAAAATATTGTATTCTGCAGTTCACCTTTATGGCCAGTAGATGTCAGGGTTGCAGTTATTAACAGCATCATCCGTTGAGCAGTTCAATCATTGTCACCTATGGCAACAGTGCCGTCTAGTGGCCAAATACGGTACTTTATATTGATTTAATTGATTATTTTTTATGTATTATTTAGTCACTATTCATTTCCACATTAATTTTGTAGTCTTCTTCATCACTGTCCCTACTGGGGCTCACAATTTAAATACTTAATCAATATGTCTTTCTAGGTTTGGAGGAATCTAGAGAACTTGGATGAAACCCACAAAAACACTGATCCTTGCAGATGTTGTTGGTGGGATATGAATCCCGGACCCCAGCACTACAGTGCTTACCACTGAGCCAACGTGCTGTCCATAATAAACATGATACAATAAAATATAAACACTCTTAGTACCGAGATACAGATGTTATAAACAAATAAACAACAAAGTTAGTATTAGGTGTAAAAACATCTAGTATTGCTATAATGCACTAAACTAAGTGTTTATACATTTCCCATAGAAAACATTCCTATAATCTGAATATTTAGTCATTTATGTACAAACATCAAAAAAACGGAATCCTCTGGGCATAAAATCCCCAAAAAGTGTCACTCCTAATAATGGAGAATAGGACATTTATTAGGTCAGGGGAGTAATAGCTTTACCATAGCGGGAGGCGGATGATCCCCAGAGTAGTCTATCATCTATCTATCTACAGATAGAACCAGGAGTTTCCATCCACTATATAAAAAGACACATCTGCATGTTCTTCTCAATATCTGACATGGAATCTGAATAAACCTTTCCCGTTTTCGGTCAGTTAGGATTACCATAATTATTAATATTTGCCAAATGCCAGAATAATGAGAGAGAGAGAATGTGTTAAGACATTTTATTACTTACTGCAAAGTCAAAAGTGTCCATCCATTTCATTAGTATTTGGTGCCATTGCCCTTACACTGAATGACTTGGGTCAGACGTTTGGGATATCCTTCCACAAGCTTCTCACAATAGTTGGTCGGAATTTGGGCCCATTACTCCTCACAAAACTGGTGTAACTGATCCAGGTTTGTAGGTCGCCTTGCTCGCACCGGCCTTTTCAGCTTTGCCCATAAATTTTCTATAGGATTGAGTTTAGGGCTTTGTGATTGACGCTCCAAAACATTGACTTTGTTATCCTTAAGCCTCTTTGTTACCATTTTGGCAGTATGCTTCAGGTCATTGTCCATTTGGCAGACCCATTTCCACCTAAGCTTTAACTTCCTGGCTGATGTCTTGAGATGTTGCTTCAGTATTGCCACATAATTTTCTTTTCTCTTGATGCCATCTATTTTGTGAAGTGCACCAGTCCCACAACAGCAAAACAACCCCACAACATGATGCTGCCACCCCCGTGTTTCACAGTTGGGATGGTGTTCTTAGGCTTCCAAGCTTCTCCCTTTTTCCTCCAAACGTAACGATGGTCATTATGCCCAAAAAGTTCAATTTTAGTTTCATCAGACCACACGACATGTCTCCAAAAATTAATGTCTTTGTTCCTGTGTGCATTTGCAAACATTAATCTGGCTTTTTTGTGTTTCTTTTGTAGTAAAGGCTTCTTCCTGGCAGAGTGGCCTTTCAGCCCATGTTGCTACAGTTCTCGTTTCACTGTGGATATTGACACAATCTTCCAGCTTCTGCCATCATCTCCACAAGGTCTTTTGCTTTTGTCGTTGGGTTGATCTGCACATGTCGGACCAAAGCACGTTCAACTCTGGGACACAGAACCCGTCTCCTTCCTGAGCGGTATGATGGCTGGACATTTCCATCTTGCTTGTACTTGCGTATAATTTTTTGTACAATGAATGAGGCACCTTCAGTTATCTTGAAATTGTGCCCAAGGATGAGCCAGACTTGTGCAAGTCCACAATCTATCATCTCTATTATCTACTAGCTGTAGTACCCGGTGTAATGTAAGGAGTACAGTTCATATAGTGTCTTGTGCTTGGGTGCGATGAAAACACAGGAGTCACAGGTTTGATATAGAAGGTCTTGTATTACTTCATACAAGTGGTAATAATAGTCACACAGTTTGCAGATACAAAAGCAGGAGACACAGCAGGCCAGAGTAACTTAAGCTCAGCAATCACTCTCCACAACAGGTTCAGGATCTCTTCTCTGTTACCGTAAGTCCATGCAAACGTGGATTTATCAAATAGCAAGGTTCCAAAGTCCACGAGTGTTTCAAGGTTCCAAAATAGGAAATAACTGGAGTACAAGGTCCAAGGCTTCCAGGAGTCAGGTCACAGGTTCACTGCAGGCTTGATTCTGAAGCACTGATTGCTCAGCTGTGGCTGCTTAAGAAGCAAGAGGAGAGAATCAGGGCGGGAACATGCAAGCTGGAAACTCCATTTTGACTGAGGGCAAGATAGCTGCAGCAAGACAGAAAGTAAAATGGCTGACGGAAAAACTGAGTTTCAGGAACATGTACACAGAACCTTACACCCGGCTTCGCCCGGGTTAATTAATAACTGCTGTTAGCTGTAACAAAATAGACTATGTTAACAAAAATTTATTCTGCACATAAAAATCACACACCAAAACGTGCGGGGTTAAAATTTCCATTCAACACATAGCCTATGATGCTCCTGGGGTTGAGATGTGCGGGCATGCAAAATTTCATGCCCGTAAGTACAACGGTGCAGATTCCTATCCCGGGCCAAAATTATTTGCCGATTTGGAATGCGCGGGGTTAAAATTTCGACTCAAAACCTAGCCTATGACGCTCCCGGGGTCGAGACGTGCGGGTGTGCAAAATTTCATGCCCGTAAATGCAGATTCCTATGCCGGACATACACACAAGCATTCAGCTTTCTCCCCATTATGTAGATAGGGCCAAAATTGTTTGGCGATTTGGAACGTGCGGGGTTAAAATTTCCATTCAACACATAGCCTATGATGCTCCTGGGGTTGAGATGTGCGGGCATGCAAAATTTCATGCCCGTAAGTACAACGGTGCAGATTCCTATCCCGGACAAACATACCCACATACATACACACATACATACATTCAGCTTCATATATTAGATCTATCTATCTATTTCTCAGTCTTCTGGATTTTCTTAGTGACTGCTCTATCAGTATCTTAATACCTATCTGTATTTCCATCCATCCATAATGTACCTTTTATCTGATTTTCTCTTCTTTGTGAAAACTATTTCCAATACAGTTTCTATTAATTATTTTTGTCTTGTACACAGACTGCAGAAAAGTCCCATAAAGATTAAATCTGCATGTAAAAGAGTAAATAGCTGTCATAGACATCAGTGACCCCGCCACCTCCCCGGCGCCTCTGCCTTATCATCTCCCGCTGCCCAATCTTTATTATTTCATTTCTTTGTAATCACAATCTCATAAATGTGCAGTACACATGTGGCACCTGCAGGTGGAGCCATTTGCTGCTGTACAACTGAGGCGGGCTATGGCGGACCCTCCTCCCACGCACACGTTCACACTCATGATCTCACCTACACAATATTGTGTCTTCTGCAAGTATAACAATATATTTCATTTATTCAGGTTGATGATTACTTAACGGAAGCTAATGAGATTTCACCTTCCATTTTTTTAGAATCCTATGGGGAAATGAACGCAGCGATCTGATGTGGGGCATCAATTCCACATTCCCCAGGGCTGGTTTTGCACCCATGTCCTATAGGGGCTGACAGATTTTCCTTGGAGGGCCGGCCATAGATGGTGGAATAAAGAGACGGTTATTGATGTCCCCATAGAGTGCCGGCCATAGATGGTGGAATAAAGAGACGGCTACGATGTCCCCATAGAGTGCCGGCCATAGATGGTGGAATAAAGAGACGGACTACGGATGTCCCCATAGAGTGCGGCCATAGATGGTGGAATAAAGAGACGGCTCGAGATGTCCCCATAGAGTGCCGGCCATAGATGGTGGAATAAAGAGACGGCTATTGATGTCCTCATAGAGTGCCGGCCATAGATGGTGGAATAAAGAGACGACTACGATGTCCTCATAGAGTGCCGGCCATAGATGGTGAATAAAGAGACGGCTAGCGGATGTCCCCATAGAGTGCCGGCCATAGATGGTGGAATAAAGAGACGACTACAGATATCCCCATAGACTGCCGGCCATAGATGGCTGGAATAAAGAGACGGCTACTTGATGCCCCCATAGAGTGCCGGCCATGCATGGTGGAATAAAGAGACGACTACGGATGTCCCCATAGAGTGCAGCCATAGATGGTGGAATAAAGAGACGGCTACAGATGCCCCATAGAGTGTCGGCCATACATGGTGGAATAAAGAGACGCTACGGATGTCCCCATAGAGTGCCGGCCATAAGGTGGAATAAAGAGATGGCTACGGATGTCCCCATAGAGTGCCGGCCATAGATGGTGGAATAAAGAGACGGCATGATGCCCCATAGAGTGCGGCCATACATGGTGGAATAAAGAGACGACTATGGATGTCCCCATAGAGTGCCGGCCATAGATGGTGGAATAAAGAGACGGCTACGGATGTCCCCATAGAGTGCCGGCCATACATGGTGGAATAAAGAGACGCTACAGATGTCCCCATAGAGTGCCGGCCATAGATGGTGGAATAAAGAGACGGCTACGGATGGCCCCATAGAGTGCCGGCCAGTAGATGGTGGAATAAAGAGACGGCTACGGATGTCCCCATAGAGTGCCGGCCATAATGGTGGAATAAGAGAGGCGGATTTGTGCCCCATAGAGTGCCGCCATAGATGGTGGAATAAAGAGACGGCTACGGATGTCCCATAGACTGCCGGCCATACATGGTGGAATAAACAGACTGCTACGGATGCCCCATAGAGTGCCGGCCATACATGGTGGAATAAAGAGACGGCTGCAGATGTCCCCATAGAGTCCGGCCATACATGGTGGAATAAAGAGACGGCTACAGGATATCCCCATAGAGTGCCGGCCATACATGGTGGAATAAAGAGATGGCTACGGATGCCCCATAGAGTGCCGGCCATACATGGTGGAATAAAGAGACGGCTATTGATGTCCCCATAGAGTGCCGCCATAGATGGTGGAATAAAGAGACGGCTACGGATGTCCTCCATAGAGTGCGGCCATAATGATGAAATAAAGAGACGTTACGGATGTCCCCATAGAGTGCCGGCCATAGATGGTGGAATAAAGAGACGGCTACTGGATGTCCCCATAGAGTGCCGGCCATAGATGGTGGAATAAAGAGACGGCTACGATGTCCCCATAGAGTGCGGCCATACATGGTGGAATAAAGAGACGACTACGGATGCCCCATAGAGTGCCGGCCATAGATGGTGGAATAAAGAGACGGCTATGATGTCCTCATAGAGTGCCGGCCATAATGGTGGAATAAAGAGACGCTCGGATGTCCTCATAGAGTGCCGGCCATAGATGGTGAATAAAGAGACGGTACGGATGCCCCATAGAGTGCCGGCCATAGATGGTGAAATAAAGAGACGGCTACGGATGTCCCCATAGAGAGCCGGCCATACATGCTGGAATAAAGAGCGGCTATGATGCCCCCATAGAGTGCGGCCATAGATGGTGGAATAAAGAGACGGCTATGGATGTCCCCATAGACTGCTGGCCATAATGGTGGAATAAACAGGACGGCTACATAGCCCCATAGAGTGCGGCCATAATGGTGGAATAAAGAGACGGCTACGGATGTCCCCATAGAGTTCGGCCATACATGGTGGAATAAAGAGATGGCTACGGATGTCCCCATAGAGTGCCGGCCATACAATGGTGGAATAAAGAGACGGCTACGGATGTCCCCATAGAGTGCGGCCATACAGGTGGAATAAAGAGACGGCTATGATGTCCCCATAGAATACCGGCCATAGATGGTGGAATAAAGAGACGGCTACGGATGTCCCCATAGAGTGCCGGCCATAGATGGTGGAATAAAGAGACGGCTACAGATGTCCCCATAGAGTGCCGGCCATAGATGGTGGAATAAAGAGACGGCTACGGATGTCCCCATAGAGTCCGGCCATAGATGGTGGAATAAAGAGACTGGCTACGGATGTCCCATAGAGTGCCGGCCATGTGGTGATAAAAGCAACCTAATGGCCTAGTGGAATAAAGAGACGACTACGGATGTTCCCATAGAGTGCCGGCCATAATGGTGGAATAAAGAGACGGCTACAGATGTCCCATAGAGTGCCGGCCATAGATGGTGGAATAAAGAGACGGCTGCGATGTCCCCATAGAGTGCCGGCCATAGATGGTGAAATAAAGAGACGGATACAGATATCCCCATAGACTGCCGGCCATAGATGGTGAATAAAGAGACGGCTATTGATGCCCCATAGAGTGCCGGCCATGCATGGTGGAATAAAGAGACGACTACGGATGTCCCCATAGAGTGCAGCCATAGATGGTGGAATAAAGAGACGGCTACAGATGTCCCCCATAGAGTGACGGCCATACATGGTGGAATAAAGAGACGACTACAGATTCCCCATAGAGTGCCGGCCATAGATGGTGGAATAAAGAGACGGCTACGGATGTCCCCATAGAGTGCGGCCATACGATGGTGGAATAAAGAGAGGCAATTGATGCCCCATAGAGTGCCGGCCATACATGGTGGAATAAAGAGACGACTACGGATGTCCCCATAGAGTGCGGCCATAATGGTGGAATAAAGAGACGGCTACGGATGTCCCCATAGAGTGCCGGCCATACATGGTGGAATAAAGAGACGACTACAGATGTCCCCATAGAGTGCCGGCCATAGATGGTGGAATAAAGAGACGGCTACGGATGTCCCCATAGAGTGCCGGCAGTAGATAGTGGAATAAAGAGACGGCTACGGATGTCCCCATAGAGAGCCGGCCATACATGGTGGAATAAAGAGGCGGCTATTGATGCCCCATAGAGTGCCGGCCATAGATGGTGGAATAAAGAGACGGCTACGAATGCCCCATAGACTGCCGGCCATACATGGTGGAATAAACAGACTGCTACGGATGTCCCCATAGAGTGTCCGGCCATACATGGTGGAATAAAGAGACGGCTACGATGTCCCCATAGAGTTCCGGCCATACATGGTGGAATAAAGAGACGGCTACGGATGCCCCATAGAGTGCCGGCCATACTGGTGGAATAAAGAGATGGCTACGGATGTCCCCATAGAGTGCCGGCCATACATGGTGGAATAAAGAGACGGCTATTGATGTCCCCATAGAGTCCGGCCATAGATGGTGGAATAAGAGACGGCTACGGATGTCCTCATAGAGTGCCGGCCATAGATGATGAAATAAAGAGACGGTTACGGATGCCCCCATAGAGTGCCGGCCATAGATGGTGGAATAAAGAGACGGCTATGGATGTCCCCATAGAGTGCCGGCCATAGATGGTGGAATAAAGAGACGGCTACGGATGTCCCCATAGAGTGACGGCCATACATGGTGGAATAAAGAGACGACTACGGATGCCCCCATAGAGTGCCGGCCATAGATGGTGGAATAAAGAGACGGCTATTGATGTCCTCATAGAGTGCCGGCCATAGATGGTGGAATAAAGAGACGGCTGCGGATGTCCTCATAGAGTGCCGGCCATAGATGGTGAAATAAAGAGACGGTTACGGATGCCCCATAGAGTGCCGGCCATAGATGGTGAAATAAAGAGACGGCTACGGATGTCCCCATAGAGTGCCGGCCATACATGCTGGAATAAAGAGACGGCTACAGATGCCCCCATAGAGTGCTGGCCATAGATGGTGGAATAAAGAGACGGCTATGGATGTCCCCATAGAGTGCTGGCCATAGATGGTGGAATAAAGAGACGGCTACATATGCCCCCATAGAGTGCTGGCCATAGATGGTGGAATAAAGAGACGGCTACGGATGTCCCCATAGAGTGTCGGCCATACATGGTGGAATAAAGAGATGGCTACGGATGTCCCCATAGAGTGCCGGCCATACAAGGTGGAATAAAGAGACGGCTACGGATGTCCCCATAGAGTGCCGGCCATACAGGGTGGAATAAAGAGACGGCTATGGATGCCCCCATAGAATACCGGCCATAGATGGTGGAATAAAGAGACGGCTACGGATGTCCCCATAGAGTGCCGGCCATACATGGTGGAATAAAGAGACGGCTACAGATGTCCCCATAGAGTGCCGGCCATACATGGTGGAATAAAGAGACGGCTACGGATGGCCCCATAGAGTTCCGGCCATAGATGGTGGAATAAAGAGATGGCTACGGATGTCCCCATAGAGTGCCGGCCATAGTTGGTGGAATACAGAGATGGCTACGAATGTCCCCATAGAGTGCCGACCATAGATGGTGGAATAAAGAGACGACTACGGATGTTCCCATAGAGTTCCGGCCATACATGTGGAATAAAGAGACGGCTACAGATGTCCCCATAGAGTGCCGGCCATACATGGTGGAATAAAGAGACGGCTACGGATGGCCCCATAGAGTTCCGGCCATAGATGGTGGAATAAAGAGATGGCTACGGATGCCCCCATAGAGTGCCGGCAATAGATAGTGGAATAAAGAGACGGCTATTGATGTCCCCATAGAGTACCGGCCATAGATGGTGGAATAAAGAGACGGCTATTGATGTCCCATAGAGTGCCGCCCATAGTTGGTGGAATACAGAGATGGCTACGAACGTCCCCATAGAGTGCTGGCCATACATTGTGGAATAAAGAGACGGCTACGGATGTCCCATAGAGTGCCGGCAATAGATAGTGGAATAAAGAGACGGCTACAGATGCCCCCATAGAGTGCCGGCCATACATGGTGGAATAAAAGACGGCTATTGATGTCCCCATAGAGTGCCTGCCATAGATTGGTGGAATAAAGAGACGGCTACGGATGCCCCCATAGAGTGCCGCCATACATGAGGAAAAGAGACGGCAATTGATGCCCCATAGACTGCGCATACATGGTGGAATAAACAGATGCTACGGATGCCCCATAGAGTCCGGCATACTGGTGGAATAAAGAGTGGATCCCATAGGGCCCATAGATATAGGCGCTACGATCCATAGAGTCCGGCCATACATGGTGGATAAAGAGACGGCTACGATGTCCCCATAGAGTGCCGGTCATACATGGTGGAATAAAGAGACGGCTACGGATGTCCCCATAGAGTGCCGGTCATACATGGTGGAATAAAGAGACGGCTATTGATGTCCCCATAGAGTGCCGGCCATAGATGGTGGAATAAAGAGACGGCTACGGATGTCCCCATAGACTGCCGGCCATACATGGTGGAATAAAGAGACGGCTACAGATGCCCCCATAGAGTGCCGGCCATACATGGTGGAATAAAGAGACGGCTACGGATGTCCCCATAGAGTGCCGGCCATAGATGGTGGAATAAAGACATGGCTACAGATGCCCCCATAGAGTGCCGGCCATAGATGGTGGAATAAAGAGACGGCTACGGATGTCCCCATAGAGTGCCGGCCATAGATGGTGGAATAAAGAGACGGCTACGGATGTCCCCATAGAGTGCCGGCCATTGATGGTGGAATAAAGAGACGGCTACAGATGCCCCCATAGACTGCCGGCCATACATGGTGGAATAAAGAGACGGCTACAGATGCCCCCATAGAGTGCCGGCCATACATGGTGGAATAAAGAGACGGCTACAGATGCCCCCATAGAGTGCCGGCCATAGATGGTGGAATAAAGAGATGGCTACAGATGCCCCCATAGAGTGCCGGCCATAGATGGTGGAATAAAGAGACGGCTACGATGCCCCCATAAAGTGCCGGCCATACATTGTGAAATAAAGAGACGCTATGGATGCCCATAGAGTCCCGCCACAGATGTGGAATAAGAGACCGCTACGATGCCCCATAGAGTGCCGGCCACAGATGGTGGAATAAAGAGACGGCTACGGATGCCCCAAAGAGTGCCGGCCATAGATGATGGAATAAAGAGAAAGCTACAGATGTCCCCATAGAGTGCCGGCCATAGATGATGGAATAAAGAGACCGCTACGGATGTCCCCATAGAGTGCCGGCCATAGATGGTGGAACAAAGAGACGGCTACAGATGCCCCCATAGAGTGCCGGCCATACAAGGTGGAATAAAGAGATGGCTACGGATGTCCCCATAGAGTGCCGGCCATACATGGTGGAATAAAGAGATGGCTACGGATGCCCCTATAGAATGCCGGCCATAGATGGTGGAATAAAGAGACGGCTACAGATGCCCCCATAGAGTGCCGGCCATACAAGGTGGAATAAAGAGATGGCTACGGATGTCCCCATAGAGTTCCGGCCATACATGGTGGAATAAAGAGATGGCTACGGATGCCCCTATAGAATGCCGGCCATAGATGGTGGAATAAAGAGACGGCTACAGATGCCCCCATAGAGTGCCGGCCATACAAGGTGGAATAAAGAGACGACTACGGATGCCCCCATAGAGTGCCAGCCATACATGGTGGAATAAAGAGACGGCTACGGATGTCCCCATACAGTGCCGACCATACATGGTGGAATAAAGAGACGGCTACAGATGCCCCCATAGAGTGCGGCCATACATGGTGGAATAAAGAGACGGCTACAGATGCCCCCATAGAATACCGGCCATAGATTGTGGAATAAAGAGACGGCTACGGATGCCCCCATAGAGTGCCGGCCATACATGGTGGAATAAAGAGACGGTTATGGATGTCCTCATAGAGTGCCGGCCATACATGGTGGAATAAAGAGACGGCTACGGATGTCCCCATAGAGTGCCGGCCATACAGGGTGGAATAAAGACACGGCTACGGATGTTCCCAAAGAGTGCCGGCCATACATGGTGGAATAAAGAGACGGCTACAGATGCCCCCATAGAGTGCGGGCCATACATGATGGAATAAAGAGACGGCTACGGATGTCCCCATAGAGTGCCGGCCATAGATGGTGGAATAAAGAGACGGCTACGTATGTCCCCATAGAGTGCCGGCCATAGATGGTGGAATAAAGAGACGGCTACGGATGTCCCCATAAAGTGCCGGCCATAGATGGTGGAATAAAGAGACGGCTACGGATGTCCCCATAGAGTGCCGGCCATAGATGGTGGAATAAAGAGACGGCTACGGATGTCCCCATAGAGTGCCGGCCATAGATGGTGGAATAAAGAGACGGCTACGGATGTCCCCATAGAGTGCCGGCCATAGATGGTGGAATAAAGAGACGGCTACAGATGCCCCATAGAGTGCTGGTCATAGATGGTGGAATAAAGAGACGGCTATGGATGTCCCCATAGAGTGCTGGCCATAGATTGGGTGGAATAAAGAGACGGCTATGGATGCCCACCATAGAGTGCTGGCCCTAGATGGTGGAGTAAAGAGACGGCTACGGATGTCCCCATAGAGTGCCGGCCATACATGGTGGAATAAAGAGATGGCTACGGATGTCCCCATAGAGTGCCGGCCATACATGGTGGAATAAAGAGATGGCTACGGATGTCCCCATAGAGTGCCGGCCATACAAGGTGGAATAAAGAGACGGCTACGGATGTCCCCATAGAGTGCCGGCAATACAGGGTGGAATAAAGAGACGGCTATGGATGCCCCCATAGAATACCGGCCATAGATGGTGGAATAAAGAGACGGCTACGGATGTCCCCATAGAGTGCCGGCCATACGTGGAGGAATAAAGAGACGGCTACAGATGTCCCCATAGAGTGCCGGCCATAGATGGTGGAATAAAGAGACGGCTACGGATGGCCCCATAGAGTGCCGGCCATACATGGTGGAATAAAGAGATGGCTACGGATGTTCCCAAAGAGTGCCGGCCATACATGTGGAATAAAGAGACGGCTACGGATGTCCTCATAGAGTGCTGGCCATAGATGGTGGAATAAAGAGATGGCTACGGATGCCCCCATAGAGTGCCGTCCATAGTTGGTGGAATACAGAGTGGCTACGGATGTCCCCATAGAGTGCCGGCCATACATGGTGGAATAAAGAGACGACTACGGATGTCCCCATAGAGTGTCGGCCATAGATGGTGGAATAAAGAGACAGCTACAGATGCCCCCATAGAGTGCCGGCCATACATGGTGGAATAAAGAGACGGCTACGGATGCCCCCATAGAGTGCCGGCCATACATGGTGGAATAAAGAGACGGCTACGGATGTCCCCAAAGAGTGCCGGCCATAGATGGTGGAATAAAGAGACGGCTACGGATGTCCCCATAGAGTGCCGGCCATAGATGGTGGAATAAAGAGATGGCTACGGATGCCCCCATAGAGTGCCGGCCATAGTTGGTGGAATACAGAGATGGCTACGGATGTCCCCATAGAGTGCCAGCCATACATGGTGGAATAAAGAGACGGCTACGGATGTCCCCATAGAGTGTCGGCCATAGATGGTGGAACAAAGAGACGGCTACGGATGTCCCCATAGAGTGCCGGCCATAGATGGTGGAATAAAGAGACGGCTACGGATGTCCCCATAGAGTGCCGGCCATACATGCTGGAATAAAGAGACGGCTACAGATGCCCCCATAGAGTGCTGGCCATAGATGGTGGAATAAAGAGACGGCTATGGATGTCCCCATAGAGTGCTGGCCATAGATGGTGGAATAAAGAGACGGCTACGGATGCCCCCATAGAGTGCTGGCCATAGATGGTGGAATAAGAGATGGTATGGATGTCCCCATAGAGTGCCGGCCATACAGGTGGATAAAGAGCGGCTATGGATGCCCCCATAGAGTGCTGGCCATAGATGGTGGAATAAAGAGACGGCTATGGATGTCCCCATAGAGTGCCGGCCATACATGGTGGAATAAAGAGACGACTACGGATGTCCCCATAGAGTGCCGGCCATAGATGGTGGAATAAAGAGACGGCTACGGATGTCCCATAGAGTGCCGGCCATACAAGGTGGAATAAAGAGACGACTACGGATGTCCCCATAGAGAGCCGGCCATACATGGAGGAAAAAAGAGACGGCTACAGATGTCCCCATAGAGTGCCGGCCATACATGGTGGAATAAAGAGACGGCTACGGATGGCCCCATAGAATACCGGCCATAGATGGTGGAATAAAGAGACGACTACGGATGTCCCCATAGAGAGCCGGCCATACATGGAGGAAAAAAGAGACGGCTACAGATGTCCCCATAGAGTGCCGGCCATACATGGTGGAATAAAGAGACGGCTACGGATGGCCCCATAGAGTTTCGGCCATAGATGGTGGAATAAAGAGACGGCTACGGATGCCCCCATAGTGTGCCGGCAATAGTTGGTGGAATACAGAGATGGCTACGAATGTCCCCATAGAGTGACGGCCATACATGGTGGAATAAAGAGACGACTACGGATGTCCCCATAGAGTGCCGGCCATAGATGGTGGAATAAAGAGACAGCTACAGATGCCCCCATAGAGTGCCGGCCATACATGGTGGAATAAAGAGATGGCTACGGATGTCCCCATAGAGTGCCGGCCATAGATGGTGGAATAAAGAGATGGCTACGGATGCCAGTGCTAACCACTGAGCCAACGTGCTGTCCATAATAAACATGATATAATAAAATATAAACACTCTTAGTACCGAGATACAGATGTTATAAACAAATAAACAACAAAGTTAGTATTAGGTGTAAAAACATCTAGTATTGCTATAATGCACTAAGCTAAGTGTTTATACATTTCCCATAGAAAACATTCCTATAATCTGAATATTTAGTCATTTATGTACAAACATCAAAAAAACGGAATCCTCTGGGCATAAAATCCCCAAAAAGTGTCACTCCTAATAATGGAGAATAGGACATTTATTAGGTCAGGGGAGTAATAGCTTTACCATAGCGGGAGGCGGATGATCCCCAGAGTAGTCTATCATCTATCTATCTACAGATGGAACCTGGAGTTTCCATCCACTATATAAAAAGACACATCTGCATGTTCTTCTCAATATCTGACATGGAATCTGAATAAACCTTTCCCGTTTTCGGTCAGTTAGGATTACCATAATTATTAATATTTGCCAAATGCCAGAATAATGAGAGAGAGAGAATATTTAAGGCATTTTATTACTTACTGCAAAGTCAAAAGTGTCCATCCATTTCATTAGTATTTGGTGCCATTGCCCTTAAACTGAATGACTTGGGTCAGACGTTTGGGATATCCTTCCACAAGCTTCTCACTATAGTTGGTCGGAATTTGGGCCCATTCCTCCTGACAAAACTGGTGTAACTGATCCAGGTTTGTAGGTCATCTTGCTCGCACCGGCCTTTTCAGCTTTGCCCATAAATTTTTAATAGGACTGAGATCAGGGCTTTG
>JARQOD010000009.1:87458927-87480488 GCA_033576555.1 Oophaga sylvatica
TGATTGACGCCCCAAAACATTGACTTTGTTATCCTTAAGCCTCTTTGTTACCATTTTGGCAGTATGCTTCAGGTCATTGTCCATTTGGCAGACCCATTTCCACCTAAGCTTTAACTTCCTGGCTGATGTCTTGAGATGTTGCTTCAGTATTGCCACATAATTTTCTTTTCTCTTGATGCCATCTATTTTGTGAAGTGCACCAGTCCCACAACAGCAAAACCCACAACATGATGCTGCCAACCCCATGTTTCACAGTTGGGATGGTGTTCTTAGGCTTCCAAGCTTCTTCCTTTTTCCTCCAAACGTAACGATGGTCATTATGCCCAAAAAGTTCAATTTTAGTTTCATCAGACCACACGACATGTCTCCAAAAATTAATGTCTTTGTTCCTGTGTGCATTTGCAAACATTAATCTGGCTTTTTTGTGTTTCTTTTGTAGTAAAGGCTTCTTCCTGGCAGAGTGGCCTTTCAGCTCATGTTGATACAGTTCTCGTTTCACTGTGGATATTGACACAATCTTACCAGCTTCTGCCATCATCTCCACAAGGTCTTTTGCTTTTGTCCTTGGGTTGATCTGCACATGTCGGACCAAAGCATGTTCATCTCTGGGACACAGAACCCGTCTCCTTCCTGAGCGGTATGATGGCTGAACATTTCCATCTTGCTTGTACTTGCGTATAATTTTTTGTACAATGAATGAGGCACCTTCAGTTATCTTGAAATTGTGCCCAAGGATGAGCCAGACTTGTGCAAGTCCACAATCTATCATCTCTATTATCTATCTATCTATTTCTCAGTCTTCCGGATTTTCTTAGTGACTGCTCTATCAGTATCCTTATACCTATCTGTATTTCCATCCATCCATAATGTATTCAAACCTTTTATCTGATTTTCTCATCTTTGTGAAAACTATTTCCAATACAGTTTCTATTAATTATTTTTGTCTTGTACACAGACTGCAGAAAAGTCCCATAAAGATTAAATCTGCATGTAAAAGAGTAAATAGCTGTCATAGACATCAGTGACCCCGCCACCTCCCCGGCGCCTCTGCCTTATCATCTCCCGCTGCCCAATCTTTATTATTTCATTTCTTTGTAATCACAATCTCATAAATGTGCAGTACACATGTGGCACCTGCAGGTGGAGCCATTTGCTGCTGTACAACTGAGGCGGGCTATGGCGGACCCTCCTCCCACACACACATTTACACTCATGATCTCACCTACACAATATTGTGCCTTCTGCAAGTATAACAATATATTTCATTTATTCAGGTTGATGATTACTTAACGGAAGCTAATGAGATTTCACCTTCCATTTTTTTAGAATCCTATGGGGAAATGAATGCAGCGATCTGATGTGGGGCATCAACTCCACATTCCCCAGGGCTGGTTTTGCACCCATGTCCTATAGGGGCTGACAGATTTTCCTTGGAGGGCCGGCCATAGATGGTGGAATAAAGAGACGGCTATTGATGTCCCATAGAGTGCCGGCCATAGATGGTGGAATAAAGAGACGGCTACGGATGACCCCATAGAGTGCCGGCCATACATGGTGGAATAAAGAGACGACTACAGATGTCCCCATAGAGTACCGGCCATAGATGGTGGAATAAAGAGACGACTACAGATGTCCCCATAGAGAGCCAGCCATACATGGTGGAATAAAGAGGCGGCTATTGATGCCGCCATAGAGTGCCGGCCATAGATGGTGGAATAAAGAGACGGCTACGGATGCCCCCATAGAGTGCCGGCCATACATGGAGAAATAAAGAGACGGCTATTGATGCCCCCATAGACTGCCGGCCATACATGGTGGAATAAACAGACTGCTACGGATGCCCCCATAGAGTGCCGGCCATACATGGTGGAATAAAGAGACGGCTACGGATGTCCCCATAGAGTACCGGCCATACATGGTGGAATAAAGAGACGGCTACGGATGTCCCCATAGAGTGCCGGCCATACATGGTGGAATAAAGAGATGGCTACGGATGTCCCCATAGAGTTCCGGCCATACATGGTGGAATAAAGAGACGGCTATTGATGTCCCCGTAGAGTGCCGGCCATACAAGGTGGAATAAAGAGACGGCTACGGATGTCCCCATAGAGTGCCGGCCATAGATGGTGAAATAAAGAGACGGTTACGGATGCCCCCATAGTGTGCCGGCCATACATGGTGGAATAAAGAGATGGCTACGAATGTCCCCATAGAGTGCCGGCCATAGATGGTGGAATAAAGAGACGGCTACAGATGTCCCCATGGAGTGCCGGCCATACATGGTGGAATAAAGAGACGCTACAGATGTCCCCATAGAGTGCCGGCCATACATGGTGGAATAAAGAGACAGCTAAAGATGTCTCCATAGAGTGCCGGCCATACATGGTGGAATAAAGAGACGCTAAGATGTCTCCATAGAGTGCCGGCCATAGAGGTGGAAAAAAGAGACGGCTACGGATGCCCCTATAGAGTGCCCACCACGATGGTGGAATAAAGAGATGGCTACAGATGTCCCCATAGAGTGTCCGGCCATAAATGGTGGAATAAAGAGACGGCTACAGATGCCCCCATATAGTGCCGGCCATACATGGTGGAATAAAGAGACGGCTACAGATGCCCCCATAGAGTGCCGGCCATAGATGGTGAAATAAAGAGACGGTTACGGATGCCCCATAGAGTGCCGGCCATAGATGGTGAATAAAGAGACGGTTACGATGCCCCCATAGAGTGCCGGCCATACATGGTGGAATAAAGAGATGGCTACGGATGTCCCCATAGAGTGCCGGCCATACATGGTGGAATAAAGAGACGGCTATTGATGTCCCATAGAGTGCCGGCCATACAAGGTGGAATAAAGAGACGGCTATTGATGTCCCCATAGAGTGCCGGCCATACAAGGTGGAATCAAGAAACGGCTATGGATGTCCCCATAGAGTGCCGGCCATACATGGTGGAATAAAGAGACGATTACAGATGTCCCCATAGAGTGCCGGCCATACATGGTGGAATAAAGAGACGCTACGGATGTCCCCATAGAGTGCTGGCCATAGATGGTGGAATAAAGAGACGGTATTGATGTCCCCATAGAGTGCCGGCCATACAGGTGGAATCAAGAGACGGCTACGGATGTCCCCATAGAGTGCCGGCCATAGATGGTGGAATAAAGAGACGGCTACGATGCCCCATAGAGTGCCGGCCAAGATGGTGGAATAAAGAGATGGCTACAGATCCCCATAGAGTGCGGCCATAGATGGTGGAATAAAGAGACGGCTACAGATGCCCCATAGAGTGCCGGCCATACATGGTGGAATAAAGAGACGGCTACAGATGCCCCATAGAGTGCCGGCCATAGATGTGGAATAAAGAGACGGTACGGATGCCCCCATAGAGTGCCGGCATAGATGGTGAAATAAAGAGACGGTTACGGATGTCCCCATAGAGTGCGGCCATACATGGTGGAATAAAGAGACGCTATCGATGTCCCCATAGAGTGCCGGCCATACATGTGGAATAAAGAGACGGCTACGGATGTCCCCATAGAGTGCCGGCCATAGATGGTGGAATAAAGAGACGGTACGGATGCCCCATAGAGTGCCGGCCATAGATGGTGAAATAAAGAGACGGTTACGGATGTCCCCATAGAGTGCCGGCCATAATGGTGGAAATAAAGAGACGGTACGGATGTCCCCATAGAGTGCCGGCCATAATGGTGAATAAAGAGACGGCTACGGATGCCCCCATAGAGTGCCGGCCATACATGGTGGAATAAAGAGACGGCTACGGATGTCCCCATAGAGTGCCGGCCATACAGGTGGAATAAAGAGACGGCTATGATGTCCCCATAGAGTGCCGGCCATACATGGTGGAATAAAGAGACGGCTACGGATGTCCCCATAGAGTGCGGCCATTATGGTGGAATAAAGAGATGGCTAAGATGTCCCCATAGAGTGCCGGCCATAATGGTGGAATAAAGAGACGGCTACGATGTCCCCATAAGTGCCGGCCATACATGGTGAAATAAAGAGACGGCTACGGATGCCCCATAGAGTGCGGCCATCAGATGGTGAATAAAGAGACGTTACGAATGCCCCATAGAGTGCGGCCAAGATGGTGGAATAAAGAGACGGCTAGATGCCCCAAGAGTGCCGGCCATAGATGTGGAATAAAGAGACGCTACAGATGTCCCCATAGAGTGCCGGCCATAGATGGTGGAAAAAGAGACGGCTACGATGCCCCCATAGAGTGCCGGCCATACAAGGTGGAATAAAGAGACGCTACGGATGTCCCATAGAGTGCCGGCCATACATGGTGGAATAAAGAGACGCTACGGATGCCCCCATAGAGTGCCGGCCATAGATGGTGGAAAAAGAGACGGCTACAGATGCCCATAGAGTGCCGGCCATAAGGTGGAATAAAGAGACGGCTACGATGTCCCCATAGAGTGCCGGCCATACAGGTGGAATAAAGAGACGCTACGATGTCCCCATAAGTGCGGCCATAATGGTGGAAATAAGAGACGGTTACGGATGCCCATAGAGTGCCGGCCATACATGGTGGAATAAAGAGACGGTACGATGCCCCCATAGAGTGCCGGCCATACATGGTGAATAAAGAGACGGTACGGATGTCCCCATAAGTGCCGGCCATACATGGTGGAATAAAGAGACGCTACAGATCCCCCATAGAGTGCCGGCCATACATGGTGGAATAAAGAGACGGCTACAGATGTCCCCATAGAGTGCCGGCCATAGATGGTGGAATAAAGAGACGGCTACGGATGTCCCCATAGAGTGCTGGCCGTTGATGGTGGAATAAAGAGACGGCTACGGATGTCCCCATAGAGTGCCGGCCATACATGGTGGAATAAAGAGACGACTACGGATGTCCCCATAGAGTGCCGGCCATAGATTGTGGAATAAAGAGACGACTACGGATGTCCCCATAGAGTGCTAGCCATAGATGGTGGAATAAAGAGACGGCTATGGATGTCCCCATAGAGTGCTGGCCATAGATGATGGAATAAAGAGATGGCTACGGATGCCCCCAAAGAGTGCTGGCCATAGATGGTGGAATAAAGAGACGGCTATGGATGCCCCCATAGAGTGCTGGCCATAGATGGTGGAATAAAGAGACGGCTACGGATGTCCCCATAGAGTGCCGGCCATACATGGTGGAATAAAGAGATGGCTACGGATGTCCCCATAGAGTGCCGGCCATACAAGGTGGAATAAAGAGACGGCTACAGATGTCCCCATAGAGTGCCTGCCATACAGGGTCGAATAAAGAGACGGCTACGGATGCCCCCATAGAGTGCCGGCCATAGTTGGTGGAATACAGAGATGGCTACGAATGTCCCCATAGAGTGATGGCCATACATGGTGGAATAAAGAGACGACTACGGATGTCCCCATAGAGTGCCGGCCATAGATGGTGGAATAAAGAGACAGCTACAGATGCCCCCATAGAGTGACGGCCATACATGGTGGAATAAAGAGACGGCTACCGATGTCCCCATAGAGTGCCGGCCATAGATGGTGGAATAAAGAGATGGCTACGGATGCCAGTGCTAACCACTGAGCCAACGTGCTGTCCATAATAAACATGATACAATAAAATATAAACACTATTAGTACCGAGATACAGATGTTATTAACAAATAAACAACAAAGTTAGTATTAGGTGTAAAAACATCTAGTATTGCTATAATGCACTAAGCTAAGTGTTTATACATTTCCCATAGAAAACATTCCTATAATCTGAATATTTAGTCATTTATGTACAAACATCAAAAAAACGGAATCCTCTGGGCATAAAATCCCCAAAAAGTGTCACTCCTAATAATGGAGAATAGGACATTTATTAGGTCAGGGGAGTAATAGCTTTACCATAGCGGGAGGCGGATGATCCCCAGAGTAGTCTATCATCTATCTATCTACAGATGGAACCAGGAGTTTCCATCCACTATATAAAAAGACACATCTGCATGTTCTTCTCAATATCTGACATGGAATCTGAATAAACCTTTCCGTTTTCGGTCAGTTAGGATTACCATAATTATTAATATTTGCCAAATGCCAGAATAATGAGAGAGAGAATATTTAAGGCATTTTTATTACTTACTGCAAAGTCAAAAGTGTCCATCCATTTCATTAGTATTTGGTGCCATTGCCCTTAAACTGAATGACTTGGGTCAGACGTTTGGGATTTCCTTCCACAAGCTTCTCACAATAGTTGGTCGGAATTTGGGCCCATTCCTCCTCACAAAACTGGTGTAACTGATCCAGGTTTGTAGGTCATCTTGCTCACACTGGCCTTTTCAGCTTTGCCCATAAATTTTCAATAGGACTGAGATCAGGGCTTTGTGATTGACGCTCCAAAACATTGACTTTGTTATCCTTAAGCCTCTTTGTTACCATTTTGGCAGTATGCTTCAGGTCATTGTCCATTTGGCAGACCCATTTCCACCTAAGCTTTAACTTCCTGGCTGATGTCTTGAGATGTTGCTTCAGTATTGCCACATAATTTTCTTTTCTCTTGATGCCATCTATTTTGTGAAGTGCACCAGTCCCACAACAGCAAAACCCACAACATGATGCTGCCAACCCATGTTTCACAGGTGGGATGGTGTTCTTAGGCTTCCAAGCTTCTTCCTTTTTCCTCCAAACGTAACGATGGTCATTATGCCCAAAAAGTTCAATTTTAGTTTCATCAGACCACACGACATGTCTCCAAAAATTAATGTCTTTGTTCCTGTGTGCATTTGCAAACATTAATCTGGCTTTTTTGTGTTTCTTTTGTAGTAAAGGCTTCTTCCTGGCAGAGTGGCCTTTCAGCTCATGTTGATACAGTTCTCGTTTCACTGTGGATATTGACACAATCTTACCAGCTTCTGCCATTATCTCCACAAGGTTTTTTGCTTTTGTCCTTGGGTTGATCTGCACATGTCGGACCAAAGCACGTTCAACTCTGGGACACAGAACCCGTCTCCTTCCTGAGCGGTATGATGGCTGAACATTTCCATCTTGCTTGTACTTGCGTATAATTTTTTGTACAATGAATGAGGCACCTTCAGTTATCTTGAAATTGTGCCCAAGGATGAGCCAGACTTGTGCAAGTCCACAATCTATCATCTCTATTATCTATCTATCTATTTCTCAGTCTGTCGGATTTTCTTAGTGACTGCTCTATCAGTATCCTTATACCTATCTGTATTTCCATCCATCCATAATGTTTTCAAACCTTTTATCTGATTTTCTCATCTTTGTGAAAACTATTTCCAATACAGTTTCTATTAATTATTTTTGTCTTGTACACAGACTGCAGAAAAGTCCCATAAAGATCAAATCTGCATGTAAAAGAGTCAATAGCTGTCATAGACATCAGTGACCCCGCCACCTCCCCGGCGCCTCTGCCTTATCATCTCCCGCTGCCCAATCTTTATTATTTCATTTCTTTGTAATCACAATCTCATAAATGTGCAGTACACATGTGGCACCTGCAGGTGGAGCCATTTGCTGCTGTATAACTGAGGCGGGCTATGGCGGACCCTCCTCCCACGCACACGTTTACACTCATGATCTCACCTACACAATATTGTGTCTTCTGCAAGTATAACAATATATTTCATTTATTCAGGTTGATGATTACTTAACGGAAGCTAATGAGATTCCACCTTACATTTTTTTAGAATCCTATGGGGAAATGAATGCAGCGATCTGATGTGGGGCATCAACTCCACATTCCCCAGGGCTGGTTTTGCACCCATGTCCTATAGGGGCTGACAGATTTTTCTTGGAGGGCCGGCCATAGATGGTGGAATAAAGAGACGGCTATTGATGTCCCCATAGAGTGCCGGCCATAGAGGGTGGAATAAAGAGACGGCTACAGATGACCCCATAGAGTGCCGGCCATAGATGGTGGAATAAAGAGACGACTACAGATGTCCCCATAGAGTGCCGGCCATAGATGGTGGAATAAAGAGACGACTATTGATGTCCCCATAGAGTGCCGGCCATAGACGGTGGAATAAAGAGACGGCTACAGATGCCCCCATAGAGTGCCGGCCACAGATGGTGGAATAAAGAGACGGCTACAGATGTCCCCATAGAGTGTCGGCCATATATGGTGGAATAAAGAGACGACTACGGATGTCCCCATAGAGTGCCGGCAATAGATAGTGGAATAAAGAGATGGCTACGGATGTCCCCATAGAGTGCCGGCCATACATGGTGGAATAAAGAGGCGGCTATTGATGCCCCCATAGAGTGCCGACCATAGATGGTAGAATAAAGAGACGGCTACGGATGCCCCCAAAGAGTGCCGGCCATAGATGATGGAATAAAGAGACGGCTACAGATGCCCCCAAAGAGTGCCGGCCATAGATGGTGGAATAAAGAGATGGCTACGGATGTCCCCATAGAGTGCCGGCCATACAAGGTGGAATAAAGAGACGGCTACAGATGTCCCCATAGAGTGCCTGCCATACAGGGTCGAATAAAGAGACGGCTACGGATGCCCCCATAGAGTGCCGGCCATAGTTGGTGGAATACAGAGATGGCTACGAATGTCCCCATAGAGTGCAGGCCATACATGGTGGAATAAAGAGACGACTACGGATGTCCCCATAGAGTGCCGGCCATAGATGGTAGAATAAAGAGACAGCTACAGATGCCCCCATAGAGTGCCGGCCATACATGGTGGAATAAAGAGACGGCTACCGATTTCCCCATAGAGTGCCGGCCATAGATGGTGGAATAAAGAGATGGCTACGGATGCCAGTGCTAACCACTGAGCCAACGTGCTGTCCATAATAAACATGATACAATAAAATATAAACACTATTAGTACCGAGATACAGATGTATTAACAAATAAACAACAAAGTTAGTATTAGGTGTAAAAACATCTAGTATTGCTATAATGCACTAAGCTAAATGTTTATACATTTCCCATAGAAAACATTCCTATAATCTGAATATTTAGTCATTTATGTACAAACATCAAAAAAACGGAATCCTCTGGGCATAAAATCCCCAAAAAGTGTCACTCCTAATAATGGAGAATAGGACATTTATTAGGTCAGGGGAGTAATAGCTTTACCATAGCGGGAGGCGGATGATCCCCAGAGTAGTCTATCATCTATCTATCTACAGATGGAACCTGGAGTTTCCATCCACTATATAAAAAGACACATCTGCATGTTCTTCTCAATATCTGACATGGAATCTGAATAAACCTTTCCCGTTTTCGGTCAGTTAGGATTACCATAATTATTAATATTTGCCAAATGCCAGAATAATGAGAGAGAGAATATTTAAGGCATTTTTATTACTTACTGCAAAGTCAAAAGTGTCCATCCATTTCATTAGTATTTGGTGCCATTGCCCTTAAACTGAATGACTTGGGTCAGACGTTTGGGATTTCCTTCCACAAGCTTCTCACAATAGTTGGTCGGAATTTGGGCCCATTCCTCCTCACAAAACTGGTGTAACTGATCCAGGTTTGTAGGTCATCTTGCTCACACTGGCCTTTTCAGCTTTGCCCATAAATTTTCAATAGGACTGAGATCAGGGCTTTGTGATTGACGCTCCAAAACATTGACTTTGTTATCCTTAAGCCTCTTTGTTACCATTTTGGCAGTATGCTTCAGGTCATTGTCCATTTGGCAGACCCATTTCCACCTAAGCTTTAACTTCCTGGCTGATGTCTTGAGATGTTGCTTCAGTATTGCCACATAATTTTCTTTTCTCTTGATGCCATCTATTTTGTGAAGTGCACCAGTCCCACAACAGCAAAACCCACAACATGATGCTGCCAACCCCATGTTTCACAGGTGGGATGGTGTTCTTAGGCTTCCAAGCTTCTTCCTTTTTCCTCCAAACGTAACGATGGTCATTATGCCCAAAAAGTTCAATTTTAGTTTCATCAGACCACACGACATGTCTCCAAAAATTAATGTCTTTGTTCCTGTGTGCATTTGCAAACATTAATCTGGCTTTTTTGTGTTTCTTTTGTAGTAAAGACTTCTTCCTGGCAGAGTGGCCTTTCAGCTCATGTTGATACAGTTCTCGTTTCACTGTGGATATTGACACAATCTTACCAGCTTCTGCCATTATCTCCACAAGGTTTTTTGCTTTTGTCCTTGGGTTGATCTGCACATGTCGGACCAAAGCACGTTCAACTCTGGGACACAGAACCCGTCTCCTTCCTGAGCGGTATGATGGCTGAACATTTCCATCTTGCTTGTACTTGCGTATAATTTTTTGTACAATGAATGAGGCACCTTCAGTTATCTTGAAATTGTGCCCAAGGATGAGCCAGACTTGTGCAAGTCCACAATCTATCATCTCTATTATCTATCTATCTATTTCTCAGTCTTTCGGATTTTCTTAGTGACTGCTCTATCAGTATCCTTATACCTATCTGTATTTCCATCCATCCATAATGTATTCAAACCTTTTATCTGATTTTCTCATCTTTGTGAAAACTATTTCCAATACAGTTTCTATTAAATATTTTTGTCTTGTACACAGACTGCAGAAAAGTCCCATAAAGATCAAATCTGCATGTAAAAGAGTCAATAGCTGTCATAGACATCAGTGACCCCGCCACCTCCCCGGCGCCTCTGCCTTATCATCTCCCGCTGCCCAATCTTTATTATTTCATTTCTTTGTAATCACAATCTCATAAATGTGCAGTACACATGTGGCACCTGCAGGTGGAGCCATTTGCTGCTGTACAACTGAGGCGGGCTATGGCGGACCCTCCTCCCACGCACACGTTTACACTCATGATCTCACCTACACAATATTGTGTCTTCTGCAAGTATAACAATATATTTCATTTATTCAGGTTGATGATTACTTAACGGAAGCTAATGAGATTCCACCTTACATTTTTTTAGAATCCTATGGGGAAATGAACGCAGCGATCTGATGTGGGGCATCAACTCCACATTCCCCAGGGCTGGTTTTGCACCCATGTCCTATAGGGGCTGACAGATTTTTCTTGGAGGGCCGGCCATAGATGGTGGAATAAAGAGACGGCTATTGATGTCCCCATAGAGTGCCGGCCATAGATGGTGGAATAAAGAGACGGCTACAGATGACCCCATAGAGTGCCGGCCATAGATGGTGGAATAAAGAGACGACTACAGATGTCCCCATAGAGTGCCGGCCATAGATGGTGGAATAAAGAGACGACTATTGATGTCCCCATAGAGTGCCGGCCATAGATGGTGGAATAAAGAGACGGCTACAGATGCCCCATAGAGTGCCGGCCACAGATGGTGGAATAAAGAGACGGCTACAGATGCCCCCATAGAGTGCCAGCCATACATGGTGGAATAAAGAGACGACTACAGATGTCCCCATAGAGTGCCGGCCACAGATGGTGGAATAAAGAGACGGCTACAGATGCCCCCATAGAGTGCCGGCCACAGATGGTGGAATAAAGAGACGGCTACAGATGTCCCCATAGAATGTCGGCCATATATGGTGGAATAAAGAGACGACTACGGATGTCCCCATAGAGTGCCGGCAATAGATAGTGGAATAAAGAGATGGCTACGGATGTCCCCATAGAGTGCCGGCCATACATGGTGGAATAAAGAGGCGGCTATTGATGCCCCCATAGAGTGCCGACCATAGATGGTAGAATAAAGAGACGGCTACGGATGCCCCCAAAGAGTGCCGGCCATAGATGATGGAATAAAGAGACGGCTACAGATGCCCCCAAAGAGTGCCGGCCATAGATGATGGAATAAAGAGACGGCTACGGATGCCCCCATAGAGTGCCAGCCATACAAGGTGGAATAAAGAGACGGCTACGGATGTCCCCATAGAGTGCCGGCCATACATGGTGGAATAAAGAGACGGCTACGGATGTCCCCATAGAGTGCCGGCCATACATGGTGGAATAAAGAGACGGCTACAGATGCCCCCATAGAGTGCCGGTCATACATGGTGGAATAAAGAGACGGCTACGGATGTCCCCATAGAGTGCCGGCCATACATGGTGGAATAAAGATACGGCTACAGATGCCCCCATAGAGTGCTGGCCATAGATGGTGGAATAAAGAGACGGCTACAGATTCCCCATAGAGTGCCGGCCATACATGGTGGAACAAAGAGACGGCTACGGATGTCCCCATAGAGTGCCGGCCATACATGGTGGAACAAAGAGACGGCTACGGATGTCCCCATAGAGTGCTGGCCATACAAGGTGGAATAAAGAGACGACTACGGATGTCCCCATAGCGTGCCGGCCATACATGGTGGAATAAAGAGACGGCTATTGATGTCCCCATAGAGTGCCGGCCATACATGGTGGAATAAAGAGACGGCTACGGATGTCCCCATAGAGTGCCGGTCATACAAGGTGGAATAAAGAGACGGCTACGGATGTCCCCATAGAGTGCTGGCCATACAAGGTGGAATAAAGAGATGACTACGGATGTCCCCATAGAGTGTCGGCCATACATGGTGGAATAAATAGACGGCTACGGATGTCCCCATAGAGTGCCGGCCATACATGGTGGAATAAAGAGACGGCTATTGATGCCCCCATAGAGTGCCGGCAATAGATAGTGGAATAAAGAGACGGCTACGGATGTCCCCATAGAGTGCCGGCCATAGATGGTGGAATAAAGAGACGGCTATTGATGCCCCATAGAGTGCCGGCCATAGATAGTGGAATAAAGAGACGGCTACGGATGCCCCCATAGAGTGCCGGCCATACATGGTGGAATAAAGAGATGGCTACGGATGTCCCCATAGAGTGCTGGCCGTACAGGGTGGAATAAAGAGACGGCTATTGATGCCCCCATAGAGTGCCGGCCATAGATGGTGGAATAAAGAGACGGCTACGGATGCCCCCGTAGAGTGCCGGCCATACATGGTGGAATAAAGAGACGGCTATTGATGCCCCCATAGAGTGCCGGCCATAGATGGTGGAATAAAGAGATGGCTACGGATGCCCCCATAGAGTGCCGGCCATACATGGAGGAATAAAGAGATGGCTACGGATGTCCCCATAGAGTGCCGGCCATAGATGGTGGAATAAAGAGACAGCTACAGATGCCCCATAGAGTGCCGGCCATACATGGTGGAATAAAGAGACGGCTACGGATGTCCCCATAGAGTGCCGGCCATACATGGTGGAATAAAGAGACGGCTACGGATGTCCCCATAGAGTGCCGGCCATACATGGTGGAATAAAGAGATGGCTACGGATGCCCCATAGAGTGCCGGCCATACATGGTGGAATAAAGAGACGGCTACGGATGCCCCCATAGAGTGCCGGCAATAGATAGTGGAATAAAGAGACGGCTATTGATGTCCCCATAGAGTGCCGGCCATACATGGTGGAATAATGAGACGGCTATTGATGTCCCCATAGAGTGCCGGCCATAGATGGTGGAATAAAGAGACGGCTATTGATGTCCCCATAGAGTGCCGGCCATAGATGGTGGAATAAAGAGACGGCTATTGATGTCCCCATAGAGTGCCGGCCATAGATGCCCGCTAGAGTGTTAGCTGCAGGTGATCCTAAGGCTGTGTTTACATGTTGCGTTTTTTATGTGTTTTTTTTTTCCACAGGCAAAACCTGCTCTCTTGGCAATAAAGAAGTAACATAAAAAATCAGGTTTTGCTGAGTGTTTGCTGCGTTTTTTGCCGCGTTTTGGTGTGAGGGTTTTTTGCGTTTTTGTCAGGGAAAATTTGTCTCTTGTGCTGATAAAGTTTAGTGCATAAAAAAAAATCTGATTCAACTTCATCAGGTTTTGGCACCAAATACGCAGCAAAATCTGATACCTGCATTTTACACCACCAATTGCTTTCACTGCAAAAACACTGAAAATAAACGCTGCAAGAAGTGACGTGCGGCATTATGCAAAAACTCAGCTCTTTGACAAAACAGAAAAAAAACAAGCTTTGTGCATGAGATTTCTGATATCTCAGAGACTTTGCTGCTTCTGTAAAACGCAGCTTTAAATTTGCCAAAAAAAAGCATCAAAAAACGCTGCAAAAACACACCGTGTGAACTTAGTCTTAAAGTGAAAGTTTACGAGGTTTAACCTAATCTCATCCACACGCTGCGGTTTTTTTGGGGCATAAATTGTTTTTTTTTTTAATGAAAAAAAAACACATAAATAAGGGCAGAAAAAATGCACCAGGTTTAGATGCAGGAATGATGAGGATTCCAGTTTAGAAATCCGCAGGTAAAAGCGGTATCAATTATGCAACAAAGCGAAGTTACATTTATCTGCTCCATTGCCTCCAACTAATAATCAGCAATAATCATTTGTATTTCTATAGCGCCAACATATTCCGCAGCACTTTGGCCGGATCGAAAATCTAAGGACCCGCAATAAAACACGGACGTGTGAACTGCGCCATACACAATTACAGGCGCGTTCTGTCCCTGGGAAATGACTTCATTGCACTATTCATCACTATCCAACAATATTCAGGTTTACTAAAAAAAAATATATATAAAAGTAAATGAAATCCACAACAGAGAAAGTAGCAGCTTCATGTGTGTGGTCCCTGCCAGTCTGAGGCAGCTGCTGACATCATCCTCCATCCAGCCCCAGATCCCCCCATCATCATCATCATCACTGCACAGATGCAGCTTTAGTATCTCACCGGATCTGTTTTTCTTTACAGTCCCCTATATTAGATTTCCTTTGAATTTGAGATCTGTGTAGAAATAAAGGATCATGTACAAAGTATAAAACCCCATATCCTCCCCGCAGATCCCATTTATACTGATACACTGTGTATGGATTATGGGATTCTGCACTATGAAAGGTTCCAGCTGCCTTTCCTTCCCCCTCTCAATCCAAATATTAATTAAGGAGCTGTAATGATAGATTATGTTGATTTTGGGAAACAAATCCTTTATTTTAACTTCAGGAATTAATATCCCAAACCCTGCCCTACTATAAATAAAAAGTGAGATCCTGGTGTAACTGATACTAGAATTATTAAATATTGCTACAAGCACTCTGTGCACATTATTTTCCTATATATATATATATATATATATATATATATATATATATATATATATATATAATTATGTATGTATTTATATTTTATAACTACCACTAGATAGTTATAAATATAGAATACATACATAATTATATATAATATATTATATTATTCTTATATATATAATTTATATATATATATATATATATATATATTATGCACGTACATATATATATATATATAATGTGTATTTTGGTAAATAATATGTATTTAAATAATGTGCAAAAAGTGCTGGTAGCAATACATATATAATATAATGTATAGTATATATATATAATCATGATTGGATAGATAGCTATATATTATGTATGTATCTATATATTTATACATGATGGGATAGATAGATAAATACATATATAATCTATAGTTACAGCTGATTAATTATATATATATATATGTGTGTTATTTATTTATTAATTATATATATGTAAATATATATTATATATATTACTACTTTGAATTGTTTCTATTATATATATATATATATTATATATAATATAAATTACTTCTATGCTATTACTATGACTATATTATTTCCTTATTTACTTTTATTATTATAGATACTTGTACATGATGATTATGATTATTCACTATTATAGAATGACATAAAGTGATAATAATAATTGTTTATGAGGATAAGATAATATTATGGGAATAAAGCAATAAGCTACAATTTACTACTGGAAGTGTTTGGGGGCAGAATAATATCACCATTGTTTCCATGTGTGCTGCCATGGATACTTTTCAATGAATATATGGAATGAATTGGATACATTATATTAAAATAAAAATGCAAACGAATTGTTCAAAATTAGCTAAGAAATTGCCAGCACACTGAGTGATACTAGGAAGGTTGTGCTGGCAAACTTGCAAAACAAAATATTATTCAAACTTCCGGTCAAAAAAATAAACAAATAAATAATGAACGCATTTCATTACACGTTTTTATTAGCAGTAATTAATGATAATTGTATCTGTAGAATTTATCATTTGGACAGCTGCATAGGATTATTATTAGTGATGGAGATCTTGGCACTAAAGACCCCCCACACCTGTTCTGTGGGAGAATAAAGTGACCCCCCACTACCAACCTCCCACCTCCTGGAGTTTTCTCTCGAGACATTTAATACAAACCTGACACATTCTCCTTCTATGTGGAGTAAACAGACAAGGCTGCGGGGTGCAAACAGTTAATACATCTGGTCATGTGATACCATGCAAGCTGCAAAAAAAAAAAAAAACAATAAAAATGCACAAGTCTGTTTATTGTTTGATCTCTTGGTCAGGGTATGAATTTTGCATTTAATGGATCTTCAGGGAGAAGATGGGAGGGAGGAAGGTCTGCAGGGGCTCATCATCACACATGAGCACCCTCCTTCCCTAGGCTGCAGGGCTGATCTCTCAGGCTGAGCACTTTTTTTTTATTATTCTCCATTAATATCTCTTGCGACTTTTTTAATGAAGAAATGAAGAAATCATCCACAATTCTCTAAATGAAAATGATATCAGCTCCCAGATCAGCTGGAGGCTCCATAATCTAATTGCAAACTGGCAGTGGGTGAATGAGACAAAACCAATAGTAATGTCCTCATTATCCTGTGCGATTTACATGCGACAAGATCTAGATATTCCTTCATTCATCTGCTAAAGTGTGCAAGCAAATAATAGTAAAAGAAAATATCCAATTAATTGTTCATGAATTGATCTGTGCATATTTATTATATTGGGGCTCAGGAAGCAAACTAAGATTGCAAAAAAAAATAAAATAAAAATGTCGCACATCATAATAACAACATGAGTCTTGCAAAAACAAGGGCTTAGAAGGGTCCCTGTCACTTATGATAAGTCGATATAAAACTGTTCCAAATCGAAGATAAAATAAATATGTGGATAAATTATACTTTTGATACCTTAATATTTGCAAATTCTGTGCATTAAATGGTGCCAGCTGGTAAAGAGAATAATGCAGCAGTGATGGAGCTCTAGTGTAAAGGTAGATGGGACTGTAATCATATAATAGTACATTGTGCAGGACAGTGGTAGCTAATTAGACTATATTAATTGTAAAATTATAGATTAACAGGCAGCATAGAATTAGTGTAAATCGAATTGGGCAAATAATAGTCGTTTTACTATAGGAATATAATAGTGGGTGTAGCATCAGCAGTAGGTAGGGTAAAAAATACTACATAGTCTAAAAAGGAGTAGTAGCATATATAGTCACAAAAGGGAGTTTCACAGGATGGTGGCACAGTAGTAGTGGGTAATATATTATCTCATCAGATTAGTATGGCAATAGCTGGTAAAGTAGTAATGGTGCTTGTAATAGTATCAATAGTATCACAGTATATAGTAGCAGCTGGCATCATGGTGGCATGGTGTAGTTAGTATAGCAGGAGCTGGTATAATAGCAAAGGTCCTTGTAATAGTTACTAGAGCAGCAGTTGGCATAGCAGTGGCATAGTAGTAGTAGTAGTTAATATGTTACTCTATATGTTAGTAAAGCAGTAGCTGGTATAGTAGTAATGGTCCTTGTAATAGTATCACAGTATATAGTAGCAGCTGGCATCATGGTGGCATGGTGTAGTTGGTATAGCAGGAGCTGGTATAATAGCAAAGGTCCTTGTAATAGTTACTAGAGCAGCAGTTGGCATAGCAGTGGCATAGTAGTAGTAGTTAATATGTTATTCTATATGGTTAGTAAAGCAGTAGCTGGTATAGTAGTAACGGTCCTTGTAATAGTATCACAGTATATAGTAGCAGCTGGCATCATGGTGGCATTGTATGGTTAGCAATGGTCCTTGTAATAGGTACTATAGGAGCAGTTGGCATGATGGTGGCATAATAGTGGTAGTAGGAGTAGTAGTTAATATGTTATTCTATCTGGTTAGTAAAGCAGTAGCTAGTATAATAGTAATGGTCCTTGTAATATTATGACAGAATATAGTGGCAGCTGGCATGATGGTGGCATAGTAGCAGTGGTTACTACATTAGCCCTTATAGTCAGTATAGGAATGGCTATTATAGCTGCACAGTAATTGCATTTTATACATTTGTGGAATAGTAGAATTACTATTTGGCTCCCAATTTAGCAATTATACCTGACTAATAAAATACTTACTATAGTAGCAGTATTCATAGCCATTATTAATATAAGTGGAACTGATATTATTGTGATAAAGTAATTATCGTAGTAGAAGCTAAGGTGATAAGTAAAGCAACAGTGGGAATAGCAGAAGCTAATACCATAGTAGGAGCATGTGTATCCTGGTGGTGTAGTAGTGGGAATAGCAGTATGTGGTATGATATCAGTATAGAATACTAGTAGTAGTGATGCAGTAGTGGGAATAGCAGTAGTTGGTATGATATCAGTATAGAATACTAGTAGTAGTGGTGCAGTAGTGGGAATAGCAGTAGTTGGTATGATATCAGTATAGAATACTAGTAGTAGTGGTGCAGTAGTGGGAATAGCAGTAGTTGGTATGATATCAGTATAGAATACTAGTAGTAGTGGTGCAGTAGTGGGAATAGCAGTAGTTGGTATGATATCAGTATAGAATACTAGTAGTAGTGGTGCAGTAGTGGGAATAGCAGTAGTTGGTATGATATCAGTATAGAATACTAGTAGTAGTGATGCAGTAGTGGGAATAGCAGTAGTTGGTATGATATCAGTATAGAATACTAGTAGTAGTGGTGCAGTAGTGGGAATAGCAGTAGTTGGTATGATATCAGTATAGAATACTAGTAGTAGTGGTGCAGTAGTGGGAATAGCAGTAGTTGGTATGATATCAGTATAGAATACTAGTAGTAGTGGTGCAGTAGTGGGAATAGCAGTAGTTGGTATGATATCAGTATAGAATACTAGTAGTAGTGGTGCAGTAGTTAAGCTCCCTGGTTATTTGTCTTCAGATACAGATGAGGCCACTGCAGGGTGTGATGGATGCTGGGCCCTGGATCCAGGCTCCTGGACTGAGGACACTAATAATCTGTGTACTTAGTGATCAGAGGCGGCGGAATTGTCCTGACCCAGGGCTGGAGGGCAAACAAATCTATAAACCCTCATTAAAATGTTACTGTATGTACATAGAGATATAAAAGATCAGTGCATGACGGCTGAGAGGGGGCAGCAGAGGATGGATGGAAGATGATAGATGATAGACAGATAATAGTTTAATAGATAGATAATAGATAGATAGATAGATAGATAGATGATAGATAGATAAGATAGATAGATAGAAAAGATAGATAGATAGATAGATAGATAGATAGATAAGATAGATAGATAGATAGATAGATAGTAGATAGATAGATAGATAGATAGATAGATAGATAGATAGATAGATAGATAGATCGATAATGATAGATAGATAGATAGATAGATAGATAGATAGATAGATAGATAGATAGATAGATAGATAGCAAAAAATATTGAAAAGCAGCAACAAAATAATAATGAGGGTGCAAAAAAATCCTACCAATTATATACCAAACCTCATAATATGATCCAAAAAATGAAGGCAGCACTCCAAGATGTAAGAAATGAGTGGTTTATTAGCCCATATGCAACGTTTCGGTCCTAGATGTGGACCTTTTTCAAGAAGATGGACAAAATGATATTAAAAAAGAAGATTATGAAGACAGAGTGAACAATTAGAAGGTGTAGTGAGGTTTACTGACAAGTCAATTCAATTTTGCTCATTTCTTTAATACACAGAAAACACAACTATTTTAATGAAATCTCTGTGATGGACACTGAGAATTTTTCATCTTTTTGTGCAATGACAGTAGAACATATATAAATCCAAAAACACATTTGAAGCCGCTTTCCTGGTGAGATTATAGGCCGTGTATTGCAGAAGTTTACACACTGGGATAATACACCAAAAATCACTATAAATAACACAGAAAAGAAGTCCTATAACTGCAGATGTAGCAGAGCTGTCAGCGCTTCCTCTGCGCGCTGGGATAGAATATTGCAGGTTTCTCTGCAGTTTGTTCTAGCAAAACTGTGATTTCGAGACGAATGTTGGCAATTACTACACTGAGCTCAGCTGGATCAGGTAAACTCCCCAGCACCGCTGCTACTGATCGCAGCCTGCAATCTGCGCCTCCACAAAATACCGCTGTTTACTTTGGTAATAACCACATGTGTGCGGATAAGGAGTGACCCCCAGTCTGTGCGGCAAATAACACACAGGAGTCAGATCATCTGCAGGGGCCACACACTCACAATGAGGCCATGCTGCAGTGTGAGGAGCCGGTTAAGTGCTACTTTACATTAAAACACATCTGTTCTTTAAGATCTCACCCGGGCACCTAGATTGCTGCACTTATCACAGTGCATGACATGATATACCGCATCATGTGTACAGCAGCGAGACATGCAATCTCATCTCAGAAGTGAGGTAAATTTACATATATGACAGCTGAGCACTGCATTACTATATATATCATGCCTAGCATCTATCTCTATCTATCTATCTATCTATCTATCTATCTATCTATCTATCTATCTATCTATCTATTATATATTTATTATCTATCATCTATTGTCTATCTGTCTATATATCATCTATCTATTATCTATCTATCTATCTATCTATCATCTATCTATTATCTATCATTAATTTTCATTGATATTCAGATATATATTGGTAATGATTTGGCACATATCTTATGCAAATACAAGTGAACCACTGTCAAATTCGACCCTGTTTTATTCTCAGATTTGTGGCAGAATTCTCCTTGATGTTTCCTTGACAGTGGATATTTTATTATATTAGATAGTTTTCTGTGTTTTATATTGATATTTGAGTGCAGAATATTAAACATTTTTTTGGAACAGGTATAATAAAATATAGAATATAAAGTAAATATGTAAAATTATTTATTATCATATTCTCTTTTGTCGACATCACTTTATAAAAATATAGTGTCAAAAGCAGGCAACTCTATCTATCTATCTTTATTATATATCTATCCAGTATGATAGATAGACAAATATATAAATATATAGATAAATAATTATGAAATAGAGAGTGTTAACAGAGAAAAAAAAGCAGCACTCCAGACAGAATAATTGGGAAAAAAAGGGAACATTTATTAGTCCATGTGGTGAAGTTTCGGTCCCAACATAACCTTTCTCAAGCCTCTTTTTCTCTGTTATGTGCAAGACTGAGAGGGAATGTCCTGGCCGCCTGGCACCTTTTATTGGTAATAACTTTGGTGCTGGTTCAGATTTCCTCCTGGATATAGAGTTAGAAAGATAGATAGATAGATAGATAGATAGATAGATAGATAGATAGATAGATAGATAGATAGATAGATAGATAGATAGATAGATAGATAGATAGATAGATAATAGAAGATAGATAGATAGATAGATAGATAGTATAGATAGATAGATGATAGATAGATAGATAGTACAATACATTAGATAGATAGAAATGTGATAGATAGATACATAGATAGATAGATAGATAGATAGATAGAAAGATAGATAGATAGAT
>JARQOD010000009.1:87480588-87629005 GCA_033576555.1 Oophaga sylvatica
AATAGTATTTATTGACTGATTCTCCATGTTCTGCTTTTCCACCCAAAACATTCTGCAGAACCTTTTTACATCAGTATTCCAATCATTGTGCTGTTGAATTAAAAAAGAAAAATAGGAAAAAAAGTAAACCTTGTAGAATAATGCATAGGAAAAAAAAAAAAGAAAATGCATATATCTATTATAATGAACCCAATCTTATATAGGACCGTGAAAAACCCCCAAAGGACATTTGCACGGCTGGATGACATTTTTGTATAGTCATTATGCCTTTGCATTGCCTGCATACTAAGTTATGACACTATTCACATGCCAAGTTGGCCAATCATTAATTTATGAATTATCTGCAAAGGAGGAATTTTTTTTCTTGCTATCTATAATAAAAAAAAGTTTGTGTCTATGAAAAGATGCAGTTTTATGACTTTTTTTTTTTTCCCCCTGAGGGCAGGATGGGAATGATCCGGGTCTCCGTTCCCTTTTGGGCAGACAAGTTTTAAATGTGGGAACTGATCCTCACTCTGATAACCTAAAGCCAGGTTCACACAAGCGTTAATTTTTATGGCTTTTTTTTTTCCAATGCATTTTCAATGATACTATTCAATTCTATGGGCAGCGCACTTATGTAAAATGATATCAGAATAAATGTCACCTGCTTAAAACAAACCAATCTAAGTCTTCTTTGTCCTGAAAACAGAAGCAGGTCTAAAAAAGAGAAATGCATGTGTTTATACACTTTTTTCACCTTTTTTTAAATAAATAAATACACCATGGATTGTTTTTTTTTTTTTTTTTCCCCCTTTTGGGTGCCATTTTCATTTTCATTTTCCCCAACTGGTTTTAAAGTAGTATGGAAAAAAAAAAACAATGAAAAAAATAATAATTTACATAAATCCTGCTAAATTATTAAAAAAAGCCCTTTACCTGAAAAAGCACAATAAAATACCCCCCCCAAAAAAAATGTTTAATATGCCGTATATTTTATATTTCAACATAAACTTTGACGTTTGTTTAAAAAAAAAAATAAAATAAAATAAAAATCATACGCAAAAATTAGTAAAAATACATATAATATTATAATTATAATAAACATTATAAATTCAATAAACAAAATATTATTTTTACAGTTTTATTTATTTTTTTCGAAAAATGATGTCCATGAAAACACCCTTATAAAGTAACTAACCAGTGTAATTTTCTGCATGTGTAGTCCAATTAGCTTAGATCTGGTGCACTAAAAATAGAAAAAAAAATAGAAAATAAAAAAGCAGCAAAAAGTGCAAAAAAACCCCCAAAAACAAACACTGGTGTGAATGTGACTTTCAGAAGCCATCTTTCCTAATTATATTTACAAAGTTCTAAAAAGTTTCTATCTATGTGGTATCGATCTGTCAACTGATTTAGTGATTTTGTTTTTCAACCAACCTGATGGCAATGGTGCCTTACTGGGATTATTGTAAAAATTTACTCCATGGTCAGGGGAGTTGGGACATTTTATTAATTGGCACTACTTTTCAATTCTATCTATCTATCTATCTATCTATCTATCTATCTATCTATCTATCTATCTATCTATCTATCTATCTATCTATCTATCTATCTATCTATCTATCTATCTATCTAGTTATTTTAGGCCCATTGGAGTAGCAGTGAAACCTCAGAAGTTGATGTAAAAATTAATTCCACAGTTTTCTATGACAATGTTCACATTTATCAGTTTTTGTGCTGGACCCCTGAAGGAGCTGGATCAGTCAGACTTTTTTCTTAGAACAGTTTTGTAGTAGAAAACCTATCAATCAATCTATGCACATTTCCATACAAATCCAAATTTCTATCTATGCAACTTTCCTAAATATTTTTTTTAAAAAATAACGTTTAGTGAGTTTTTTTTTTCCAAAGATATCGGAAATATGTAACGTTAAGCTGCTGATTATTATCTGGGTGTGATGTTTGCATGTGCGTCTTACGTTATGTCGTATCATCACTGTGTTCGGATATTGTTATTAAGCAGCGATATAACAATGAATATATCTAGGTTGGCGGAAAGGGATCTATGTGGGTGGTCACCGCAGGAGATTCTACAGATGGGGGCACCAGTTGGTGAAGTGAAAGGGTTAAAGCCACAAATAAACAAAAAGACAGGTGTTATAAAAAGTCTGGTAAATATATTTGTCTCCATTGTCCAAACTGTTACATCCTCTGTCAACCTTTGATCAAGTGATACATTTATTTTAGAATGTTGTGAAACATTTGAACACATTCTATTCGTTATAGTATAGAACATGTTTTAGTAAATATTTGTTATGCAATTATCTATCTATCTATCTATCTATCTATCTATCTATCTATCTATCTATCTATCTATCTATCTATCTATCTGTGCACTTTGTATTAGACACTTTCTCATTGATACAAGCAGTGAATAATTCATGCCGCCAGACACAGATGTATCTTTCCAGCGTCCTCTGCTTGTCTTGGGCATGGATCTATTACTGATTCCTGCTTAGTAATTAGAACGACCATTTATGTAAATCTATTGACGAGCGGCAAATGTTACAGCAACCTGTCAACATCGTCACCGTCATTAATGCAGTGACACTACTCAACTCGATGTAATGACATTGTTTACTCAATCTATATACATTCTGTTAGATATGTATCTATCTAGGAAAAAAAAGAATAAAAACAGCACCAGTTAAGTGTATAAAAAATAACAAATGGGTGCACAAGGCTTCCCAGGCATAAGTCTAAGCTGGATATCAGAAACCAAAAAATAAAAGCATAGATAGATAAGCAGATAGATAAAATAGAAACAGCTCTCCAAAAATAGTGTAAATTATAGGACTTTAATGTCCCAGTCGGTGACATTTTGGTTCACACTATGAACTGAAACATCGATGCATGAGCCATTAAAGTCCTATAATTTACACTATTACATATTCTGGTTTTATACTTGTGTGTGAAACAAGCAGAATTTTGAAGTCACCTTTATTTTAGCAGCGATTGATGATGTCATCTAACGCCCCTTTTAAGCCTCTATCATCTGTAGGGATGATGCTTTCTGCAGCCTGGACTCACCAAAGACATTTTTTTCTCCAAGGGTCTCATTTTCTACATAGGCCGGTCATAGATGAAGAAGAGGCAATAGCAGAATGAACATGGCTCCATCTCCAGTCGCTTTGCCATCACAACTCACCAGTACAGTAAAATCCAGCACCACTGTGCACCACGTCTCCCAGCAGAGAGTCGGGGGGTATAATGGTGGTATGTTAGGAGCTGCACACAGCTTTAGGGGTTCACTCCAGGACCCATATTCCTGTAATGGTCCAAAGGCGTCATGGCCCAGAACAACACACCGGTATTATACATGGCACAAGGTGCAAGTCATAATAAAGGTTCTGCCCTGCAGCCCCAGAGCTTCACGGTACACTCTGTCTGCACATAGTGGTCCTGCTGGGATCCAGGAGGAAACCTGAGGACATTACTGCACTTATATAATGTCATACAGACAGAAAAAAAGAATAATCCCCCAATAACAATCAACTCATAAGAAGAAAAGTGGAAGTGTCTGTAGAGGCCAAGTGATCCGACCTCCTCCAGGATAATGTGATGTCTCAGTAATGATAACATTTACTTAAAGCTATAGTTAAAACACTATGAGCTCCTGCAATCAGCGCTGCAAAAGTCAGACCTCTCATTACCTATTGTGCTGCTTCCAGATCTATCTATCTATCTATCTATCTATCTATCTATCTATCTATCTATCTATCTATCTATCTATCTATCTATTTCACAAGTATTGATCTATCTCATATGACTATTGACTATTAATATAACATTGTGGGATCTACGGACGATAATGTGTGCAAAACTGTAAAGCGCTGCGGAATATGTTAGCGCTATATAAAAATAAAGATTATTATTTAATATATATATATATAATAATACAGTTGTGCTAAAAAGTTTACATACCCCAGCAGAATTTTTGCTTTCTTGGTCTTTTTTCAGAGTATATGAATGATTACACCAAAACTTTTTCTCCACTCATGGTTAGTGGTTGGGTGAAGCCATTTATCGTCAAACTACTGTGCTTTCTCTTTTTAAATCATAATGACAACCCAAAACATCCAAATGACCCTGATCAAAAGTTCACATACCCTGGTGATTTTGGGCTCATAACATGCACAGAAGTTGACACAAATGGGTTTGACTGGCTACTAAAGGTAACATCCTCACCTGTGATCTGTTTGCTTGTAATCAGTGTGTGTGCATAAAAGCTGAGTGAGTTTCTGGGATCCAGACAGACTCTTGCATCTTTCATCCAGCCACTGACGTTTCTGGATTGTGAGTCATGGGGAAAGCAATAGAATTGTCAACGGATCTATGGGAAAAGGTGGTTGAACTGTGTAAAACAGAAAAGGGATGCAAAAAGATATCAAGGAATTGATAATACTGGTCAGAAGCGTTTAAACTGTGATTAACAAATGGAATATCAGGGGCTCTGTAAAAACAAAACCACGGTTGGGTAGACCAACAAAAATTTCGTCCACAACTGCCAGGAAAATTGTTTGGGATGCAAAGAATAACTAACAAATAACATCAGCTGAAATCCTAGATTCTCTGAAAACTAGCGGTGTGGCTGTTTCAAGATGCACAATGAGGAGTCACTTGTAGACAAATGGGCTGCATGATCGAGTTGCCAGAAGAAAGCCATTACTGTGCAAATGCCATAAAGTGTCTCGCCTACAATACGCAAAACAGCACAGAGACAAGCCTCAAAGCTTCTGGAACAAAGTAATTTGGAGTGATGAGACCAAAATTGGCCACAACCATAAACGTTACATTTGGAGAGAGGTCAACAAGGCCTATGATGAAAGGAACACCATTCCTACTGTAAAGCACGGAGGTGGATCGCTGATGTTTTGGGAATGTGTGAGCTACAAAGGCATAGGATACGTGCTCAAAGTTGAAGGAAAGATGAATGCAGCATGTTATCAGCAAATACTGCTGCGCATGGGACGTACTTGGATGTTCCAACATGACAACGATCCAAAACACAAGGCTAAGTCGACCTGTCATTGGCTACAGCAGAAAAAAGTGAAGGTTCTGGAGTGGCCATCTCAGTCTCCTGACCTCAATATCATTGAGCCACTCTGAGGAGATCTCAAGCGCGCAGTTCATGCTAGATAGCCCAGGAATTTACAGGAACTGGAGGCTTTTTGCCAAGAAGAGTGGGCAGCTTTACCATCTGAGAAAATAAAGAACCTCATCCACAATTACCACAAAAGACTTCAAGCTGTCATTGATGTTAGAGGGGGTAATATACGGTATTAAGAAATGGGGTATGTAAACGTTTGATTAGGGTCATTTGGATGTTTTGGGTTGTCATTATGATTTAAAAAGAGAAAAACACAGTAGTTTGACAATAAATGGCTTCACCCAACCACTAACCATGAGTGGAGAAAAAGTTTTGCTGTTATCATTTATATTCTCTGAAAAAACGCCAAGAAAGCAAAAATTCTGACGGGGTATGTAAACTTTTGAGCACAAGTGTGTACATAGTGGCTGGTATAGTGTAATGGTTAAGTGCACAGCCTATGACATGGCTCTGCCCTGTTGGAAATAATATAACAGTAGTGGTTCTTGGGCAAGACAACTAACACCATAGTGCCTACCTCAATAAACATGAGAGTGTCATGAACAAAGAGAGTCATGCCAGCCCGGATTAACAAGGTCCGCGTCAGATGTCGAGGAACCAGGATAATCTGATGATAAATGGACTACTGGAACAAACCATACATGGACAAGGAAAGAGAACCTGGATCTGATGAAATGCTACTACAACGTTTCAACATCATAAAGACAAAGCTATTATCACAACTTGAGATGGATCAATTGCACTGCAGATCCACCCCACATGAAGACCTGAAGAAGAACATGTGCAATCCCCTGAAGATATTCTGATCCAGTCCTGCAACTAGAGAGCACTGCAGCTGATCTGAAACAGAAGATCTTAGAAAAACTGAATGCCATCAATACCAGAGATCGACTGCCAAGGCTCAGCAAAGAAACACCACCAGACAGTATGCTAGAAGATGCCAATAGAGCACTTGCATCAATATCTACCACCGCCATAACTCAAACTAATAAACTGATCTATGCTACTGCCTCAGCAATCATTGAAATGCTTGGTTATACAACCAGCAAGAACAACAGAAGTATGTGCCCCCCTTGGAAAAGAAGGCTGGAGACAAAAATCAAGGTGACACGAAGGGAAGTCAGCCATCTAACAGAAATACAGAAGGATGTAAGGATCAAGAATAAGACCAAGCTGGACAAGTACAAAGACCTTACCCCAGCTGAAGCCCTAGAGACTGCTAAACAAAGGCTCACAGCACTCGCTGCAAGACTAGGGAGATACACTAGAGAAGCTGAGGCCAAGAAGATAAATGCCCTGTTCTCCAAAGAACCATCCAAAGTGTACTCCCAACTCCAGAGTAAGGCTGTGTGAACACGTTCAGGATTTTGCGCATTTTTGCGGCGGTGTTCTGTTGCAAAAACGCTTAAAAAACGCATGCATTAAGCATCCTATTATTAGAATGGATTCTGCAATTTTTTCGCAGAAAAAAAACGCATCGTGGTAAAAAACGCAGCTTGTTCATTAATTTCGCTGCAAATTTGCGGATTTCCCACTTTATTATTGACCTAGGATGCTCAGGAAAAAAACGTGAAAAATCCGCAAAAAAAATGCACAAAAAACGTGCAAAAACCGCGATAAAAACACGTCCGGATTTCCTGGGAAAAAGTCAGTTTTTTCTCAGGAAATTTCTGCTAAGAATACTGAACGTGGGCACATATAGCCTAACAGCACAAAGACAGCAACTCCACCAATAGCAGAGACTGAACAATACTGGAGGAACATATGGGAGAAGGAAAAAACACATAACACTAGTGCAATGTGGCTGCAAGATCTGAGAATGAAACACAGCATTCACCTAGAGCAAGAACCAGTCACCATTAGAGAAGCAGACATCCAACAGCGGGTCAAGAACATGAAGAGTCGGACAGCACCTGGTCCAGACATGATCCACACTTATTGGCTGAAGAAATTAACGCATGGCAAAGCAGATGAACTACTAGAAGAAGGCCACCACCCAGCTTGGCTAACACAAGGTAGAACAGTGCTGATCTTGAAGGATCCTCATAAAGGAACAGATCCATCCAATAACCTGCCTTACAACAACATGGAAACTCCTGTCAGGCATCATAGACAATCCAGCACAGCCTGGATTGACTACATGAATGCCACACACTTGGATCTGTGAATGCTTGGCTTTCTACAATGTCAACAGGAAATTAAGAACCTTCCTCAGAAACTCAATGGGGCAATGGAGAACAACATTAGAAGTCAACTCAAGACAACTAGCACAAGTATCCATCAAATGCGGCATATACCAAGGTGATGCACTGTCCCCATTGCTGTTCTGCATAGGCTTGAACCCCCTCAGTCAGATAATTACAGAGTCTGGCTATGGATACAAGTTCAAGAGTGGGAGCACCATCAGCCACCTCCTCTACATGGATGACATCAAGCTGTATGCGAAAACTGAACGAGACATTGATTCACTGATCCACCTGACAAGGATCTACAGCGAAGACATCGGGATGTCCTTCGGACTAGAGAAGTGCGGCCAGTTGGTAATAGAGAGGCAAGGTAGTCAAGACTGATGGAGTGGAATTACCAGCAGGGCACATAGCAGATGTACGGACATGCTACAAGTACCTCCGCATCCCACAGGGCTACGGTAACCATGATGAGGAAGCAAGGAAAGCAGCAATATCCAAATACCATCAAAGGGTAAGACAGGTCCTGAAATGGGAAGAATAAAATCAGCGCCATACCCTGCTGGCATAGTGTGCTGGCCAAAAGAAGAGATGGAAGCTGCAGATGTGAAGACACGAAAGCTCCTCACAATGCATGGAGGTCTCCACAATAAGTCTAGCACCCAAAGATTGTATACCGAAAGGAATGTGGTCGAGGCTTGATAAGCATCCAAGCCACCATCACGGATGAAACAAGGAGTATACAGGAATACATCAGAAGAATGGCGCCAAAAGATGAGATCCTGTGAACCTAAATATTTTTCTATCTACTGGCTAACACGGTACGAAGATATACATCTTTACGAGATCCTGTGAGAAATCCTATGGCAGCAACAACAGATCTGGAAGGAAGGAAGAACAGGAACATGAAGCGCCATGGCAAGGCAAGCCTCTGCATGGGATGTACCATCGACAGATAATGGAGGTGGCTGACATGGTTGGAGAAAGCTGGACTCTGAGACAGCACAGAGGCACTAATCATAGCGGTACAAGAGCTAGCACTAAGTACCAGATCCATAGAAGCAGGAATATACCACTCAAAACAAGACCCAAGGTGCAGACTATGCAAAGAAACCTCAGAAACCGTCCAACACATAGTGGCAGGATGCAAAATGCAAGCAGGAACAGCATATACTGAACGCCATAACCAAGTAACGGGAATTGTATACCAGAACATCTGCACAGCAGAAAAAGTGGTGGAGAATGAAAGGGCTAAAATCCTGTGGGTCTTCAAGATCCAGACGTATAAGCAGGTGTTGGCTAACCAACCAGACATTGTCATAGTAGACAAGGATCAGAAGACAGCAATGATAATAGATGTGGCAGTGCCAAGTGACAGCACCATCAGAAAGAAGGAATATGAGAAGCTGGAGAAATACCAGGGCCTCAAAGGAGAACTGGAGTAGATGTAGAAGGTGAAAGCAACAGTGATTCCAGTGGTGATAGGAGCACTTGGAGCAGTAACCCCTAAGTTGGAAGAATGGCTGCAACAGATCTCAGGAGCAACATCTGAGTTCTCTGTCCAGAAAAGCGCAATGCTGAGAACAGCTAAGATCCTGCGCAGAACCCTCAAACTTCCAAGCTTCTGGTAGAGGACCCGAGAATGAGAAAGGACAACAACAAAGACTACCCCCAGTGGGGATGAGAAGGAAGGTTTTTTTTTTACACACATTATATATATATATATATATATATATATATATATCAAGTGGAGTAAATAAGGTCACAGAGCATTCACTGAGTCACAGAAGTGCATAAAATCCAACCTTTCACGACATGAAAAGAACATGTGCTCCAACACAGTATGATGTATCCACAGTGAACCCAACACAGTATGATATCACAGTGCCCCAGCACAGTATGATTTCTCCACAGTGCCCCCAACACAGTATAAGGTCTCCATAGTGCCCCCAACACATTATGATGTCTCCACAGTGCCCCCAACATAATATGATGTCTCAACAGTGCCCTCAACACAGTATGATGTCTCCACAGGGACCCCAAATCAGTATGTTGTCTCCACAGTGAGCCCAACACAGTATGATGTCTCCACAGTGAACCCAACACAGTATGTCTCCACAGTGAACCTAACACAATATGATGTCTCCACAGTGCCCCAACACAGTATGATGTCTCCATAGTGAACCCAACACAGTATGATGTCTCCACAGTGAACCCAACACAGTATTATGTCTCCACACTGCCCCAACACAGTATGATGTCTCCACAGTGAACCCAACACAGTATGATGTCTCCACAGGGACCCCAAATCAGTTTGATGTCTCCACAGTGAACCCAACACAGTATGATGTCTCCACAGTGAAATCAACACAGTATGATGTCTACACAGTGCCCCAACACAGTATGATGTCTCCACTGTGCCCACAACATAGTATGATGTCTCCACAGTGCCCACAACATAGTATGATGTCTCCACAGTGCCCTCAACACAGTATGATGTCTCCACAGGGACCCCAAATCAGTATGATGTCTCCACAGTGAACCCAACACAGTATGATGTCTCCACAGTGAAATCAACACAGTATGATGTCTACACAGTGCCCCCAATGCAGTATGGTGTCTCCACAGTGCCCCCAACTCAGTATTATGTCTCCACAGTGAACCCAACTCAGTTAATTTCCACACTGCCCCAACACAGAATGATGTCTCTACAGTGAACCCAACACAGTATGATGTCTCCACAGTGAACTCAACACAGTATGATGTCTCCAGTGTAACCCAACATAGTATGATGTCTCCACAGTGCTCCCAACTCAGCATAATGTCTCCACAGTGCCCCAACTCAGTATGATGTCTCCATAGTGAACCCAACACAATATGTCTCCACAGTGCCCCAACACAGTATGATGTCTCCACAGTGAACCCAACTCAGTATGATGTCCTCACAGTGAACCCAACACAGTATATCTCCACAGTAAACCCAAAACAGTATGATGTCTCCACAGTGAACCCAACTCAGTATGTTTCCACACTGCCCTCAACACAATATAATGTCTCCACAGTGAACTCAACATAGTATGATGTCTCCACAGTGTCCCAACACAGTATGATGTCTCCACTGTGCCCCCAACATGGTATGATGTCTCCACAGTGCCCACAACATAGTATGATGTCTCCACAGTGCCCTCAACACAGTATGATGTCTCCACAGGGACCTCAAATCAGTATGATGTCTCCACAGTGAACCCAACACAGTATAATGTCTCCACAGTGAACCCAACACAGTATGATGTCTCAACAGTGAACCAAACACAATATATTGTCTCCACAGTGCCTCAACACAGTATGATGTCTCCATAGTGAACCCAACACAGTATGATGTCTCCTGTTGTGAACACGTTGGAGGCGACATCGGAGCTGGGGCTCCCTCCGGTGGTTGCTGAGGGTAATGAACCAATTGCTGAATGGCTTTCAGCTGAGTCTGAATGGTCTGATATAAGTGACCTGAACTCCCATCAGCCTTGCCGGTAATCAATTGTTCTTCCAGGTCTTGGTTGGAGCTCAGCTTGCATTCCTGCTTTCTTTCAGATAAGTGACTTGTTGTTTTTTTCCCCAAACATGTAATGTCGGTTAGACAAGAAGAAAATACGAACACAGACAGAAAATAGAATGAGCAAACGCTGGGGCCCAATTCTGTCTAGATAGAAAAGTATAGGAAACAATTCTGACTGCAACCCAAAAAACCCTGACAAAAATACCAATACTTCTGATTAACAAAAAAACCTAAGATCACACGATCTCTACCACCTAAATCAGATCTCTGGTGTAACACACAGCAATTCAGCAAAAAAAAAAAACACAGGAACAGAGCAAAAGTGCAAACATAAACTGAGCACAAATGCAGCGCCAGGCCCCAAAAGGGGACCAGGCTGAAGTCCACTGCAAGGCAGCAAACCAGTAAGGAAAATCCAACCAGAGGAAAAAAAAACAACAAGTCACTTATCTGAAAGAAAGCAGGAATGCAAGCTGAGCTCCAGCCAAGACCTGGAAGAACAATTGATTACCGGCCAGGCTGATGGGAGTTCAGGTCACTTATATCAGACCATTCAGACCCAGCTTAAAGCCATTCAGCAATTGGTTCATTACCCTCAGCAACCACCGGAGGGAGCCCCAGCGCCGAAGTCGCCTCCAACGTGTTCACAACAGTCTCCACAGTGAACTCAACACAGTATGATATTACCACAGTGCTCCAGCACAGTATGATCTCTCAACAGTGCCCTCAAAACAGTATAATGTCTCAACAGTGCTGCCAGCACAGTATGATGTCTCAATGGCACTCCTAACACAGTATGGTGTCTGCACAGTGCCCGCAACACAGTATGATGTCTCCAGAGTGTCTGCAACACAGTATGATGTCTCCACAGTGCCTTCAAATCAATATGATGTCTCAACAGTGACCTTAACACAGTATGAAGTCTCCATAATGGCCACAACACAGTTCGATGTCTCCATAGTGCTCACAACACAGTATAATGTCTCAAGAGTGCTCCCAATACAGTATGATGTCCCCAAAATGCCCCATCACAATATGATGTCCCCCACAGTGCATCTAATGCTGTAATGTATGTGGTACAGTTCATATAGCGTCTTGTGCTTGGGTGCGATGAAAATACTTGAGACACAGGTTGATAAAGAAAGTCTTGTATTGCTTCATACAAATTGGCAAAAATAAACACACAGGTTGCAAACACAGAAGCAGGAGACACAGCAGGCCAGAGTTATCTAAGTTCATCAATAACTCTCCACAACAGATTCAGATCTTCTTCTATGTTACCGCAAGTCCATGCAACGTGGGGCTTTCAAGAGCAGAGTTCAGAGTCCACAAGTGCTTCAGAGTTTCTCAGTAGAAATGGCTGGAGTACAAGGTCCAAGGCTTCAGGAGTCAGAACACAGGTTCACTGCAGGCTAGATTCTGAAGCACTGATTGCTCAGGTGTGGCTGTTTAAGAAGCAAACGGAGAGAATCAGGGCGGGAACATGCAAGCTGGAAAACTCCATTTTAACTGAGGGCAAGATAGCTGCAGCAAAACAGAAAGCAAAATGGCCGACGAACAAACTGAGTTTCAGAAACAGATACACAGAACCTTACATTACTCCCCCCTTAGGGGCAACCTCCGGATGACCTCAGACCAGGCTTGTGTGGGTACCTCTGATGAAACTGACGGAGCAAGCGAGGAGCATTAACGTTATTGACTGGCTCCCATGAGTTGTCCTCCACTGGGTAGCCCTGCCATTTAATCAGATATTGTAACTGATTTCTATACAACCTGGAATCTAAAATCCTTTCCACCACAAATTCTTCCTGACCATCGACTAGCACTGGGTCAGGGCAAGGAGAAGAACGTCCAGGAAACGTATTGGGTGTCGCAGCCTTTAGTAGGGATACATGAAAGACAGGGTGGATTCTCATAGTTCTGGGCAATTGAAGACGACAAGCAACGGCACTTATAATCTTACTGATTTTATAGGGTCCAATGTACTTATGTCCCAACTTAGACGATGGAATCCTTAACTTAAGATTTCTGGTTGACAGCCAGACCAGGTCTCCTACCTTAAAAGCTGGTGCAGGTTTACGAAATTTATCTGCTGCCTTCTTGTACCTTTCCTGAGCCGATTCCAGATTCTCCTTTAGAAGATCCATATTCTTCTGTAAAGTCGTGACTCTTTCAGCCACTGCTGGCAAAGGCGTCTCTATGGGAAATCGTGGTAGAATGTTAGGATGATAACCTAAATTAGAGTAAAAAGGAGACTGTTTAGTGGAGGCACTCTGAGAGTTGTTGTAAGAGAACTCAGCCAATGGAAGTAGATCCACCCAATCATCCTGTAGGTGGCAGATAAAGCAGCGGAGATACTGCTCCAGGGTTTGATTGGTTCGTTCGGTTTGTCCATTAGTCTGGGGATGAAAAGCAGAAGAAAGGTTTACTTTAATGTCCAATGCTGCACAGAAATTTTGCCAAAACCTAGAAGTGAATTGCACCCCTCGATCCGAAATAACCTCATCCGGTACTCCATGTAAACGAAACACATCTTTAATCATCAAATCTGATGTCTGTTTTGCAGTGGGTAAGCCGACACAAGGGATAAAATGAGCTGCCTTTGTTAAACGATCAACCACCACTAGAATAGTGTTCTTCCCTTGAGAGGTTGGTAATTCCACAATGAAGTCCATAGAAATGGATCCCCACGGGCGGGACGGGGTGGGAAGAGGCTGTAACAGACCAGTTGGTGAAGAGCGAGGTGTTTTGCATCTTGCACAAACCTCACACGAAGTGACATAGTCCAAAACATCCTTCCTACAAGTGGGCCACCAAAAGAAACGAGAAAGAAATTCCTGTGTCTTTAGAATTCCTCTATGCCCGGCTATTTTGGAATCGTGAATGAGTTGCAATACTCTCAATCTGACTGTTTCAGGTATATACAGACGTTGTCCCAGAATCCACACACCATTCTTAAAGACAAGACTTACGTCCCTTGGGGGTTGAGCCAAAAAAGAATCCGCATGGTATGCTTCCTTGATGTCTTTAATTAGGTCTTGATGATGAATCACTCCTAGGAATCTAGAGTCAGGAAGAATAGTCTTAGGAGGAGTAATTGGACGTGTCTCTGCTGAGTAAATCCTAGAGAGTGCATCAGCCTTTCCATTGCGCGATCCTGGTCTATAAGAAATAATAAAATTAAATTGGTTTAAGAAAAGATTCCAGCGAGCCTGGCGAGGAGTCAGGCACTTAGCCGACCTGATAAACTCAAGATTACGATGATCTGTCAGAACGACTATTTGCTGTGCAGCTCCTTGAAGAAGGTGTCTCCATTTTTGAAGGCGGCAATAATGGCCAACAACTCTCTATTGCCCACATCGTAGTTCTTCTCAGCCGAAGACAACTGCTGGGAAAAGAAGGCACAGGGATGCAAGACATTCTTCTCACCTGTTCTCTGAGAGAGTATAGCTCCCACGGCACAGTCTGAAGCATCCACCTCTATTATGAAGGCAAGCTCTGGGTTGGGATGTACTAGGATAGGTGCAGTGGTAAATTTATCTTTTAGACGGGAAAATGCTTCCTGGGCTTGGGGAGTCCAGGAGAACTTAGACTCTTTCCGGGTAAGTTGGGTGATAGGTGACACTACCTCAGAGAAATTTCTAATGAAACGTCTATAGAAGTTTGCAAACCCGATGAAGCGCTGTACCTCCTTCACATTTCTAGGACTTGGCCAATCATTGATGGCTTGGGTTTTACTTCCATCCATACTAATTCCTTGTGTAGACAGTACATACCCCAGAAATTGAATTTCGGTCTTATGGAATTCACACTTTTCAAGCTTGATGTAAAGATGATTTTGTCTTAGACGTTCCAAGACCATTCTCACATGTCCATGATGTTCCTCTGTGGAGTTAGAAAAAATTAAAATATCATCCAAATAAATTACCACGAATGTATCTAGGAGATCCTGAAGATGTCATTCACCAAGTGTTGGAAAGTGGCTGGGGCGGTACTCAGACCAAAAGGCATAACCAGATATTCAAAGTGTCCATAGCGTGACCTGAATGCAGTCTTCCATTCATCCCCAGGTCTAATACGGACTAAGTTATAGGCCCCACGAAGATCTAGTTTAGAAAAAATTTTAGCATGTCGCACTCTCTCCAATAACTCAGGGATTAAAGGCAATGGATAACGGTTTCTAATAGTAACCTTATTAAGTTCCCTATAGTCTACGCATGGTCTCAGGGATCCATCTTTCTTCTTTACAAAGAATATGGGTGCCCCTGCAGGAGATGAAGAGGGGCGTATGAAGCCCTTGGCTAGATTTTCGTCTATGTACTCTTTTAAAGCCTTCAGCTCGGGCCCCGCCAGGGGGTAGATCTTACCAAAAGGTATCTCTGCTCCAGGCAATAATTCAATTGGACAATCATATGGACGGTGAGGAGGAAGCTGGTCAGCGTTCTTCTTGTCACATAAATCCACATAGTCCTGGTATACAGCTGGTAATTCAGGGACTGACATGGTTCCTTTAGGAACAGAGCAAGCTGAAATTTTTTGACTCATCTGTTTCTCTGGAAAGTGTAATTCCTTGGTCTCCCAGTTAATGGTAGGATTCTGAGCCTGCAGCCATGGTAGCCCTAGAATAATGGGAAAGTGAGGAGAAGAGATAAGCATAAAGGACAGTTTCTCTTGATGATCTTTACCCATAAGAACCTTTAAAGGCTCTGTTTCCTGATCCACTGGTCCAGAGGTCAGCAGGGAGCCATCCACAGTTTCCATCTGTACTGGAGCAGCCTTCTTCACTGAACGTATTCCCTGTTTTAGAGCAAAGGAGACATCCATAAAATTTCCACTTGCACCTGAGTCGATCATGGCAGAGCTAGACACCCAGGCTGAGTCAACCCAGAGTTTGATGGAAAGAAAACAGTGAGAATTGTTTTTCTTACAACTCAGCTGGGACACCGCTGAGGAAACTTGAAAGATGGCAGCATTTACACAGTCTACGTCCTCAGAGGTAACGGAGTTTAAGTCCGAGAAATCAAGATCTGTTGCTGCAGCTCTCTCTGGAGCCTGAGGCTCGGACCTGACAGATCCCCTCTCGCAACACTCACAATGAATGAGTGCTGCAGTAGTCTTGCGAGAACGGCTGGGACAGTTAATAATAAAGTGCCCTGACTTACCACAATAAAAACATAGATTCTCCTTAAAACGATGTTCCTTGCGTGCATCACTAACCCGTCGTAGTAAAGAGTCTACCTGCATGGGTTCAGGTTCAGGTTCCCGTGTAATCCTATTCAAAGGTTCCTTAGCTGGAGAGGAAGGTAGGAAAAGGTTAGTACGATTGCTTTCGAACCATCTCTCTTGCCTGCGTTCAGTTAAACGAGTATCAATACGGATGCAGTAGTTAATAAAGTCACCTAACGCAGTGGGAGGGTCGGCACGAGCAAGTTCATCCTTAATTAGTGGGGATAACCCCTTTCGAAAAATAGATTTTTTGGCGGAATTGTCCCAGGTGGTATCAAGGGCCCATCTCCTGAAATCCAAGGCATATTCAGCTACTGAGTGCTTACCTTGGCGCAAAGCTAACATGGCTGCTTCAGCTGTTGCACCTCGATTGGGGTCATCAAACACCTGCCCCATGGCTGAAATAAAATCATCAAGGTGATTCAAACAATCATCCTCAGTCTCAATCAGAGGGTTTGCCCATATCAAAGCCTTGTTGGTAAGCAACATAATTATAGTAAGCACCTTAGATCGTTCAGTAGGAAATTGTGAAGCATGTGCAGAAAAAAAAAGATTACATTGATTAACAAATCCCCTGAATTTTTCACGTTCACCACCAAAACGAAAAGGGGGCAACTTGGGAATCCCAGAACTCGGGGCCACGGCAGGAGCCTGGACTTGCCCCTCCAGAACCTCAATCCTGGCTCGCAAATCCTGAGTAGTCTGTCCAACCACTTGCAAATTGTGATTATTTAGGTCCTGAAGATTTGTAAAACGGGTCTTTATATTCTGCAAATCTGCAAGGATATTATCAGTCACTCCACAAAGTTCCTTTATGCGGGCCTCCATTTTCCAGATCTTTTAAGACAGGATACTGGAAGAAGAGGAGAGAGAAAAAAAAACAATAGTGTTCACCTGTGGCAACACTGAAGAAAGAAAAAACTTTAAGGGAACTGCTCACCTGGAATGGTTGTGAGAAGTCACAACCACTATCATCACAGAAAGCTTTCAACCAGACATCTGATATCCAGAGTTTCAGCAGACAAAAAGAGAAGAGAAAAAAAAAAACAATAGTGTTTACCTGTGATAACACTGCAGAAAAAAAAACTTAAGGGAATTGCTCACCTGGAATGGTTGTGAGAAGTCACAACCACTGTCATCACAGAAAGTACAACCGGACATCCAATATCCACAGTACAGCAGACAAGCCTTTCCAGACCCAGCAGACCCAACGTTTGGCTTCAGAATCTTGTAATGTATGTGGTACAGTTCATATAGCGTCTTGTGCTTGGGTGCGATGAAAATACTTGAGACACAGGTTGATAAAGAAAGTCTTGTATTGCTTCATACAAATTGGCAAAAATAAACACACAGGTTGCAAACACAGAAGCAGGAGACACAGCAGGCCAGAGTTATCTAAGTTCATCAATAACTCTCCACAACAGATTCAGATCTTCTTCTATGTTACCGCAAGTCCATGCAACGTGGGGCTTTCAAGAGCAGAGTTCAGAGTCCACAAGTGCTTCAGAGTTTCTCAGTAGAAATGGCTGGAGTACAAGGTCCAAGGCTTCAGGAGTCAGAACACAGGTTCACTGCAGGCTAGATTCTGAAGCACTGATTGCTCAGGTGTGGCTGTTTAAGAAGCAAACGGAGAGAATCAGGGCGGGAACATGCAAGCTGGAAAACTCCATTTTAACTGAGGGCAAGATAGCTGCAGCAAAACAGAAAGCAAAATGGCCGACGAACAAACTGAGTTTCAGAAACAGATACACAGAACCTTACAAATGCAGAATTATGTTGCCACAGTAACCCCCCACAGTACCATATCACCATAGTGCACCAACACAGTATGAGTTCCTACAATGCCCTCACAGTTCTCTCACACTAAGTATGATGCCCCTATAGTGACTCCCCTAAAATACGATTCCCCCTAGTTTACGCACGCATGTTATAAAGCCTCCACAACTCCCCATGCACATCGTTGTACCTCACAGTATGATGCCCCCACAGTTCCTCCACATATATTATGCCTTACAGTGCCCCCAAAAGCATTTACTGAAAAAAAAATTCTACTCAACTTGTCCGGTTCCTCTGAATCTTTTTTTTTTGGAATCTCTACCCTCCTAACTAGATTCACAGCACCTCAGTGTCCCTCCTCCCTGTTGCTGAATCTTTACCCACCTAAGCTCATTCATAGCTCCTCAGTGTCCCTCCTTCCTGTTGCTGAAGCTTTACCCACCTAAGCTGATTCATAGCTCCTCAGTGTTCCTCCTTCCTGTTGCTGAATGTTTACCCACCTAAGCTGATTCACAGCTCCTCAGTGTCCCTCCTCCCTGTTGCTGAATGTTTACCCACCTAAGCTGATTCATAGCTCCTCACTGTGCCTCCTTCCTGTTGCTAAAGCTTTACCCACCTAAGCTGATTCACAGCTCCTCAGTGTTCCTCCTCCTTGTTACTGAATCTTTACCCACCTAACTAGATTCACAGCTCCTCAGTATCCCTCCTCCCTGTTGCTGAATCTTTACCCACCTAAGCTGATTCATAGCTCCTCAGTGTCCCTCCTCCCTGTTGCTGAATCTTTACCCACCTAAGCTGATTGACAGCTCCTCAGCGTCCCTCCTCCCTGCTGCTGAATCCTATCTCACCTAGCCTCATGCACATGTCCCCAGTTTCCTTCCTGTCTGCTATTGTTGCTGACCTCATACTGCTCAGTACAAGCCGCAGAAGTCAGTCAGCCTCGGTGGGCAGAAACTGAATTCATTTTGAGTTATAAACTCTTTTACGCTATAGCTGGACTCTTAAAATGCTCACGTTAATGTCAGGGTTGTATACAGCCATTCTGACATGGATTTTCAAAGTAAATACTCCAGTCTCATCAGGTCTAACATATCTATTTAATAATATATGCAGTTTATGTTGTAAAATCTGGTGAAAAATTATCTTTATGTAATGTGATATAGTTCTTAGCCCATTGTAGAAGACCAGTATTACAGCTTAGCATGGTTTGCTCCCAACTTACCGGAACTCCAATTCTTAGCCCGAAGTCAACTGCCAGTGATCAAGTTTCTGTTGGACAGCTGTGAGACATGCCGCCGCGGGAACATATTTTTCGAGCACGCCGAAGTCACTCGGTTAGCATACAAGCATGCTCAGATAACACTTTATCCCAGCACGTATGCTCATCACTAGTGCCAACCATTAGCCATAAAGTTCTCAACTTGGTGTTAACATCATATAATTCTGAACCCGGGTAATAAGGATTAAATAGACGCATCATCAATGTTTGTACAGGTCTGTATGTGTATTAAGGAAACGTTTAGTTCCCTTTTGGTTTCTTTTATGTTTTGTTGCCTTTTTATACGGTCATTCTTAAAAGTCACTAATGAAAATCCTTTGTGAGCCTCTACGCGAGGTCTCATTATAATGCACATTTTATAGATGGAGTCCCATTCTTTGGAATTCTGTCCTTGACCTTAGCATTACTTACAGGACTCCTTGGTTTGGAGGCAGCGCTGCTGATTAATGTGAAGTGCTTATACCGAGTGATATTATGTGTATGGAGAAACTTTACTAACAAGTGTATATTATATTTTATTAAAGCCTAGTCTGGTTATACAATGATACAATAAACACTCCTAAAACATACTGAAGGGATATTTAAAATTTAGATTGTGTGTCCCAATGGGTGCAGTGACTGACATGTGTGATGACCTCTAAGATAATAATATATAATATATATAATATATAATATAATATATAATAATAATAATAATAATAATAATAATAATAATAAAAAAGTCATTTAAGAGGGGACTTGTACAGACAATAGACATTACAGCACAACAATAAACACATAGATCAAAACAGATACTAAGAGGAGTGAGGGCCCCGCTCGCAAGCTTACAATCTATGAGGAAAAGGGGAGACACGAATGGTGGCTGGTAAACTCTTCACTGTTCTACCAAAAGTAAGTGTTAAAGGGGTGGTCTGAAACTAACATTGATTTTAATCCTAAGTGTCTACTTATTGTAATAATCTAATCGCTTTTCTAATATAGTTTAAAGAAGCACTCCTCCTCCTCTTCCTTGTCCTCCCCCTCCGCCCATCAAATTTGTTTATCCCCTTAATATATTGTAGTCATCACATCATATCACACTGCGTACTTACAATTGCTCATTTTGCCTTTCTACCCAGATAATTCTTCTCTTTTCCATTAGGTCTATGACATCACGTGATTAAAAACAAACTAGTGAATCCTTCTAAGCTCTATGTAGAAACAGGAGGACAATTTTCCCTGCATGAGTCTTGAGTCACTGCAAAGGTCCCTGGCAGGTGGAGGAGGCTGGGTCAGGAGGTGAAGAGGGAATGATAAATGCAGGGAGAAGAGACTTCCTGCTTCTACATAGAGCAGAGAATAGAGAAGAATTATTTGGGTAGAAAGGCAAAATGAGCAATTGTAAGTACACAGTGCTGTATAATATGATGATTGCGATATATTAAGAGGAAAAAACTTTGGGAATGCAACTTTAATTAAAAAAGTTCATATCATTCTCTTACTACTGAGTCTGCTTTTTTTTTACTTCCCATTTGATGACATTTCATTTGAAAATCCCCAGTGCCTGATTGACAGCTCCTCAATGTTCCTCCTCCCTGCTGCTGTCGAGATCTCACTCAGTATAAACTGCAGCTGTCATTCAGGTTGGGGAGGTGGAGACTGAATACACTTGGATGTATGACTTCTCCCGCTCTTTAGCTGGTCTCATGAACTGCTCAGCTTAATATCAGAATTATACAGTCATTCTGTCATGGATTTTTTTTTTGACACGTCTAAAAGATTTATTTAATAATGGATGAAGTTTATACTGTGAAATTTGGTGACAAATTCTCTTGAAATCCAAACAGAGTGTTAAAACATACCAAATGTTTCGCCACATAGGCATCTTCTTCAGGGGTTCCAGGACTATAACACAGGATTGCCAAACCATCTAAACCCTTCACTCCCCCAGATAACTAATAAGAATGCAACACCAGAACAAACTCATTATCACGTAAATATTGACGTGCAGACAAGCCAATAAAATCCATGCATGGTAGGTCATGGTATCGTTAATAATGGGCTTGTCTCATTGTTGAAATCCTACTGTGCAGTCATGTTCCCTTCCATCTAGCTACTTTGTATTGCTTAGAGTATAACTTCAGGACCAGACTACAAAGGGTTTTTTTTGTAACCTTGATGACTAGTGATGATATGACCTATGGAAGTTGGGCTTCTGGTACCTGACCTGAACTTTATCCCAAAGTCCAGTATGGGTACCAGAACTGTACCCGAACTTGAACCAGAACCCGAATCCCCATTGAAAACAATGGGGACCCGAACTTTCGAGTTGGAAAATATTCTCTCTCTCTCCAGAACTCCGAACGTTGCAACAAACTTCTGGGAAAAGTCCATATTCGGCTTTTATCACCGGACACCAACTGTTCGGTACGAACCCCAAACTTTTAAGTTCTGGTTCGCTCTTCTCTACTGAAGACGCTGATTGAGCTCAATACGTTCCTCTATTTGTACATCCAAAAACTATTTGAAACATGACTTTATTTTATATGTATGAGATCAGGAGAAAAAACTGTTTGCATGCATGTAAATACCCGTTAAGTGTTATTTTTTATTTATTTATTTTTAAATAGAATTAAAATGACATCTAAAGTGAAGATTCTTATGTGTTATTTAATCCGAACATCAAGATCCGCAGATGGTTTAATTGTGAAAAATGATCAACGAAAAAACAAATTACCCCAGCACTAAAAGGGTTTATTTTCATTTTTTTTCTCTCTCCAGAAAGAACTTTTGCCCTTAGTAATTTGAGAGGCAGCTCTGCTCATCCTGGAAATGGCCGGCCTTGTGGGATTACACAGATCATTTAATATCCTACAACAGTTTTATTTCATGCTATTTAGTGCCATGCTGCTTCATTTATAAGAGAACATTAATAGTCTTCCCAGGCATTTGGCACATGATATGTCAATCTTCAGGGGAGGGCAGTTCACTTGGACTTAAAAATACTTTTGCTGACCTTACCCAGCTAAAAAAAAATCTAGCATCGGATTCTAGAAAAAAATAGTTTTCTTCGATTAATTGGTATCTGGAAAATAATGAATATATTTTGAGGCTTGTTCACACATAGCGTTTTTGATGCTTTTTTTTCCATATGTGCAAAGTACAGTATCATCACAATTAATGAAATTTCTCAAATCTCGTTAATATGGTGCATTTTTTCCATGCATTTTTTAAAATACAAAATTGTAATTTTTCCATGTTTTTACTGCAGCTTTTCTCCATTGAGATCAAAATGGCTTAGTACCAAAAACATACATAATGTATTTATATATATATATATATATATATATATATATATATATATGCATTTATCATTTAGAAAAAAAAAACCTGTGTGTGTCTTTGATTTTATTATAATTTTATTTATTTATTATTTTAATTATATGACTCCAATATATTTCAGAGATCTGGTCATCACCCATATTGACCCCAGTCAACATTGGGGATCACAAAATAAATTCTCAATTAGCCTATTTTAGGAATATATGCGGTCTAAGGGGTAATGTCTCTCCTTGTGTAGAGAGACATGCCTGGCATGAAAGTGTAAAGAGACGTATAGGCCATGTAATGTTCATCTGGGAAATTAAAAAATTGGCAGAAATGCGATGATGAATCAGGACCATCATTTTTTTTGGGTGGCACTCTGCGAAGTTCCTCTTTTGGCTTCTAATGGGTAAATGAGATCCCTGTAGATCCGTTTCACATTGAGAGCTTTTCCAAGGGCTCAAGCGCAGTCTGCACAGAACCATACACTGTAAATTCTGGAAAATGAAGTCAATTTGGGCTTTTTTTTTTGCCATCTCCTTGTCCTGACCCTGAACTTAATTCACATTTTCAAGAACTATATGAAAATAGCTAGTATTAAGTGATTCACAAAAACAAGGAGCAGAATTCTGAAGAGATCAGTTACTCAGCAGCTGTAACTAGTTTTAGACGTATAAATGGATTCACACGTTACATTGTGCGCAGAAATAATCTTTTACTTTATGGAATGTTCAGAAGTCTCCAGTAAAATAACATTCTGTAACATTTTGGTGACCTTGGGTTTTTAGAGAACTGTATTTTTGGCATAAGTATTTCAATAAATGCTAGATTACTATCACACTTGCGGCAAGAATTAGAGAAAGACGGCATCGGTTGGCTGTGTGATAAATAAAGGTGTACATTTAATTCAACAGTGCTGGCGGTGTTGCGCTGCATTCACATCTGTGCTGCAGATTCTATCATGTTCCACAGGAGGAATAGAGCTGCAGATATTTCTAGTTCTCCCACCAAAAAGATGGACTTCTTGGTGAAAACCAATAGATGTGATTCTAAAGGGAACCTGTTAACTCAGGAAATTATATTTACCTGCAGATATAGGGTTAATCTGCAGGTAAATAGCGTTACAATGCTGCCTGGTCATGTTACTGAAAGTGCAGCTAAAGGGAGAAATTAAACATTTTTCCTCTTGGGAGCTGCTGGCTTTCAGTCATGGGAGCATGCACAGAGCAGCTACAAACACAGATGTCCAAACCGCAGGATTAACAACCATACATTGTGATCCTAAAAGTGAAAAATTTATTAACCCCCTTTACGACCTTGGACGTATCCATACGTCCAGGTTGGCTGCTACTTACCGACTTTGGACGTATAGATACGTCATGGCGATTTTATAGGCACAGAACCTTTGCACGAGCGATCGCCGACAGGTGTCAGCTTATCCTGACAGCTGACACCCGGAAATCAATACAAGGAGTGGTGCCCGCATCGCTCCTGGATCTTTAACCCTTTAAATGCTGCAATCAAAATCGATTGCAGCATTTGGCAAGCATGAAGGAGGGAACCCCCTCTGTTCTCTGATCGGAGCCCCCGGCAACGTCATCACGAGGGGTCGATCATTGCCATAGTGACCCAATGTTGTCATGACGAAATCCAGGTCAGAAGAGCTAGCAAACTTGCTACAGCATGCTCAGAATATGGTGTAGCAAGTTTGTATGTCAGTGCAGCGCTGACAGTTTGTAAAACATTGCAAAGCTCCTGCATTGCTATGCTTTACAAGCGATCAGTCTGCAAAAAGTGAAAGTCTCATAGTGGGACAAAGAAAAAAGTAAAAAAAAAATGTAAAAATGTAACACAAAAAAATCACTAAATAGAAAAAATATATAGTGTACCCATAAATAAATATTTTTATGAAGAAACAAACAAAAAAAGTACACATATTTGGTAATACTGTGTTCGGAACGACCCGACCTATAAAACTGTCCTGTCCTTAGTGAACACTGCAAAAAAAAGACAAAAAACAATGCTTTATCATAATACCGCTAAATAAAAAGTGAAATAAAACGCGATAAAAAAGATGAATGTAAATAAAAATGGTATATCAGAAAACATCATCTTGTCCCGCAAAATATAAGCTGCCATGCAGCTCCATCAGTGGGAAAATAAAAAAGTTATAGCTCTCACAGTAAAGAGATGCAAAAATAATAATTTTTTTTCTATAAAATAGTTTTTATTGTGTAAAAGTGCCAAAAAAGAAAAAAACTATATAAATGTGGTGTCGCTGTAATCGTACTGACCTGAAGAATAAAGATGCCTTATCAATTTTACCACACGCGGAACGGCATAAACCCCCCGCAAAAAAAGCAATTACTAAATTCCTGTTTTCTTGTTCATTCTGCTTCCCAAATATTGGAATAGAAAATGATCAAAAAAGTCATGGTACTAATAAAAATGTCAAATCAGCTCGCAAAAAAACAAGCTTTCACATGTCTCTGTCGACTGAAACATGGAAAAATTATAGCTCTTTTCAGCTGCAGATGAAGGAAGGGAGACACAGTCATTACTAGTGGGTAGGCGGAGCCCACATAGGATAGAAACACCTCAGATTAAAAAAAGTGTTGTCCGGCCCCTCCAGCATATAGGGCTCCTCCTACTCCAGCTCTCCAGTCTAAAATTTGAGGTTCACAGAGGATAGTCGCTGCTGGAAGCAGCTCCTCAGAAGATTTTTTTATTTTAAGTCGGACAGAGACTTGGATCACCAGAAGTGGTCTAGAGGTCTCAGGGGTCTCAGCGCTGCTGGACCCCCACCTCTCCCTTGGCGGATCTGTATTACCCTATAAGGTGGTCCCTGCAGAACCCTGCCGGCCCTGGGGGATGAGGATTGCTTCCCTGGCGGGGACGCAAACCGCGCTTCTGGGGTCACTGCGTTCCCCGCCCTGGGGGGAAGCTACGGGCACAGCGCCACAAATCTCTGAGGGGTCCCTGTGGCGCTCAGCTGGGTGAGTACTCCACATTTTAATGTGTTTGAGTGCTTCAGCGGCCGCTGTGGCAGCCGCTGCTACATGTATTCATGTGTGGTGATTGTGTACTTTTGTCCGCAGGTGGATTGCCTGCAGGACATGGGAACGGAGGAGTCGCGCGCTTTTTTTGAAACCGGCAGGGGGCGTGGCTTCGCGCTCTCCCATTTTTTCACGGGCAGGAAGTGCTCTGAGCGCGCGCCTTGTCCTGCCTTTTTTCTTCCGGTTTAGATCTCTCTAGCGCGGCGGCCATTACTGACGGCCTCCTCGGGCTCCTCACTCTCCGCTCTCCCCGACCGACCGAAAGGAGACACTACACCACGGCCAGCTGGGTGAGTCGCCTCTACCTGTCAGGGCAGAAGCTTGACCCCCTCAGCGCAGGACAAGGTATTGTCACACAGAACGCTCCCGCTGCGATCACAATAGCGATGCATAGTTTTGCGATCGTTTTTTCTTTTGTGATCGTTTTTTATGTCGCTAGTAGCTGCCACAGTGGGCGATCTCATTGACGACGCATAAGTGGTTAGCGATCTCCTTAGCGACTTTGGCGGTCATTGCGATGTACAATTCAGCGCAATATGTTAGCGATCTCGTTGGCGTTCTTGTTTAATGTGGCATACTTTTGAACACTGTCCTGCAGCTGTTACCTCATAAGAGGCACCTGCGGCTCGCACACCCTTTTCATTAAATAAGGGTTGTGGAGAGTCTGCAACATTAACCCATTCTTTGGTGGTTAACCCTTTATTGGGAGACAAAAGCTGGGGTAGCTCTCTATTTAAGAAGCTTAACCCTTCAGCGTTCATTTTGCCTTTGAAATCCACACTGTTCTGGTGCTGACAGGTTTTTACCTGCCATATACTGTGTGAGGGCATGTCGGATCAGGGTCCAGGAGCGGACCGTCTCCCAGATCCGCTACAGGATCAGCCTCGTGTATCTGACACGCAGACCTCGACGGCGTCAAGCGCAGCGGTCGGAGGTTACAGTGACGGCAAAATGGATGCCCTCGCTCGTTCTATTGATGGCCTGTCTGACCTTCTAGGTTATTGGGTGTCAGCTAGATCCTCTCATGGCAGGAAGCGACACAGGCCGGTGCCATCTTTTTCGCGTAGCGACTCAGAGATTTCTGATATGGAGGGTTCCCCTCCAAGCTCGGATGGTGAGATATCCGATTTGGTTAAAGAGGAGGATCGGCAGGGACAATCTGCCTCTCTTTTGAGCCGTACAGAGGCTTTTATTGGAGCCATGAGGGAGGCGTTACAGTTACCGGAGGAGGTAACTAGACGTCCTGGTAAGTCGGCCCGGATGTTTCAGGAGCGCATAGGTCGCGATCAGCCTTACCATCTCTGGATGAGCTTAATGAGGCAGTGGAGAAGGAACGCCTGTGTCCAGATAAACGTTTTCAGGGGACACGTTTTTTTGAGACGCTGTATCCGTGTACTACGGAGTTGATTGCTAATTGGATTCCTTCTCCTGAATTGGATGTCCCTTTATCCCAGCTTAGCAAATCCTCATTACTTCCTGTTAAAGGTAAGGCGAGTCTGCAGGATCCGCTGGACAGAAAAACGGAGATGGCGGCGAAATCCATCTACGAGGCCGCGGGTCATGGATTCAGAGCTGTGCTAGGATCCATGTGTGCTTGTAAAGCCTCCTTGAGCTGGTTAGACCGTCTACGGACGGCGTGGCAAGATGGATCCCCACTATCCGAGGTAGAGGGGCTTTTCAAGTCATTGGAGGATGCAGCTCGATATGGCAGTGATGCAGGTTTGGATACTGCCTCCATGCTGTCCAGGGCACAATCCTCGGCGATCACAGTCAGGAGAGCTCTGTGGCTTAGACAGTGGACCGGAGATGCGGTTTCCAAGCAAGGTTTGCTTTCTTTAGCTTACAAAGGTGGTCATCTATTTGGATCTGCCTCACGGAGCTGATTGCCAAAGCAAAGGCAAAAGAAACGGCTTTACCGCAACGAAGAGCTGTGGCTTCTGCGTCTGGCAGGCCTAGTGCCGGTGGTAGTCGGCGGTCCTTTCGGTCCAGGGGATGGTTTGGTCAGCCCTCTTGGGGATCGGGTCTTCCCTCTTTTTCGGGAAAAAAGAGCGCTCAGAAATCTCGCACTCCCTGGAAACAGAGCTTCCGCCAAGACAAGCGGGAAGCTGACAAAAAACCCCTAAAGCGGACTGACGCCAGGGTCTCACTCGAGGGCTCTCGAGTGGGAGGTCGCCTGCTCCAATTCAAGCCGACTTGGGCTTCCCGCGTGTCGGACACCTGGGTGACGCGGGTCGTGTCGGCAGGCTACTTCATAGAGTTTCTTTCTCGACCCCCAGACAGTTTTTGTCTATCCCGCATTCCGTCAGAGCCCGGGCTGATTGCCGCTCTACTACGGGAGGTCGATTCCCTTCTACAGAAGGGTGTGGTGGTACCAGTTCCACCGGAGGACCAAGGAAGAGGTTTTTATTCCAACCTCTTTGTAGTCCCCAAAAAGGAGGACAAATTTCGTCCCATTCTGGATCTCAAAAGATTAAATCGGCATGTCCGCACCCAAAAATTCCGCATGGAATCACTTCGCTCCGTTGTGGCGGCCTTGTCACAGAACGATTTTTTGGTGTCAATCGACATTCGCGACGCTTATTTGCATGTCCCCATCGGAAGGGCCCACCAACGCTTCCTGCGTTTTGCCATAGGTCAGGACCATTACCAGTTTGTGGCCCTGCCATTCGGTCTGGCCTCAGCACCCAGAGTTTTTACAAAAATTCTGGCTCCTCTCATGGCGATTCTGCGAAAACAGGGGATTACGATTCTTCCCATCTGGACGACCTTTTGATTGTGGCGTCCTCAAAGGAGGAGGCGGTGACGGCTCGCGATTTATCCCTTCAGCTCCTGGAGGACTTCGGGTGGCTGATCAATTGGGAGAAGTCATCCCTGGAACCGTCGCAGTCAATCCTGTTTTTGGGAATGCAGTTCGACACGATACGAGCAGTGGTGTCTCTGCCCTCAGACAAGCAAGCGAGTCTTCTTCACCATGTGCAGGGTATGAAGTCTGCGACAGCAATGTCCCTTCGAAGGTGTATGCGCCTTCTGGGTTTGATGGTGGCGTCAATGGAAGCAATTCCGTTTGACCAATTTCATTCCAGGGCTCTCCAAATGCTCATCTTGAACCGTTGGGATCGATCACGGTTTTCACTGGATTGCAGTGTCATCATCTCCCACAGGGTGAGAGAGTCGCTAGAATGGTGGTTACGTCCAAAAGCGTTATCCCTGGGGAAGTCCTTCCTTCCTCCAAGGTGGTCGATCATAACCACCGATGCCAGCCTGACGGGCTGGGGGGGCGTCTGGAACGGTCTTTGGATTCAGGGGGTATGGTCATTGGAAGAGTCTGTCCTGCCGATCAACATCCTGGAATTGAGGGCAATTTTCCTTTGCCTCCAACACTGGACGGTCCCTTTAAGCGGTCTACCAGTCCGAGTGCAGACAGACAACGCGACGGCGGTCGCGTATATCAACCATCAAGGTGGAACGAGGAGCTTCAGGCTCATGATGGAAGTGTCTCGAATCCTGGTATGGGCCGAGGCCAGGGTGCCAGCCATCTCTGCGATTCACATTCCAGGAGTTCAGAATATCACAGCGGACTTCCTGAGTCGCAAAAATATGGATCCCGGTGAATGGAGTCTTCATCCGGAAATTTTTGCGCTGCTGTGCTCCCGTTGGGGAACTCCCCAAGTGGATGTGATGGCATCCAGGCTCAATGCCAAATTACCGACATTCATGTCCAGGTACAAGGACTCGAAGGCTGTGGCGGTGGATGCTCTGGTGGCTCCTTGGGACCATTTCGAGCTAATTTATGTGTTCCCGCCGATATCCTTACTTCCTCTGGTTTTGCGTCGGATCAGACTGGAGAGAGTCCCGGTTATATTGATAGCCCCAGATTGGCCAAGGAGGATGTGGTTCTCGACGCTGGTGTCACTTCTGGCAGCGCCTCCTCTTCCACTCCCTCTTCGCCCGGACCTGTTAACCCAAGGGCCCGTTCATCACCCGGACCTGAAGTCTCTGCGTTTGACGGCGTGGCTCTTGAGACCGAAATCTTGACCCGTCAAAGTTTTTCAGCCGAAGTCATTGCCACTCTGCGAGCTGCCAGAGGTCCGGCTACCACTAGAATTTATCATAAGACTTGGGAAGCCTTCTTTTCGTGGTGTTCGGGTTCTTCTAGGAACCCGAGGAGTTTTTCCATTCCCCAATTTGTTGGCCTTTTTGCAGTACGGGCTGGACAAGGGTTTGGCAGTTAGCACTTTGAAGGGGCAAGTTTCTGCTCTGTCCTTGCTATTTCGGAAGGCTATCGCTTCGCATAGGGACGCACGTTCCTTTTTTCGCGGAGTAACCCGTCAGTTTCCGCCGCGGAAGGCGCCTGTGTCTCCCTGGCAGCTCAATCTTGTCTTGGAGGCTCTTCAACATGGGCCTTTTGAGCCTATGGACTCTGTTAGCTTTTCTTTGCTTTTTTGGAAGGTTGCCTTCTTAGTGGCGGTCACTTCTTTGAGAAGGGTTTCTGAGTTGGCGGCTCTCTCTTGCTCGCCTCCTTTTCTGGAGTTTCTCCCAGATCGCGTAGTGCTTCGCACACGCGGCGACTTTCTACCTAAAGTAGTATCACAGTTTCATGTTAACCAGGATATTGTGTTGCCCTCGCTCTGTCCGGAGCCAAGGAATGCGAAAGAACGAGCCTTGCACACATTGGATTTGGTGCGGGCTTTAAAGTTCTATTTGTCCATTACTCAAAACTTTCGGAAGTCGGATTCTCTGTTTGTGATTCCAGCAGGTCGTCGACGTGGGCAACGAGCTTCCAAGGATTCTATAGCTCGTTGGATTCGGTCGGCCATTTTAGAGGCTTACCGACTTAAGGGCGAACCTTGCCCGATTAAGATTCGAGCTCACTCCACAAGGGCTGTGGGTTCATCGTGGGCTTTTCATCAAGGAGCCTCGTGTCATGGGTGCATCGCCACGAGGATCGTCGCGATTGCACATTCTGACTTCTCGCAGCTGAGTTGCTGTTACTTTGTGTTTGGTGGTGAGGGAGTTAATTTTACCTAGCTCTTGGCTAAGACTAGGTCCAGCCTCGCCCGGCTGCTTTTGATTATGTTCTAATTAGTTTCCTTTATATAGCTGCCAGTCTGCTGGTTAGATGCCGGTGAAAGCATTCATGTAGTCTAGCAGACTGGATCAGTTCTGAGAATACTTAAGCTAAGAGTTCATTAGTTGTTTTTACTCTTATAGCTTATAGTTTATCTCTGAGACCTTAGGTGTTCCTACTGTGTGTGAGTGTTGTATGTAAGACTTTATTTACTTTATTTCTTGTCTTTCTTGTATGTCTTTCTGTTCATTAACCGTTACCTGTTCATTCCCTTTGGTGGTAATCAGGGTCCTTCTTAGGACTAGATTACAGTTGGCAGGGATTGATAGGAGACAGGGTTTACGCTGGTGGCCTGGACCTCTGTACCTTTAACAGTACCTCCAGGTAGAGGGATTAGTTAGGACCCCAGTTTAGGGTCAGCATAGACCCCAGTAACCCTCTAGCCGGAGACAGCGTATAACGGATTCCGTAGTGACCCACTGGACATTCTGTCAGGTAATTCTATGTTATCATCTATCTATGCGCATGTTATATAGTATGTTGCCCTTTTGATATAGATTACTGTCATCACATATATATATCTGCTATACAGCGTGACATTTTCACCGGCCCATACTAAAGTTTCTCCCCAGCTGTCATGAATCCAGTAGCCCAGCTGGCCCGGCAGTTGCAGGGGTTGTCCATGGAGTTGGCAGACATTAAGTCCAAGGTTTTGTCCCCCCGGAGCAAACCGGATCTGAACCTAAGGTTGCTCTCCCGGACAGGTTCACTGGTGGGCGGGACAAATTTTTTACTTTCCGGGAGGCATGTAAATTGTACTTTCGGCTGCGGCCTCGATCTTCTGGGAGTGAAGAGCAAGGGTGGGAATTGTTATCTCGCTCTTACAAGGGGACCCTCAATCTTGGGCGTTCTCTATTCCTCCAGGCTCCCCAGATCTCCAGTCAGTGGATCGATTTTTTACTGCCCTGGGTCTGGTATATGATGATCCGGATCGAGTTTCCCTTGCTGAAACAAAGTTACGTAAAATACGGCAAGGAAATCGTCCAGCGGAGGAATATTCTTCTGAGTTCCGTAGATGGGCAACAGATACTCAGTGGAATGATCCAGCTCTTAGGAGCCAGTTTTGTCAAGGGTTGTCTGACAAATTAAAAGATGTGTTGGCTCAGTATGATTCTCCTCCATCACTGGAGGCTGCTATGGCCCTCGCTATTCGCATTGATAGACGAATTCGGGGAAGACGCGAGGTAACTCCGCCTCCCGTGATGACTCCACCTACTACTAAAGTCCCTTTTACTGAGGTTCCCCTGGTCTGTTCTGAGGAACCCATGCAGTTGGGAGGGACATCTTTTTGTAGGAGGGAATCGGCGGTGCACCGCAAGACTAGAAGGTGTTTCTTTTGCGGGAGAGAGGGACATTTTGTTGGGGGGTGTCCATCCCGGGCCTCTTTGAGCATTGGAGTTAACCTGGGAGTGTGTATTTCGTCCCCAAATCCCTCTCAGTTTCTCGTGCCTGCGGAGGTGGTGATTGGTACTAGAACTGAGAGGATTTCTGTTTTTCTTGATAGTGGGTCCGGGGCTAATCTGGTGGACGCTCGGTTTGCCCAGGTGCATGGTATGCAACTGAGTGTATTGGCCAAACCGGTCCCTATAGTCTCTATTGATTCTAGACCTCTCGGTCAAGGTAGCTTGGTACAAGCTGTTCATAACATAGATCTTCGTGTAGGGGCAATACATAAAGAGCAATTGTCTTGTTATGTGTTGGAGGGTCTACCTACTCCTATTGTGTTGGGACTTCCTTGGTTGGCTAAACATAACCCAGTGATTGATTGGCAATCCAGAAAGATAAGCCAGTGGGGTGAATTTTGCAAGAATAACTGCATGAAAACGGTCATCGGTGCGGTCGTGCCTAGGACTTTGCCTCCTTTTCTGGAGGACTTTGGGGAGATGTTCTCAGAGGAGGGGTGTCAAAAGTTACCTCCTCATCGCACGTATGACTGCTCAATAAAATTGCTTCCTGATGCCTTATCTCGTAGTTTCCCAGGGGCTGGAAAGACGGATGACCCGGTTCCTATCCTTCAGGAAGGAGTGCTGAATGGTCTGAGTGCTATAGGGAACTGTTTCAAGCGGAGGTCGAATAGGAGGAGAGTGTCTGGTCCGGACCTAGGTGTGAACGATCTGGTGTGGTTGTCTACCAGGAATATAAAACGCAAAGTTCCCTCCTGGAAACTGGGTCCCAGGTTCATCGGTCCATACAGGATCAGTTCTATAATTAATCCTGTGGCATTTCGTCTGGACCTCCCATCTACGTTTAAAATCCATAATGTGTTCCACAAATCGTTGCTTAAAAGGTACGTGGCGCCAGTTATACCGTCGCCTCTGCCTCCCCCTCCGGTGGTGGTCAATGGTAACTTAGAATTTCAAGTGTTGAAGATCATTGACTCACGTCTGAATCGCCGGTCCCTTCAGTATTTGGTTCATTGGAAGGGATATGGTCCTGAGGAGAGGACTTGGGTCCCTGCGTCGGAGGTTAACGCAGATCGATTGGTTCGGACCTTCCACACAACTTACCCGGGCAGACCTGGCCCTGAGGGTCCGGAGGCCCCTCGTAGAAGGGGGGGTACTGTCATGGGTGCATCGCCACGAGGATCGTCGCGATTGCACATTCTGACTTCTCGCAGCTGAGTTGCTGTTACTTTGTGTTTGGTGGTGAGGGAGTTAATTTTACCTAGCTCTTGGCTAAGACTAGGTCCAGCCTCACCCGGCTGCTTTTGATTATGTTCTAATTAGTTTCCTTTATATAGCTGCCAGTCTGCTGGTTAGATGCCGGTGAAAGCATTCATGTAGTCTAGCAGACTGGATCGGTTCTGAGAATACTTAAGCTAAGAGTTCATTAGTTGTTTTTACTCTTATAGCTTATAGTTTATCTCTGAGACCTTAGGTGTTCCTACTGTGTGTGAGTGTTGTATGTAAGACTTTATTTACTTTATTTCTTGTCTTTCTTGTATGTCTTTCTGTTCATTAACCGTTACCTGTTCATTCCCTTTGGTGGTAATCAGGGTCCTTCTTAGGACTAGATTACAGTTGGCAGGGATTGATAGGAGACAGGGTTTACGCTGGTGGCCTGGACCTCTGTACCTTTAACAGTACCTCCAGGTAGAGGGATTAGTTAGGACCCCAGTTTAGGGTCAGCATAGACCCCAGTAACCCTCTAGCCGGAGACAGCGTATAACGGATTCCGTAGTGACCCACTGGACATTCTGTCAGGTAATTCTATGTTATCATCTATCTATGCGCATGTTATATAGTATGTTGCCCTTTTGATATAGATTACTGTCATCACATATATATATCTGCTATACAGCGTGACACCTCGGCAGCTCAGCTCTGCCGGGCGGCGACCTGGCGTTCCGTCCACACATTTACGAAATTTTATAAGGTGGATGTTAGTGCTTCCGCTGATGCGGCCTTAGGACGTAGGGTCCTGCAGGCGGCTGTAGTTTAAAAGTTCTTGTGAACTTATAGTTAGCGCTATTTGCGCATTTATCTAGGTTGTTGGGTATCTGCCTCTTTTGGTTTTTTGCCCACCCTTATTTTTGGACTGCTTTGGGACGTCCCACTAGTAATGACTGTGTCTCCCTTCCTTCATCTGCAGCTGAAACACGGATTTTGGTAAGAACTTACCTGTAAAATCCTTTTCAGCGAAGAAGGAAGGGAGACACAGCTCCCTCCATGGCAGAAGTGTGTTGTTGTGTTTTCAGATGCGGCTCTGTTCCAGCATTGCCAGCTCATCACAGTGGTCAGGTTCAGTGAGTAGTACCTGGACTGTGTGGTTGTTTCGGCTATATGCATAACCTGTCTTCTTGTTTTTTCTCTGAAGTCCTTCAGAAGGGGTTATGTTGCTACGCTGGTGATATTTGCTCTTCCTTAAGCTTGGGTACGACTGGAGAGCTGGAGTAGGAGGAGCCCTATATAGCTGGAGGGGCCGGACAACACTTTTTTTAATCTGAGGTGTGTTTATCCTATGTGGCTCCGCCTACCCACTAGTAATGACTGTGTCTCCCTTCCTTCTTCGCTGAAAAGGATTTTACAGGTAAGTTCTTACCAAAATCCGTGTTTTGATCGCTTTCTATTCCGATATTTGGGAAGCAGAATGAACAAAAAACAGCAATTGTTTTTTTTTGGGGGGGAGGGGTTTATGCCGTTCGCTGTATTTTATGGTGATGCAATAAAATAGTTTTTGCAAAAAAAGCATCTTTTAGTGTGTGACGGCAAACATAAAAAAGATAAAAATGTGGTATAGCTGTAATTGCACTGACCTGAAGAATGAAGTTGCCTAATCACTTATACCGCACGAGGAATGGCGTAAAAGATAAATAAAACGATTTATTTACCTGCTGTGATTTGTTTATTCTGCCTACCAAAGATCGCAGTAAGGCTCGGCTCACATTTATCCTGCTGTCTGCATTAAGGGCTTAAATCGGGGTTTCCATGTAAATCTCAGAAATATGTGATTCTGAAGGAACCCCAGTCGAAGATTCCCTATAATTAGACAGATAGAGGCACTGTGGAGCAGTCTGGCCTGTGATCGGTGGTGTCCGCATTTTTAGCTATGCACTTTTGAAAAAAAGGACATCGCAGAACAGAGGTAACTCTGCTGCCTCATTATAGTGAATGGATCCTTTGGGGATTTAATTTGAATCACGTCACTCAGAGATTTAGATGGAAACCCCTAAGTAAGTGCTCACCATAACATTTAGGGTCAACATGTTTGGCATTTCAGTAGTGATGAGAGCCCGCCTAATTTGCAGGTGCATGTCTCTAGAAGCACGAGCTGGGGACAACGAACTGGTCACTAGAACGTGCTGGTCACTACAATGTACTAGTCACTACAACGGCAGTTTTGCAATTTTCACTCAGCACCATCCATTGCTGCTTGTTTCACACCCATGGTGTGAAAATTCCCAACGTAGATAAATTCCCAAAACGGTATAGTTTCCAAAATAGGGTCACTTGAGGGGGAATTCTGCTCTTCTAGCACTTAGGGGCTCTATACATGGAGTCCGCAAACTATTCTGGGAAAATCTGCACTCCAGGAGGCAAATAGCATTCTATCTCTCTCGAGTCTTGCCGTATCGCTAAGCAGTACTGTACAGCCACATATGGGGTATTTCTACATTCAGCAGAAATTGTGAGACAAATTTTGGTGTGATTTTTACCCTTTTCTCAGTGTGAAAATGTAAAATCTGGAGCTAAAACAAAATTTTGGTAGTAAAAATGTAATTATTATTTTTTTCACTGTCCAATGGTATAAAATGCTGTGACCCACCTGCGGTGTCAATATTATTACTGCACCCTTACATGAATTCATTGAGAGTTGTTTGTAAAATGGGGTCTCTTATGCGGGGTTCTGCTGTTCTGGCACCTCAGGGGCTCTGCCAATGTGACATGGCACCCTCAAACCAGTCCAGCAAAATCTGCACTCCAACATGGCGCTCCTTTCCGTCTAGCTTTGCACTGTGCCTCAAAAGTAGTTTTGACCACATGTGGGGTATCGGCATACTCAGGAGAAACAAATTTTTAAGTTCCATTTTCTCCTGTTACCATTGTGAAAATAAAAAAATTGGGCTAAATTAACATTTTTTTATTTTCGTGGCTCTATGTTGTAAACTTTTGTGAGACACTTGGGGGTTTAAAGTGTTCACCACACATCTAGACATTCTTTGAGGGATACAGTTTCCAAAATGGAATCACTTGTGGGGAGTTTCCACTTTTTAGGCACACCAGGGGCTCTCCAAATGCGACATGACACCCGCAGACCATTCCATCAAAGTCTTCATTCCAAAACATCGCTTCTTCCTTTCTGAGGCCTGTTATGCACCCAAACAGCAGTTTTCTCTCACATATGGGGTATCAGTGTACTTAGGAGAAATTGCACAACACATTTTCTCCTGTTACATTTTCTCCTGTTACCTTGTGAAAATAAAAAATTGGAACTAAAAGAAAATTTTTGTGGGAAAAATGTGATTTTTTAAAATAAATTTTAGCACCAGCGTCCCCTCAACATGTTTCACCGCGCTAGTGGTGTCATCAGGGGTTTGGACATTAAGCCTATGTCTATTCCCCTGATGACGCCTCTAGCATGGTGAAACATGTTGCGGGGACGCTGGTGCTAAAATTTATGGTACTATTCTGCCAATATGTATTAGCATACCGGGTGCTATACACTTTATAAATATAAATTAGCAGTAACACTGCATAATATAACTGCAGACTTTTGAGACATATTAGGGACAAATTGTTTTATACCCTTTTTAAATACTCTTTTAATTAATAGAAATAATAGTTACATTTTATGGTCTTCTAGTGAGGGTTTACTTGGGGTTCTCCCAAATTTGGAAATTATGTATATATATCCCTACAAAGACCATCATAATTCCTCTACTATTTTTTCTGTGTTCAAAAAGATAGCTCATGGTCCACTTGTGGAGAAATATGTGCACCAATATTTCCTATGGAGTCCATGAAGTGCAATAAATTAACCATGTATTTTCAACAGTTTTTGTTTTGACCTCAACTTTTTTAAAAACTGTCTAGCTTAAAAATCTTGTTAAATGTGCACTATGTGCTAAGATATGAGTAAAAGAGATGAACAAATGTAGATAAAATGTTGGCAACATTTTCATCAATTCGTGTGCATGATCTGAGAGATGATCACGCCTGTATAAAACAGCAACATGAATATGTAGCAGTATTTTGTGAATCTGAGAGTGAAGATGTCACAAGCTCAACAGTAGAGATAGTGAGATGATAAGCCATAAAACACCAAAAATGTACATAAACTGTATCCGTATGTGTGACCGACAGAGGGTGAAACAGTAGTATGTGACGTAAAAGGAAAATAATACAGACTTAATACAGGGTAGGACCTAGGAGCTTCATTATGTCTGTGTGTCAGAATCCTATGTCTTTGAGACATAGAAGTGAATGTATTCATGATGCTGAAGAGTCACGTTCTGTGAGGCAGAAGAGTCGCGAAGATCATGAGATAGAAGTAGTCGCTGTGTCCATTATGAGAGTCACTGTGTCCATAAGGTAGGAAGTCACTGCGTCCACGCCGATTAACTATAAGGCCAAATTAGGCCATGGCCTATGGGCCCTGAGCTCTGGGGACCAGCCACCCACTGTAGCTCTGAGGCGTTTCCGGCACAACACAGGGATGGGATTCAGCCGGATCTCCGTTCGATGGAACGTTGTTCAAAAAGCAGCCGGCCGAACTGGGGTAGAATGAGAGCGGCGATCGGTAAAATTTTGCCCTGCGAAGTACGGCGGTTCACTGTTCGGTGTCAATCGGACAGCCGGCGCGAAACTGCTGCAGTCCGCCCCTCACAGGGATCTTGTACTGGCGTCCCTCAGGCGCCAGTCTATGCAGGCTGACCCTGGGTCAGAAAGCCAGCAGCGTGATCGGTCATGTACACGCTGCTGAGGTCACTCGCCGGCGCGCCAGAAGGGGGAACCTGCTCTGTGGTAATGTGCTCAGAGGAGCTGAGAACACTGAAGACGTGGGTACATAATGTGTGGCATGGGAAGTACTTTATGTGGGGATTAGAGTGGAATGAGGGGAGGTCTTTATTGTGGGGATTAGGAGTGGATGATGGGGGAGTACTTTTGTGGGATTAGTGAATGATTGGAGTACTTTTTTTGGGGATTAGGAGTGGGAATGATGGGAAGTACTTTATTGTGGGGGGATTAGAGTGGAATGATCTGTCGGGATACTTATTTGGGGGCATTAGGAGTGGAATGATGGGGAGTCTTTATTGTGGGGGATTAAAGTGGAATGATGGGGATACTTTTTGTGGGAGATTAGAGGGAATGATCGGGATACATTTATTGTGGGGTTAGGATGGGAATGATGGGGGAGTCTTTATTGTGGGGGATAGGAGTGCGAATGATGGGAGTACTTTTAGTGGGATTAGAGTGGGAATGATGGAGAGTACTTTATGTGGGGGATAGGTAATGATGGGGAGTCTTTTTGGGGGGGAATTAGGAGTGGAAGCATGGGGGATACTTTATTGTGGGGATTATGGGATGATGGGGAGTACTTTATTGTGGGGATTAGGAGTGGGAATGAAAGGGGACTACTTATTGTATTAGGAGTGGGAATCGATGGGGAGTACTTTATTTTGGGGGGATTAGGATGGGAATGATGGGGAATACTTTTTTGGGGATTAGAGTGGGAATGATGGGGGTCTTATTGTGGGGATTAGGAATGGAATGATGCGCGAGTACTTTTTTGTGGGGGTTAGGAGTGGAAATGATAGGGGGATAATTTTTTTGGGATTAGTGGATGTGCGTACTTTACTTTGGAGATTTGAGTGAGAGGTGGTACTTAGGTGGACTTGGGGTGGAATGATGGGTCTTATGTGGATTGAGTGGGAATGAGGGGAATATTTTTGGGGGATAGGATTGGAATGATGGGGAGTACTTATTGTACATTAGGAGTGGGAATGATGGGGAGTACTTATTGTGGGGCGGGATTAGAAGGGAATGATGGGGAATCTTTATTTGGAGGATTAGAGAGTGGAAATGATGGGGGGTACTTTTGGGGAGATAGGATGGAATGAGTGGTTGAACTTTTTGCTGGGGGATTAGGAGTGGGATGGGGAACAATTTTTTGGGCGGATAGATGAATGAGGGACTTTATTTGCGGTGGATTAGGAAAGGGAAGATGTCTATTGTGGGTTAGGAGAAAATATGGGGGAAGTCATTTTGTGGATAGTGATGTGGGTACTTTAGTAGTAGGTGGATTTGAGGGATGGGGGTTTTTTGGTGATTTGGATATTGGCTATTTTATGTTGGGAATTGGAGGGCGATGGGGCTATTAGGTGGGGATTATGAGATAATTTTTGGGGATTTGTAGACAAGTCTTGATGAGAAACATGGGTGTAGACGTATGGGTATCACTGGTGATTGTGACCAGTATCGGACTCAGGATATTCTGCGACAGTTATCTTAGCGTATTTTGAGACAGTTAACGTTTGAGGGAAGGGAATATGTGATCAGTATATCATATTTTATTTAGGGCATTAATAATGATCCTCTGTCTGAAATCTGGGGAGTTGGTGAAAGAAGAGAAGATGGGGTCTGCAAAGGTGGAGATGAGAAAACATCATCTGATCTGACATCAGATGAGAAGGGCGCTCAGAAAGTCATTTAATGGTCCCGGAATGTAAATAAATTTGTGAAATTGAATTCCTGTCTTTTGTTAGAGCATTAGGGTTCAGTCTGGTTCTCGATGATGCGGATACACAAACCTGGAGAACTTAATGCTCTACAAATCATGGGAATAGTCCAATTCGAATCTGCCGCACTGGGCTACTGGATCCATGACAGCTGGAGAGAATCTTTAGTAGGGCCGGTGAAAATGTCACGCTGTATAGCAGATTATATATATATGTGATGACAGTAATCTATATCAAAAGGGCAACATACAATATAACATGCGCATAGATATATGATAACATAGAATTACCTGACAGAAAGTCCAGTGGGTCAATACGGAATCCGTTATACGCTGTCTCCGGCTAGAGGGTGACCGGGGTCTATGCTGACCCTAAACTGGGGTCCCAACTAATCCCTCTACCTGGAGGTACTGTTAAAGGTACAGAGGTCCAGGCCACCAGCGTAAACCCTGTCTCCTATCAATCCCTGCCAACTGTAATCTAGTCCTAAGAAGGACCCTGATTACCACCAAAGGGAATGAACAGGTAACGGTTAATGAACAGAAAGACATACAAGAAAGACAAGAAATAAAGTAAATAAAGTCTTACATACAACACTCACACACAGTAGGAACACCTAAGGTCTCAGAGATAAACTATAAGCTATAAGAGTAAAAACAACTAAGGAGCTCTTAGCTTAAGTATTCTCAGAACCGATCAGTCTGCTAGACTACATGAAGGCTTTCACCGGCATCTAACAAGCAGACTGGCAGGTATATGAAGGAATCTAATTAGAACATAATCAAAAGCAGCCGGGCGAGGCTGGACTAGTCTTAGCAAAGAGCTAGGTAAAATTAACTCCTCATTACCAAACACAAAGAAACAGCAACTCAGCTGTGAGAAGTCAGAGTGTGTAATCGCGACGATCTAGTGGCGATACACCCATGACAGCTAGTGAATCTGAACGAGATGCCAATCACAGCCTGTATAAAACCAGCAACATGAAATGTAGCAGTCATTTTGTGGTGAATCTGGAGAGTGAGAGGATGTCACAGCTCAACAGTAGAGATAGTGAGAGAAAGCCATAAAACACCAAACTGTACATAAACTGTACAGATAGTGTGTGACAGCACAGGAGGGTAGAACAGTAGTATGTCAGTAAAAGAGAATAATACAGACTTAATACACAGGGAGAGACTAGGAGCTTCATTATGTCTGTGTGTCAGGAGAGTCACTATGTCTTTGAGACATGAGAGTGAATGTATTCATGATGTGGAGAGTCACTGTTTCTGTGAGGCAGGAGAGTCGCTGTGTCATGAGGTAGAAGAGTCGCTGTGTCCATGAGGTAGAAGAGTCGCTGTGTCCATGAGGTATGAGAGTCACTGTGTCCATAAGGTAGGAGAGTCACTGCGTCCACGGCCGAATTACTAATAAGGCCAATTAGGCCATGGCCTGTGGGCCCTGAGCCTCTGGGGGCCCATAGGCCCCACTGTCTGCCGGCGTTCGTGGGGCACACCAGGGGTGGGATTCAGCCGGTTCTCCCCGGTTCGATGGAACCGGTTGTTCAAAAAGCAGCCGGTTCCCCGAACTGGGGAGAATGAGAGCGGCGATCCGGTACTATTTTGCGCCTGGGAGTCGGCGGTTCCTGTTCCGGCTGTCAAGCTGACAGCCGGCGCAGAGAAGCTGCTGCGTGCCGGCTCCCAGGGATCAATTGTACTGGCGTCTATACAGACGCCAGTACTATTGAAGCTCTGACCCTGGGTCAGAGAGACGCCAGCAGCGTGATCAGGTCATGTGATCACGCTGCTGACGTCACTCGCCGCGGCGCCAGAAGGGGACCTGCTCTGGTGGTAAGTGTGCTCCAGAGGAGCTGAAGAAACCATGAAGACGGGGGTACATAATGTGGGGTGGCATGGGGGAGTACTTTATTGTGGGGGGATTAGGAGTGGGAATGATGGGGGGAGTACTTTATTGTGGGGGGATTAGGAGTGGGAATGATGGGGGGAGTACTTTTTGTGGGGGATTAGGAGTGGGGAAAGATGGGGGAGTATTTTTTGTGGGGGATTAGGAGTGGGAATGATGGGGGGAGTACTTTATTGTGGGGGGATTAGGAGTGGGAATGATGGGGGAATACTTTATTGTGGGGGGATTAGGAGTGGGAATGATGGGGGGAGTACTTTATTGTGGGGGGATTAGGAGTGGGAATGATGGGGGGAGTACTTTTTGTGGGGGATTAGGAGTGGGAATGATGGGGGAGTACTTTATTGTGGGGGGATTAGAGTGGGAATGATGGGGGGAGTACTTTATTGTGGGGGGATTAGGAGTGGGAATGATGGGGGAGTACTTTATTGTGGGGGGATTAGGAGTGGGAATGATGGGGGAGTACTTTATTGTGGGGGGATTAGGAGTGGGAATGATGGAGGGAGTACTTTATTGTGGGGGGATTAGGAGTGGGAATGATGGGGGAGTACTTTATTGTGGGGGGATTAGGAGTGGGAATGATGGGGAGTACTTTATTGTGGGGGATTAGGAGTGGGAATGATGGGGGGACTACTTTATTGTGGGGGGATTAGGAGTGGGAATGATGGGGGAGTACTTTATTGTGGGGGATTAGGAGTGGGAATGATGGGGGAATACTTTTTGTGGGGGGATTAGGAGTGGGAATGATGGGGGAGTACTTTATTGTGGGGGGATTAGGAATGGGAATGATGGGGGAGTACTTTTTTGTGGGGGATTAGGAGTGGAAATGATGGGGGAGTAATTTTTTGTGGGGGGATTAGGAGTGGGATGTGGCGGTACTTTACGTGTGGGGGATTTGGAGTGGAGATGGGGTACTTTATGTGTGGGGGATTTGGAGTGGGAATGATGGGGGGTACTTTATGTGTGGGGATTTGGAGTGGGAATGATGGGGAATACTTTTTGTGGGGGATTAGGAGTGGGAATGATGGGGGGAGTACTTTATTGTGGGATGATTAGGAGTGGGAATGATGGGGGAGTACTTTATTGTGGGGGGGGATTAGAAGTGGGAATGATGGGGGAATACTTTATTGTGGGAGATTAGGAGTGGAAATGATGGGGGAGTACTTTATTGTGGGGGATTAGGAGTGGGAATGATGGGGGGAGTACTTTATTGTGGGGGGATTAGGAGTGGGAATGATGGGGAATACTTTTTGTGGGGGGATTAGGAGTGGGAATGATGGGGGGAGTACTTTATTGTGGGGGATTAGGAATGGGAATGATGGGAGTACTTTTTTGTGGGGGATTAGGAGTGAAAATAATGGGGAGTAATTTTTTGTGGGGGGATTAGGAGTGGGATGTGGCGGTACTTTACGTGTGAGGGGATTTGGAGTGGAGATGGGGGGCTATTTTATGTGTGGAGGATTTGGAGTGGGGATGGGGGGCTATTTTATGTGTGGGGGGATTTGGAGTGGGGATGGGGGGCTATTTTATGTGTGGGGGGATTTGGAGTGGGATGGGGGTATTTAATATGTGTGGGGGGATTTGAGGGTACTGAAGAGTATGTATGTATGAGGAAACAGTATGGGGGATGGTTGCAGACAGTATGGGTGAACGGGTGAATGTATGTGGACACAGTATGGGGAGTCAGGGGTATGTGTGAGCAGACAGTATAGTGAGGGGGTAAATATATGAGGAGACAGTATGCTGAACAGGGGGGATGTGTGAGGAGGGAGGGGAATAGTGTGAGGTGACAGTATATTGCAGATATTTTTTTAGGGGCATTATAATGACTCCTCTGTCTTTAAGGGCATCGTGTGGAGAGTTGGTGCAGAAGAACGGAGAAGATGGAGGTCTGCAGAGACGGCTGTGGATGAGAAAACTCATCATGGGATCTGGACAAGATGAAGAAAAGGAGAACGACTCCAGAGACGACGTCATCTATAAGGTACCCGGATGTAAATATTATTTGTGAAATTGACTAATTCTCATGTCTTTATTTGTTAGGAGCATTAAAGGGGTTCTCCAGGTCTGTGTCACATAGAATGACTGCAGACTCAGCACAAACCTGGAGAACCCCTTTAATGCTCCTAACATAAATAAAAACATGGAATTAGTCAATTTCTGAATTCTCACAGTGCGCACTGCTGCTGTCAGGATTTTCTCGTGCCGGTGATTTACATACATGCGGTCACATGCTGACTAGACATGTGTGGCCTCACTCAATGAAAATGAATGGAGCGAGGCCGGGCACATCTAGTCGGAATGTGGCCAGAAGTATATAAATCACATGCTTGTGCTGATATGACCGTGTACTCTCGCCACCGGTAAGGGAGAATCCTAAAAGTGTGCAGAGCATTCGTTGTGAGAATTCAGAAGCTGCAATGTCAGGATTCAGCTCTGCAGGTCCCAGCAGTCATCACATGGACACTTCACTCATGCCATTTTCATACTTATGGTCCTGTGACAAGAGCTTCTCCTCCTGCTTCTCTCAGTTTTTCACTGAACATTGAGAGCATTAGGGAGAGCAGCTCGTCGGTACATGACTAAGTGTGCAAATCGCATGTGTGCGGGGGGGGTGCCGAAACAAGTTCTTGCCCCGGGTGCCAGAAAGCCTAGATACGCCTCTGGCCGCAACACACCGCCAGCCCCAGCCCCCGCGGACTGATCTCTGCAGTGCGGCGATTGGGTAGCGGCGCGCCGCGGCCATCTTCAGTCACGAGGAGGAGCTGAAGAGAGAGGAGAGAGAAGAGGCTGCGAGGCAGAGCTGCAGAGTCTCTGAGGTACTGTGTGTGTGAGCAGCTGCCTGAGCTGCGGCGCTGCCTGGGGCTGGCCTGGCCTGGAGACTATTTGGGCAGTATGTGCTAAGTTCTATTTGGGCAGTGAGTGTAGTATGTCACTGTATTATTTGGGGCTGGGCAGTGGGCCCTCAGCACTGTATGACAGTGTGAGCAGCTGCCTGAGCTGCGGCGCTGCCTGGGGCTGGCCTGGCCTGGAGACTATTTGGGCAGTATGTGCGTAAGCATTCTATTTGGGCAGTGAGTGTAGTATGTCACTGTATTATTTGGGGCTGGGCAGTGGGCCCTAGCACTGTATGACAGTGTGAGCAGCTGCCTGAGCTGCGGCGCTGCCTGGGGCTGGCCTGGCCTGGAGACTATTTGGGCAGTATGTGCTATTTGGGCAGTATGTCACTGTATTATTTGGGCACTGTATGAGGTATTATATGAGCACTGTTTATTGGACATTCATTGCCAGGAGCCCTTGTTTGAGCTTCTTGCCTGCGTCTCCTTAGCTGCTGCAGAACCTCATTTTAAAGAGGGAAGGGAAGGAGAGTGGAGTGGTTTTTGTGAAGCTATGAGGGGCTGCCTTGCTTCTGCAGAACCTGTTTTTGCCTAAAACCTTTTATGTGGAAAAAATTAATCACACCTGGATCCTGCAGTTCCTCCAGGACTACAAGTCCCAGCAGAACGTGGGGAGCAGTGATGTAATCCTTCAGCCTCTGACTAGCTATACCTCCCCCCTTCTTTAAAAAGAGGTTCTGCAGCTGCGGAGGGAACATATATGTATGAATCCCAACCCAGCTGCTGCAGACCTCTTGAGGAATCCCATTCCGCAGGCTTCGGGGGTGTGGTTAAAAAATGGGTGTGGCTTAAAAAGGGTGTAGCTTAAAAATGGGTGTGGTTTACCGACGCACAAACACAGAACCTGTTGTTAAAAATTTGAATCCCACCCCTGGGGCACACATACACATTACTACTTTTTCTGACACATTCTTGACACACTAGCAGTGGCCGGCTGGCCGCGGAGCGGTACTTCACATCATCACGTGATGTACCGTCCGGGCGAGAGCAGTGGCTTGCGGCGAGAACAGCAGCCAGCGCAGGAGTATTCTCCTGCTGTGTTTCGCCGCTCGCGATTGGCTAACAAGCGAGCGGCAAGATGCAGGAAAGACTTCTGCATCTCCGCTCTTGATTGGCTAACGGGCAGCGCGGGAGTCCGGCCCCCCTCCCATGAACACGCAGCAGCCAGCAGCAGAGGAGCCGAGCGTGTGCTGGCTGCGCAGCGTTGTGAGAGAGTGAGCAGAGGGTGAGGCTGAGGCATTGTGGGTGGGGCTGAGGTGTAGTGGGCGGGACTGTGGCGCATGGATGAGAGGGGGGCTCCCAAAATTTTACCGGCCTAGGGCCTCCATTACCTTAATCCGGCACTGACTGCGTCCATGAGGCAGGAGAGTCACTGTGTCTCTGATGTAGGAGAGTCACTGTGTTTTTGAGACATGAAAGTCACTGTGCCTGTGAGGCAGGAGTCACTGTCTGTGAGGCAGGAGAATTACTGTGTCCGTGAGACAGGAGTGTCACTGTGTCCTTGAGCTTGGAGAAGCACTGTGTCCGTGAAGTAGGAGAGTCACTGTGTCCGTGAGGTAGGAGAGTCACTGTGTCCGTGAGGCAGTGGAGTTACTTTGTCTGTGAGGCAGGGGAGTCACTGTGTCTGTGAGCAGGGAGTCACTGTGTCTGTGAGGCAGGAGAGTCACTGTGTCCGTGAGGCTGGAGAGTCTCTGTGTCTGCGAGACAGGAGTGTCACTGTGTCCATAAGCTTGGAGAGTCACTGTGTCCATGAATTAGGAGAGTCACTGAGTCTGTGAGACATAAGAGTCACTGTGTCCGTGAAGTAGGAGAGTCACTGTGTCTGTGAGGCAGGGAGTCACTGTGTATGTGAGACAGGAGTGTCACTGTGTCTGTGAGGCAGGAGTGTCACTGTGTCTGTGAAGTAGGGGAGTCACTGTGTCTGTGAGGCAGGAGAGTCACTGTGTATGTGAGACAGGAGTGTCACTGTGTCCGTGAGGCAGGGGAGTCACTGTGTCTGTGAAGTAGGAGAGTCACTGAGTCTGTGAGACATGAGTCACTGTGTCCGTGAGGTAGGAGAGTCACTGTGTCCATGAGGCAGGGAGTACTGTGTCTGTGAGGCAGGGAGTTACTGTGTCTGTGAGGCAGGGGAGTTACTGTGTCTGTGAGGCAGGGGAGTTACTGTGTCTGTGAGGCAGGGGAGTTACTGTGTCTGTGAGGCAGGGGAGTTACTGTGTCTGTGAGGCAGGGGAGTTACTGTGTCTGTGAGGCAGGAGTGTTACTGTGTCTGTGAGGCAGGGGAGTTACTGTGTCTTTGAGGCAGGAGGTCACTGTGTCTGTGAGGCAGGAGAGTCACTGTGTCCGTGAGGCAGGAGAGTCACTGTGTCTGTGAGGCAGGAGTGTTACTGTGTCTTTGAGGCAGGAGAGCCACTGTGTCTGTGAGGCAGGAGAGTCACTGTGTCCGTGAGGCAGGAGTGTTACTGTGTCTGTGAGGCAGGAGAGTCACTGTGTCCGTGAGGCAGGGGAGTTACTGTGTTTGTGAGGCAGGAGTGTTACTGTGTCTGTGAGGCAGGGGATTACTGTGTCCGTGAGGCAGGGGAGTTACTGTGTCTGTGAGGCAGGAGTGTTACTGTGTCTGTGAGGCAGGGGAGTTACTGTGTCTGTGAGGCAGGGGAGTTACTGTGTCTGTGAGGCAGGAGAGTTACTGTGTCTGTGAGGCAGGGGAGTTACTGTGTCTGTGAGGCAGGAGAGTTACTGTGTCTGTGAGGCAGGAGAGTTACTGTGTCTGTGAGGCAGGGGAGTTACTGTGTCTGTGAGGCAGGGGAGTTACTGTGTCTGTGAGGCAGGGGAGTTACTGTGTCTGTGAGACAGGAGAGTTACTGTGTCCGTGAGGCAGGAGAATCACTGTGTCTGTGAGGCAGGAGTGTTACTGTGTCTGTGAGGCAGGAGAGTTACTGTGTCTGTGAGGCAGGGGAGTTACTGTGTCTGTGAGGCAGGGAAGTTACTGTGTCCGTGAGGCAGGGGAGTTACTGTGTCTGTGAGGCAGGAGAGTTACTGTGTCTGTGAGGCAGGGGAGTTACTGTGTCTGTGAGGCAGGAGAGTTACTGTGTCCGTGAGGCAGGGGAGTTACTGTGTCTGTAAAGCAGGAGTGTTACTGTGTCTGTGATGCAGGAGAGTTACTGTGTCTGTGAGGCAGGAGAGTCATTGTGTCTGTGAGGCAGGAGAGTCATTGTGTCTGTGAGGCAGGAGAGTCACTGTGCCTGTGAGGCAGGAGAGTCACTGTGTCTGTGAGGCAAGAGAGTCACTGTGCCTGTGAGGCAGGAGAGTCACTGTGTCTGTGAGGCAGGAGAGTCACTGTGCCTGTGAGGCAGGAGAGTCACTGTGTCTGTGAGGCAGGAGAGTCATTGTGTCTGTGAGGCAGGAGAAAAACACATATAGAGTGCTTTCAGTGGGAGAAGCAAAATAGGAATCTTGTGAGTATGATACCTTTTAATGGCTAACAAAATATAGTTTAAGATATTAGAGGGCGAGCTTTCGAGACTGAGGCAGGAGAGTCACTGTGCTTGTGAGGCAGGAGAGTACATTTGAGCCATTCAGGCGGTGGCATAATGAAAGTTATGTTGTTATGTGCCAAACATAAAATGCACCATGTTGTGATCATTTAGCAAATTGACACATTGCACAGATCAATTCATAAATCTCCCCGAATGGTTTTTATTTGGATATTACAAATCCTGTAAATGATTGACTTTGGCATCCTCAAGAGTGACTTGTCGTAAACCAGTTATGTGGATCCAGCGTTGGTCATCACTTTTCTGACTCTATTTGTTTTTAATAAAATTGCTACAAATGATCCTGAAGCGTAAATCTGTCGTGTGCATTCAGTGATATGTTTCAATCTATCATCACAAAGGCTCTTTCTAAATCCAAATCACATCAAATAGTGTCACAAAATAATTAGTGCAGACACAAAACCAGTTACCACCTTTTCCTCTGTATATTTCCAAGACACACAAACAGTTTGCAGGTTTTAAAATATAGCTGAAAGAATTACAAGTAATCAGATCTGGAGAGGGTCAACAGTGCAAACTTTTTAAGACTAATGTTTATTTAGAAAGCTGAGTGATGTCTGTTGCTTTTCTTATGTCCCTGTGCCAAAATACTAATGACTTTACCAGACAAAGCAAAGCTTTGCAGGAAAAAGAAAAAGAAAAAAGAATCAGAAGACCACCGGAGAAAACCTATATGTTGTGGAAGAAAATCTTCAGAAAATAAACTTCACATTCCAGAGGATCGATAACTGTTTCATCCATATATATTTAAAATAATACATTATTAATAAAATTATTTCAAAAACAGAATGTAACATATTTATATATGTATATCTATATATATATATTTGAATGTTATTATTTTATTTTCATATTTTTTTATCTGTATGAATTCATAGAAAGAATATTTTTGAAAAATCGCTAAAAGACTAAAGAAACTACAGTTTTTTTGTGAAAAACATTTCTACTAATTTTACTTTTTTACATAATAAAAAATATAGTCCAAAATAAAATAAAAAAATGTATATTTATATATATTTTTTGCAAGATATATATTTTTTTGTAAAAAAAAACATCCCTGCTAATTTAACTTTTTAAATAATGTATGTACCACATACAATATATATATATATATATATATATATATATATATATATATATTGGTAAAAATTAAAATTATTAGAGACATATTTTTGAAGAATATTAAAATACAATTTAAAATGACCTTGTGTTGTTCAAATTGTATTTTATTTTTTATGTATTCCTTTTAAAACCTACATTTGGAAATAGGTCAATTTTAAAACCAGACTGTATAAAAACGTTAATTATTTAATTTACTGATTAAGTTTATCATAATGTCCTTTGTGCTGTCATCTGTTAACATATTATCAGAAAATGCAATTTTTTTTTACAATATAGAAAAATATTTACGTTTCATGTTGAAATGCTAATGTATGTGTAATAAAATAAAACACGCGATACAGTTTCTACAACAGTAAAGTAAATATTTAAAGGTTTGCCTTGCCAGATAATTGATTGCTCTTTTCGTGAGATGAATAGGGGGGGTGGTAGAGGAGGCAGAAGGTGGTATTAATGTGTTTGCTTAACTGGCAACCTCATCAGAAAATTCAAGACGCGTCCCTCGCTTCCAACAAAAGATCCACATGGAAAATCAATTGCAAACAACAAGCTTGTACGGAGCCTCTAACACTTTCTGTTGAGTTATTAGCCAAGAATTACGTGAATGAAAGTCGGATTTAGAGAGGTGATTCATTTATTAGTCTCCGAGCTCATCCCAAAACCACAAATTTTGCTTTCCAGTTATCCCAATCTAAAGGAAGAATTATGATTTTTCGTTAATTAGATCCATTTACATGTTAAATAAACTGTAGAAAAAATAGACAAATAAAAATCTTAGAAAAAAAACTATTTTATACAGATCGTAGCTTAATAAAATATATAATGTCAGATTGAATACACGGTAGTTTTATTGCAGCCAGTAAAGATTTTTAATACATCTGGAAAATGAATAATTTTCACTGTTTATAAACTTGGATAAACTCTAAAGCTGTAAAAAGGAGATTCTCATGTGCCGTATAGAGCTCAGGATGAATACTCTAAGGCCTCGTGCACACACATATAGCGCGGCCATCTACACTGCTGTGTTTTTATATCGTACTTTTAAGTCATTTCATAAGCTATAAGATTTAACAGTCAATCGATGTTTGACTCTATGGACAATTAGGACTAATTGTTAAGAACTTATAATGCTGCCCTTCACCTCGCCAAACAGACCTACTTCACCACACTGATCTCCTCACTAGCCAACAACCCCAAGAAACTTTTTGACACTTTTCACTCCCTCCTCAGGCCAAAAGCACAAGCCCCTATCACAGACATTTGTGCTGACGACCTGGCCTCCCACTTTATAGAAAAAATAGTGTAAGCTTTTCAGGGGATATAGCTCTGGGATCGCCGTCCGGGTAGACAGAGTGGCACGGAAAGAGACCATTCACAGACAGTAGTTCTGTTAAAAACTGGCCGCAACCAGTTTTATTAAAGTCCACAGCAAACAGAACATAATCAAAACCAAATCATAAACATAAAGCCTGGGCTTGTCCAGCCACTAATTACACTTAGATAGATTTCCCTTTCTATCCGGGTCCAGGCTCTAACAGCCTGTGCCCAAAACAACACATATGTTCAGCATTTACCAGCGTGGAGTTTCACAGAGTCTCCTCCTTGTGTCTGAAGGCACCTTCAACGTCAGACTTGAGAGAGCTCCCCTCCTATTCAGCAGCTATCCGCATGGATTCTCACAGAGACTACTCCTGTGTCCGGGGTGCATCGAGCCCCAGACTGAGACAGCTCATACTCCTGGAGACTGCTTCTTGTGCCTGGACTCCTTGTCCAGACTAAGCAAGCTCTCTGACTGTGCTCCCAAGCACCTACTTCTGGCTTCCTAATCAACACCTGAGTGGAGTCAGGTCTGAGCTGCAAGCGTGTACTGAATGGCAGGTGTAGTGACCTTTCTTTACCACCAGGTTTACAAAGCCTCACATTTCGCTCATACCAGTCAGCAAAGTACTTAGGTGAAATATACACCTCATTCAACACATATTCCTTCACTGTCTCACATATCCCCCCCCTCTTCTCCAGACCGGAGGGCTGGTCATCCAGACCGGAGGGCTGGTCAACAATCCTAAAGAGACAGTGAACTCCGGACCAGTTATGGCCAACACCAAGTTCATCTTCACCATTGTCATCTGTATCTTCACCTAAAGCAACCGCACTACGCTGTACCCTCCCAGGCCTATGCTCTCTGCGGGCCTCGGGTGTCCTGCACGGTTTCAGCTTGACCTTAGTGCCAGCCTCAGTCTCGGTATAGTGCCTCACCAGAGAAGTACGACCAGGCACGTCAGAACACCTCTGCTGATTCTTCCTCAGAAACTTTCGTACCTCCTGTTTTTGGGGCACTGACCCTGTGTCACCAACTGTCACAGGAGGTATAGGGGTTTTTTCAGCTTTCTCTAATTCCCCCTGAACCTTTTTTAGCACATCTACTTTCTTAAATCTCAGTTGATTCATAAATTCTATTTCACAGAACTTAAGCTCCTCTGCCATGGTCTCTGACCATTTTAAGCTACACTGTTCAAATGCTTGGCACTGTAGAAGGAGCTGATCGTTTTTCTTTGGCAGTACACATAATTCATCCTCTTCTTGTACTTCATTGACCTTCTCAAGAAGCGGCTCATGGCTTTCATCACGCACCTTCATCACAGTTTGGAGATTTTTCTGAGAAGTAATCAATTCATCTTGTACCTGTGCAACCACTTTTTCTTGATCTTGCAAGGTACCATATACACTTTCCCTTTCACCTCGTGCTCTCTGGAGCAACTGCTGGAACCGCTCACGTTCCTGGCGAAGAGATACCACATCCAGTTCACACTGCTGAAGCCGCTCGCGTAATGCAACATTATCAGTCTTTATTTCTTTGGTGGAGACCTCAGGGAGACGCATCTTCTCCTGTAGCTGTTGGACGTCCTTTACGTCTTCGGCCCCTTCTTCAGGCTCTTCTGGTAGAACATGCTCAGAAGCCCTACCGTCAGTCTTACATTCCACCACGTTCTGCATCCCATCTGAGCTCCCGTGTGTCTGCAGCGGCAACGGAGCGACACATCGCCCCTCCCACTCACTCGGACGTGGTTCAGGTGTAGACTCCATGAAAATGCGCTTGAGCTCACCAAGGCCAACCTGATGTCTCAAAATCTCATCTTGGGACTCATCCAGATTCTTTGTGTCGCTCGGGAACACCGATGGAGCACCGGGCGCCGAACTTCCGGCCCGAGCTTCGCGAGTTGCAGCCACGGATCCGGACAGTACACCGTCCATGCCGCTGTCTCCGGCAGAAACAGATTCCGGTGCAGAGTCAGTCCCTACATCTTCAGTCCTGTTCCTCACAGCTTCACTTGAGACCTCAGCTTCTGGTGAGGCATCTGGCCTGGTGTCTACCACTTCCATGGCTTTTTCCACCTCTGCAGCATCACCCTCAGAGTCCTTGGCATGATGCTGATCCACACCACACATTGATAACTTCTCATCTTCAACAGCATCCACTTGTGCTGTGTTCAGTTTCAGAGTCCTGCCTTTAAAGCTCAGCTCTCCTCCTTTCACCTTAGTCTTCGCCAGGGAATCGGCCAACTGTAAAATATCTTCAGATGCCATCTTCTGTCCGGCTGTAGGGTCAGCATCAGCTTTCTTCTCAGGACCCTCAACCTCCTCTGCTACCATGCCTTCCTCATTTGCACTGGTTGCTTGATTGTCATCAGATGATTCACTATCACTACCACTATCCCTGTCTGACCCCTTTTTCTCAGCCACATCTGGCTCACTTTCAGGGTTATACACTTCATTTTCATTCACATCCTGCTCACTGTCAGGGTTATACAATTCATTCTCATTCACATCTTGATCTGGAACCTTAGTTAACATGTCATCCACAACATTAACTTCACCATCTGGTCCCTGGTTTCCCTCAGGTGGTCCCTCAAGTATGTGACTATGTGACAACCCCAGCACTATACTTCTATATAGCTCAGGTACTAGGAGCTGGCTCACGACCTCTCCCTGGACTTCAGTGTCCCTATACAACAGGTTAGTGTTTATGGCAATATGAGGAAACCTCTCCTCAGAGCCAGGCTCTTGGGAAACCTCATTTAGAACATTTATATTTTCCTGGGCCGTTTTAAGAGAGGGGTCTCGCCACTGCTCACTCTCAAAATTGTCACAGGACACAGGTAAGTCAGGGACACTCGGTTCCCGAGAACCACCATCCTCGTCTCCCACCATCACCTGCAAAGGAATTTCATCACTATCACAGTCATCATTATTATCAATATCATTATCATGATTATGATCAGTATCATCATCACTATCATGATCATCATCATTATCATTATCAGCATCAGCATCATGGTCATCATCATTATCATGATCATCATCATCATTATCATTATCATCATCATCATTATCACATAAGTTTAACGGCCCACTAGCATTGTGTTCCGCCCCTCGGGACTGCGCACCCTCAATAGGAGCTTCATCACACTGTCCATCAGAAACATTTTTCCCCCAGAGATCCTTAGATCGGGGAAAGTCATTACCCAATATGACGGGGTGCACCAGGTTCTTCACTACCCCCACTTCATATGAAACCTCCCCGAGTTTGGGGACCAAGTCCACGGCAGTCTCTGGGTAGACTTTGGTGTCTCCATGGATGCACACCATACTCAGGTGCTTATCAGGGATGAAGTCCCTATCAATCAGGCTGTCACATACGGAAGTCACTGGACTCTCTGAGTCCAAGAGGGCCTGTGCTGGGCAGTCATTTACAACCACCGGGGACACCTGTGGTCCAGTCTCTTCGGCTGAGGTGGACACACACACAGGTTCTGCGCAGAGAGAGAGGGATCTGCCAACATCACAATACATAGGCTCCCCCTCTATTGGAAAGTTGGCTGCAATTTCACGACATCTCCAACCCTGTCCATCACACTTTTCCACCCACATGTCCCCTCGGGCCTGAACCCGCTTATCAGCATACCCCATGTCCCCAACAGCTGGAACGCTCTTACCGCGAGAGTTCAGCGTCCGGGAACTTTGAAGTGACGACCTCTCAGACTGCTGGTCACAGAGACAGTCTTTACTGGCGAAGGCCTTCTCCATCAGGCTGACCAGACGATTGGCGTCCTGGTGGTCTCCTTGTCCGACCTCTGGCTGTACCTCAGGAGGACATGCTCGGGTGTAGCGGTTCACTATCACCTTTCCAACTCCATAATCAGGTTTGCTGACTGCAGACTCCCAACTGCATCTCCAGTCACGAACTCCCCTGGCACGGGCTGTCACCGTAACACCCAGCCGGGTAAGAATCTCCGCTTTCAGCTTGGCATAGTCTTGGCTGTCCTGCTCGCTCAGGTCAGCATAGGCCCTTTGGGGTTCTCCAATTAGATAGGGTGCGACCATCATGGCCCATTCAGATAGGGGCAGATTCTCCTTCTCTGCCAGTCCCTCAAACCTAGTGAGATATACTTCCACATCATCACGAGGTGTCATCTTTTTCAGGGACCGTCTTACCGCCTTCTTTACAGCGGACAATGCAGGTGACTTTGCAACATTACTTTGGGACGATGCGCTGCAAGTCTTTTGTAGTGCTGCAACCTGCTCAAAAAACAACCGGTTATTCTCCTGCTGCTGCTGCAGGAATTGCTGCTGGGCCTGCTGCATGCGCTGCTGGTGCTGCAGGCGCTGCTGCTCCATGCTCTGCTGCATGCTCCGCTGGGCCTGGACCAGGTACTCAATGAGCTCCTCCATACTGCCGGACTTATCTGTCTCAACCACGGCAGTCTTATGTTGCACATTATCTTGTGCCATTTGTTCAAACAGCGCCTCCATGCTGTCATCCATGCTGTCAGACTTCTCTGTCTCAACAACGGCAGTCTTCACTCAAGACATACACACTCCACAGTCTTTTCCACAGAAAATTCAGCTTTGCTATGCAGACACTTTTTTTTTTTCTCTGCAAACTCTATTAGGGCCACTGTCTCTTTAAGACTGCTCCAACAGACGTTTTTGCTGACACACTTTTTTTTTTTTCTCTGCTGCTGCTTCAACAGACTTCACCTTTTATTGCTGTCTCTCGCCACTGTGCTGCACGCACATTCCAGCACCAATTGTATCAGCCACTGTGCTGCCCGCATTCTCCACCAATTGTAAGCTTTTCAGGGGATATAGCTCTGGGATCGCCGTCCGGGTAGACAGAGTGGCACGGAAAGAGACCATTCACAGACAGTAGTTCTGTTAAAAACTGGCCGCAACCAGTTTTATTAAAGTCCACAGCAAACAGAACATAATCAAAACCAAATCATAAACATAAAGCCTGGGCTTGTCCAGCCACTAATTACACTTAGATAGATTTCCCTTTCTATCCGGTCCAGGCTCTAACAGCCTGTGCCCAAAACAACACATATGTTCAGCATTTACCAGCGTGGAGTTTCACAGAGTCTCCTCCTTGTGTCTGAAGGCACCTTCAATGTCCAGACTTGAGAGAGCTCCCCTCCTATTCAGCAGCTATCCGCATGGATTCTCACAGAGACTACTCCTGTGTCCGGGGTGCATCGAGCCCCAGACTGAGACAGCTCATACTCCTGGAGACTGCTTCTTGTGCCTGGACTCCTTGTCCAGACTAAGCGAGCTCTCTGACTGTGCTCCCAAGCACCTACTTCTGGCTTCCTAATCAACACCTGAGTGGAGTCAGGTCTGAGCTGCAAGCGTGTACTGAATGGCAGGTGTAGTGACCTTTCTTTACCACCAGGTTTACAAAGCCACACATTTCGCTCATACCAGTCAGCAAAGTACTTAGGTGAAATATACACCTCATTCAACACATATTCCTTCACTGTCTCACAATAGATACTATCCGTCAGGAAATCTGCTCTCAACCACCAAGTGCTGTGACTCCCATCCCACCCTGCATTTCCCCTGGCTCACTTTCTACATTTGATCCCATCACAGAAGAAGAAGTCTCCAGACTCCTCTCTTCCTCTCGTCCGACTACATGCACTACCGACCCCATCCCCTCACATCTCCTCCAATCTGTCTCTCCAGTTGTCACAACTCACCTAACTACAATCTTTAATCTCTCACTCTCCTCTGGCATTTTCCCATCCTCCTTCAAACACTCCATCATTACTCCATTACTAAAGAAACCCGCTCTTGACCCTTCCTGCACAAACAACTACAGACCGGTCTCCAATCTCCCCTTCATCTCTAAACTTTTGGAGCGCCTAGTCTACTCCCGCCTCACCCGTTACCTCTCCACTTACTCCCTCCTAGACCCTTCACAGTCCGGCTTCCGCCCCCTACATTCGACTGAAACTGCACTCATCAAAGTGACCAATGACCTTCTTACAGCAAAACGTAACGGCGACCACTCTCTGCTCATTCTTCTCGACCTTTCTGCAGCTTTCGACACGGTTGACCACCGTCTCCTACTCTCTAGGCTCCAGTCACTAGGTATTAAGGACACTGTTCTCTCCTGGTTCTCCTCCTATCTTTCTGACCGCTCCTTCAGTGTTTCGTTCTCTGGCTCCACGTCATCTCCTCTTCCTCTCACTGTCGGTGTACCCCAGGGCTCAGTCCTTGGCCCCCTTCTCTTCTCTCTCTACATGGCCCCAATTGGACAGACCATAAGCAGATTTGGCTTTCAGTACCATCTTTATGCCGATGACACACAACTATACACGTCATCCCCCGACCTTACCCTCGCTGTTCTACAGAACACCACCGACTGTCTGTCCGCAGTCTCCAACATCATGTCCGCTCTCTATCTGAAACTTAACCTCTCCAAGACTGAACTCCTTCTGCTCCCGCCGTCTACTAACCTCCCTAAATCTGACATTTCCCTCTCTGTGGGCGGCACCATAATAACACCCCGGCAGCAGGCTCGCTGTCTGGGTGTTATGTTTGACACCAATCTCTCCTTCACCTCCCATATACAATCTCTTGCCCGCTCTTGCCGTCTACACCTAAAGAACATCTCTAGAATCCGCCCTTTTCTCACCATGGAAACAACAAAAACCCTCACTGTAGCATTGATCCACTCCCGCCTGGACTACTGCAACGCTCTATTACTTGGCCTCCCCATTACTCGACTATCCCCTCTCCAGTCCATCCTTAATGCAGCAGCCAGGGTCATCCATCTGGCTAATCGGTACTCGGACGCGTCCGCTCTTCGCCAGTCCTTACACTGGCTGCCCATTCATTATAGGATCCAATTCAAAGTACTGGTTCTCACCCACAAAGCTCTCCACAGTGCAGCACCCCCCTACATCTCCTCCCTCATTTCTATCTATCGGCCTAACCGACTGCTGCGCTCTGCAAACGACTTTCGACTAACCTCTGCACTAATCCGCACCTCCCACTCCCGACTCCAAGACTTCTCCCGCGCTGCGCCAATCCTCTGGAATGCTCTACCCCAAGAAATTAGGACTATCCACAATTTGCATGGTTTCAGGAGCTCCCTCAAAACACATTTGTTCAGAGTGGCCTATCACATTCACTAACCAAAGTCGTTCTATGTTTATGTGTGTATGTGTAGCCCATTCACTATCTCCATCCATGCCTCACTCCCTCAAGATGGCTGGACCATCATTGTAAATGCACCATTGTATATACACACCTGTACTTTGTATCTCCCCACCTCATTGTAGATTGTAAGCTCTCACGAGCAGGGTCGGCTTATTTTGCTTTAATTATTGTATTGTTAACGTTGTTACCTATGACTTGTGTTTTGAAACTGTTAAACTGTAAAGTGCTGCGGAATATGTTGGCGCTATATAAATAAAGATTATTATTATTATTATTAAGGCATCCCATAAAATAGTATATTGATAACTAACTAAAAAAGAGGATTCAGAGCTAAAATAAGCAAAATATAACATATCATATATACATTATAGTATTGGGACACCTATACATTACACCTATGGGAGTTTCTATAACTCCATAGCATTATTCCTCCTAGTTTCACCTAATCCAGACTCCTCCATCAGACGCTCGATAGAGAAGTGTGATCCATCACTGCACAGAACACGTTTCCTCCAGAGTCCAGTGGTGGCGGCTTTACACCACTCCATCCGAAGCTCGGTATTGTGCTTGGTGATGTAAGGCTGTATGCAGCTGCTTGGCCATGAAGCTCCCGGCGGGGGCACAGTGTTTGTGCTGATGTTAATACCAGAGGAGGTTTGTTCTCTGCAGTTATTGGGTAAGCAGAGAGTTGGTGGGTGACTTTTATTATAGAGGCTTACACATCTGACCAACATGCTGATAGGGGCCACGGTCCACATTTTGCACCGGGGCCCAAAGGACTCTAGTCACGCCACTGGAAACAAGGTAAGAAGAGTCAACTCATTATTATTAGAGGGTGTTGTCCTTCAGAAGATCTAGATGAAACCAAAAAGACATCAGAAAAGATGCTTCAGGGTTCACCGAGCCAGCGTTTTCCTGAAGCGTGATTTAAGAATTATGCTGGTACACCAGCGTGTAAAAGATGCAGTGTGCACATACCTTCATAGGTATCAGCGCAAGTTCTCATTACTCAAGTTTGCCAATCGTGCTCAGATATGCACCAAGTATCACAGGTGCTTAAGTGACATGTTCGAGCATAGAATCATAGAATGTTGGAACTGGACGGGATCTCGAGGGTCATTATGTCTAACCCCCTGCTCAATGTAGGATTCACTAAACCATCTCAGACAGATGTCTGTCCAGTCTATGTTTGAAGACATCCATTGAAGGAGAACTCACCGCCTCTCGTGGCCGCCTGTTCCACTCACTGATCCCCTCACTGTCAAAAGGTTTTTTTTAATATCTAATCTGTATCTTCTTCCTTTTAGTTTCATTCCATTGCTTCTCGTGTTTCCATGTGCAAATGAGACTAATGATGATCCCTCTACACTGTGACAGCCCTTCAGATATCTGTAGACAGCTATTAAGTCTCCTCTTAGTCTTCTTTATTGCAAGCTAAACATTCCTAGATCCTTTAACCGTTCCTCATAGGACATACTTTGCAGTCCGCTCACCATCCTGCTCGCTCTTCTCTGAACTTGCTCCAGTTTTTCAATGTCCTTTTAAAAATGTGGTGCTCAGAACTGGACACGGTATTCCAGATGAGGCCTGACCAAGGAGGAGTAGAGGGGGATAATTACTTCACGTTATCTAGACTCTATGCTTCTCTTAAACACCCTGTGCTTGCCTTTTTACTGCTGCATCACACTGTTGACTCATGTGTAGTCTGTGATCTATTAGAATACCCAAGTCTTTTTCACACGTGCTATTGCTTAGCTCTATTCCTCCCATTCTATAGATGTAATTTTCATCTTTCTTGCCCATGTGTAGAATCTAGCATTTCTCCCTGTTAAATACCATTCTATTCGTCGTTGCCCATTTTTAAGGAGTCCTCACGGTCGCATGGTTCACAGGTGGTTACACAGCCACAAAACATGACAAATATGTGCAATCCCCTATATGTTTTGTGGCTGTCTAACATGCTGCTGTAGGGACTCGAACATGTCACTCGAGCACCCGTGATACTTGGTGAATACCCGAGCACCCTCGGCAAACTTGAGTAACGAGCGCTCATCATCACTATTTTGTAGCTAAGTGAGTTGGTCTTTGCAGGCTTTATACAATGTATCGGACAGCTGATAACTTTGGTTACTGTACATTTCTTTTTCATCTAGAATATTATGTAGCTACAACATTGCTTTTTTGTAACCTTATATGTTGTTACCATCACTTTGTATATATTTAAAGTGACATGCAGCTACATTGCTCTTTTGACTCTCGATATTTAATACTTGCGCTGTCTAACTTTGATTCTGAAGTTCCTTAAAATCATTGATTCCCTCTGGGAGCGGCATGTACTATCAAGAGCTATTTTCTATAAACATAAGTGCGCTGCATACAGTCTCGCTGAAAGACACGTATCACATCTAAGATCTCTGTGTGGCATAACAATTACACTTAAATCAAACACATTAGCCATGGTACTGAGTGATCTTGCCACCAGTCATTCCATTTATTGTTCTATATTTCAATCTCTTGCTCCTTGACATAAGTAAACAAATCTACGGGAAAACAGATAAACGCAATGTATATAATTGTTCTGTTTCTCTACATGTTAGGTCCCCGGAGTGCCAGCTTTGACATTTTGTATTGTTTATATCACTTACATAAGGTAAATATTTGGGTATGTGTATGAAATACGTGCAAACTGGCATCTGGACCCAATGGGGTCAGTCACTAATGTTTGCACTGTGCGCAAAAGGACCCTGGACTCTCACAAAGAATTTTATTTTTGCATTGCATTTCACAAACCTGTTAAATAATTGCTGGTAGAATAAAATATACTTTTACTGTTGAACATTAAAGCACGGTGGCTCAGTGGATAGCACTACAGCCTTGCAGCGCTGGAGTCCTGGGTTCGAATCCCACCTAGGACAACATCTGCAAGGAGTTTGTATGTTCTCCCGTGTTTGCGTGGGTTTCCTCCCACACTCCAAAAACATACAGATAGGGAATCTAGATTGTGAGCCCCATCAGGGACAGCGACGATAATGTGTGCAAAGTGTAAAGCGCTGCAGAATATGTTAGCGCTATATAAAAATAAAGATTATTATTATTATTATAATTTAGAACCTGCCTTCTATATTATTTGAAACAATATTATCTAAACAGAAAACATAACCTGAGCCATCGATAAAGACTTTGCCAAGTTGCGTGCCACTGCCTATATATTCCCTTCACGCGTCCCTCCTGCTCCTCAGTCTTCATTCTTCCTGCTTGCCAGGGAAGAGGGAGGTGGCGGTGCAGTATGTTGCTGAATACCCCCAAAACTTCCTAAAAAATATGATTTAAAAGCAAATCTGCATTAGCTTCACTTCTTTTTTTACTGCTGTTTCTCTGATACTACATAGAAAAAATGGGGCAGTTAGGAGAGGTGGCATAAATAGAGTCCAATGGGCCCTGGTACAAAACTTGGACATGTGCTTCCCCCCTGCATGTTGGTCAGATGTATGGGCCCTTGTAGTGCTTTAGATCCTATAAAGACACATATGTTTCCCCTCCACCCTTCATTATATAGTAATGTCCCCTCTCGTGGGTCCCTTCCAGGTATATATGTTCCCCATCCTGGGTCCCCTTCCAGCGGGCTCCTGTGCACTGTAAATGACAAGGGGTATGGGGTATTTTTGATAAGGATGCAGCTGCAACCTTCAGCTGTCAGCTTTATCATGGCTGGTTATCAAGAATAGAGGGGTCCCAGGCTGTTTTTTTTTAATTATTTAAATAAATAATTAAAAAAAAATGTCATGGGGCTCCCCCCATTTTTGACAGCCAGCCAAGCTAAAGGAAACAACTGACATTCTCAGACTGGTAAGGAGCCATAGATATTGACCTGCTTCAGCCTAAAAACAGCAGCCTGCATCCACCTCAGAAAAGCACATCAATTTAGATGCGCCAATTCTGGAGCTTTTCCTGGCTCTTCCCACTTGTCATGGTATGGTGGCAAGTGGGGTAATAGTTGTGGGGTTGATGTTAACTGTTTAATGGCCGCTGACATCAAGCCCACAGGTTAGTAATTGAGAGGCGTTCATAAGATACCTATCCATTACTATCCCCATAGTAAGATTGTAAAAAAGACGCAGCCATAATTAAATTCTTTAATTGAAATAATGACATAGACTCCTTTATTTGAAATGAAAATAAAAAAGAACAGTTATACTCACCTTTAACCTCTTTAACCCCTTCACCCCAAGGGTGGTTTGCACGTTAATGACCGGGCCAATTTTTACAATTCTGACCACTGTCTCTTTATGAGGTTATAACTCTGGAACGATTCAACGGATCTGCGCGATTCTGAGATTGTTTTCTCGTGACATATTGTACTTCACGTTATTGGTAAAATTTCTTCGATATAACTTGCGTTTATTTTTGAAAAAAATGCAAATATGGCGAAATTTTGAAAATTTTGCAATTTTCAAACTTTGAATTTTTACTCCCTTAAAACAGAGAAATATGTCACATAAAATAGTTAAGAAATAACATTTCCCACATGTCTACTTTACATCAGCACAATTTTGGAATCAATTTTTTTTTTTCTTAGGAAATTATAAGGGTTAAAAGTTGACCAGCGATTTCTCATTTTTACAACAAAATTTACAAAGCCATTTTTTTTAGGGACCACCTCATATTTGAAGTCACTTTGACGGGTCTATGTAGCAGAAAATACCCAAAAGTGACACTATTCTAAAAACTGCACCCCTCAAGGTACTCAAAACCACATTCAAGAAGTTTATTAACCCTTCAGGTGCTTCACAGGAGCTGAAGCAACGTGGAAGGAAAAAATGAATATTTAACTTTTTAGCCACAAAAATGATCTTTTACAAACTTTTTTTTTATTTTCACAAGGGTAACAGAAGAAATAGGACAAATTGCACAATAACTCTTAGGGTCCAGAGTACGCTGATACCCCATGTGGGAGTAAACTACTGTTTGGGCACACGGCAGAGCTGAGAAGTGAAGGAGCACCGTTTGACTTTTTCAACGCAGAATTGGCTGGAATTGAGATCAGACGCCATGTCACGTTTGGACAGCCCTGATGTGCCTAAACAGCGGAAACCCCCCAATTCTAACTCCAACCCTAACCCTAACACACCCCTATCCCTAATCCCAACCATAACCCTAACCCTAACTTTAGTCGCAACCCTAACCTTCACCATAACCCTAATGGGAAAATGGAAATAAATATATGTTTTTAATTTTATTATTTTTCCCTAACTAAGGGGGTGATAAAGGGGGTTTGATTTACTATTTATAGCGGGTTTTTATGATTGCGTGTCACGCTAAAAGATGCTTTTTATTGCAAAAAATAGTTTTTTGCATCGCCACATTTTGAGAGCTATAATTTTTGCATATTTTGGCCCACAGAGTCATGTGAGGTCTTATTTTTTGCGGGACGAGGTGACGTTTTTATTGGTACCATTTTTGAGCACGTGACATTTTTTGATCGCTTTTTATTTCGATTTTTGGGAGGTTAGAATGAACAAAAATCAGCAATTCATGAATTTCTTTTGGGGGAGGCGTTTATACCGTTCCGCGTGTGGTAAAATTGATAAAGCAGTTTTATTCTTCGGGTCAGTACGATTACAGCGATACCTCATTTATATCATTTTTTTATGTTTTGGCGCTTTTATAGAATAAAAACAATTTTATATAAAAAATAATTATTTTTGCATCGCTTTATTCTGCGAGCTATAACTTTTTAATTTTTTCGCTGATGATGCTGTATGACAGCTCGTTTTTTGCGGGACAAGATGACGTTTTCAGCAGTACCATGTATATTTATATCGGTCTTTTTGATCGCGTGTTATTCCACTTTTTGTTCAGCGGTATGATGATAAAGCACTGATTTTTTGCTTTGTTTTTATTTTTTTTTTTAAGGGGTTCACAAAAGGGGTTAACTAGTGGGACAGTTTTATAGGGGGGGTCGTTACGGACGCGGCGATACCAAATATGTGTACTTTTATTGTTTTTATTTACAGGAAGAAATGAATTTATTGGGGAATATATATATATTTTTTTTATTTATTTTGGAAATTTTTTTTTACACGTTTATTTTATTTTTTTTTTACTTTTTTACATTGTCCCAGGGTGGGACATCACTGTAAAATGTGAGATCGCTGGTCTCACAGTGTGCACAGCACTCTGTGAGACCAGCGATCTCACAGGCAGCGCTGCAGGCTTCTCAGTGCCTGCTCTCGGCAGGCACTGAGGAAGCCGCCTCCTCCAGGACCCCGGCGCCATCTTGGATCCGGGTCCTGGGAGGGAGGAAGCCCTCAGAACAGCGCGATCACATCGCGCTGTTCTGAGGGTCTCAGGGGGGCGCGCTTGGAGCCCCCTCCCTGCGCGATGCTACCCTGTGCCCCCAGTACACCGCGATCATGTTTGATCGCGGTGTGCAAGGGGTTAATGTGCCGGGAGCGGTCCGTGACCACTCCTGGCACAGAGTCCCGGGTGTCAGCTGTGATAATCAGCTGACATCCGGCGGTGATTTGCTGCGCTCACCCTGGGAGCGCAGCTAATCGCTATGACGTACTATCCCGTCCATGGTCAGATTGTCACGGGTTTTATGGACGGGATAGTACGTCAGATGTCAGAGAGGGGTTAACCTCCAAGGTAGTTTGCACGTTAATGACCAGGCCAATTTGTGCAGTTCTGACCACTGTCACTTTAAGAGGAAACAACTCTGAAACGCTTCAATGGATCCCACGGATTCTGAGACTATTTTTTCATTACATGTTGTACTTCATGATAGTGGTAAAATTTCTTCGATATATCTTTCGTTTATTTGTGAAAAAATAGAAATTTGGCAAAAATTTGGAAAATTTTGCAATTTTCAAACTTTGACTTCTTATGCCCTTAAATCAGAGAGTCGTGTCAAACAAAATAATTATTAAAAAGCATTTCCCGCATGTCTACTTTACATCAACACAATTTTTTAATTTTTGTGTTAGGAAGTTATAAGGGTTGATAGTGACTTTGAGGGGTCTATATGATAGAAAATACACAAACGTGACACCATTCTAAAAACTGCACTCCTCAAGGTGCTCAAAACCACATTCAAGAAGTTTATTAACCCATCAGGTGATTCACAGGTAATTTTGGAATGTAGAAAAAAATGAACAAAAAATGTACTTTTGACCCCATTTTTTTAATTTTCATAAGGGTAACAGGAGAAATTGCACCATACAACTTGACGTGCAATTTGTTGTGAGCATGCCGATACCCCATACGTGGGGTAAAACCACTGTTTGAGCGCACAGCAGAGCTTGGAATGGAAGGAGCACCATTTGACTTTTTGAATGCAAAATTTGCTGGAACATTTAATGGACACCATGTCGCGCTTGGAGAGCCCTTGATGTGCCTAAACAGTAGAAATCCCCAAAAGTGACACCATTTTGGAAACTAGTCCCCTCGGAGAACTGATCTACATGTGTAGTGAGCACATTGAACCCTCAGGTGCTTCACAGAAGTTTTTAATGTTGAGCTGTGAAAATAAAAAAAATCACATTTTCCCCACAAAAATGTTTTTTAGCCCCAAAATTTGCATTTTCATAAGGATAACAGGAGAAACTGCATTATACAATTTGCAGTGCAATTTCTCCTGAGTATGCCAATACTCCATATGAGGGAGAAAACTACTGTTTGGGCACATGGCAGGGCTTGGAAGGGAAGGAGCGTCATTTCCCACAAAAAATTGCATTTTCGTAAGGGTATGATGACATCAGGTCACCATAGCAATGATTATGTCGCGGGGTCTCTGATCCAAGGGTAGAGAGGCTGTCTTCCCTCTGGCTGCTCCCGAAATGCTGCAATCAAGTTTGATCACAGCATTTAAGGGGTTAAAGTGTCAGAAGCAGTGCGGGACTGCTTCTGGCACTGAGTGCCGAGTGTCAGCTGCCAGAATCAGCTGACACCTGGTGGCGATCGAGCACACACAGCCTGTGTGCGCACAAAATCACTGCGACATGTCCATAGTCCCAGGTCAATAAGGCTCAGGTCACAAGGACATATGGATATGTTCATGGTGGTGGGAAAGGGGTTAAGCCTAATCCACTGAACCCCATGTCACCTGTAAAAAACAGAAAATAATAAACAGTAAACTTACATTTACACCTAATCCACTGATGCTCATGTCCCCTGGAAAAGAAAAAAAATAATTAACAACCAAATCCCTCACCTGTCCGATGTGAAAATAATCCATACTGTCCTATGACGATCCGGATGATTTGGAGAGCAGCACATCAGTAATGCGACCGCTATTCCACCCAGCTGGAACACACTGACACAGGAGTGTATATCGTACCTGCAGTGTATAAGCACTGAGCTGCCGTGAGAAAGTTCATCGGAGTTGAAAGCTGATGAACCCCGGTGACCTCACTTATGAGAAAGTTCTCATCGTCCGGATAGTCGTGGGACAGCATGGATTATCTTCACATCAGACAGGGGAGTGATATGGTTGTTTATTATGTTTCTTTTTTTTACAGGTGACATGGGTTTCAATCGAATAGGCATAAAAGTAAGTATAACTACTTTTTTATTTTTATTTCACATAAAGGAGTCTGTGTCATTATTTCAATTAAACGATTTTATTCTGGCTGTGTCTTTTTTACAATCTAACTATGAGGTTACTAATGGGGGCACCAATTTCTAACATGTGGGCTTGATGTCAACTGCCATAAAACAGCTGACCTCAACCTCACAATATCCATGACCCCTTACCAGTCTGAGAATACCAGCCCCCAGCTGTTTACTTCAGCTTACCTGGTTTTCAAAAATGATCATTTAAAAAAATGGCTTGGGATCCCTCTATTCTTGATAACCAGCCATGATAAAGCTGACAGCTGAGGGTTGCAGCCTGCAGCTGTCATTTTTGCCTGTGCTGGTTATCAAAAATAGAAGAGACCCCATGATATTTTTTAATTCATTTATTTATTTATAGTGCACAGGTGCCGGCTGATGAATACTCCCATCAATGGCACCTGCTCTTGCTGTTATTAGCGACACCAGGCATAGGCTGATGGGAGTAGTACTTTGTCATCAGTCGCCGCCTGTCACCAGAGGTAACCTTTTTACTGCCGGTCACAGCTTGCTCACGCTGTCATCTGACAGAGTGGGAACCACAGCTCTCTGGCCGGTGGTAATGATCTTACCGCCAATCAGAGCCCGTGTTTGCCGTGCTGTCATGCAGATGACAGCATGGCAAACAATGGATGTTCTAGCCCCCTATTAATCTGAATGAGGTTTGGGTTTGGGTTCAGGTTCGAGTACCATTCTGTTTCCCGAACCAAACTTTTTTTTAGATGTTCAGACCTGAACATCCATGGATTCGCCCATCACTGGAGCTAATTTTAATACATAAAAAGCCTATAAATAAGCCTCCACTAACTTTCTGGGCCTCTTCGATAAGATTGATTCCTCCATCTTCACTGAGCTGTGTCTAAGGCATCTGATCCAGACAACCAACACCTGGCTCTGAATCTAAACTCTGAAACAGCCGTCTACAGATGGGTTTTCCTTCTTCCTTGTGAAACAGTTTATGATTTGGCAGATATGGGAATGTTTTCTTCTTTCTGCAGTAGAACTATTTGGCCAAATCAATCTAATGCAAAGTCTGCAAAGCCTCAGTAGCAAAATTAATCAGAACAGGGAATTAAAAGGTTGTATCTGGCTGAAGTGGTAAATTATTTAGTCCCTGACTACACACGTAATTCCCTATTGCTATACAGTCTGCCAGCAGATCGTGTTTGGTTCAGATACTTTAGACTGAAGAGTTTCTTCTATTTTATTACGAGTATAATATAATCCTTATCTTGCTCTTTGTCCAACTGGCTGAGTGTCGCAATGTGCGTCTATTTGCCACCAAAGTCCTTTGCCAAAGAACAAGAATAATTGAGCCAAGTGCTGGTCTCACTGCAAAATCAAAGTTTTTTTTCTGTTTGATCTTGCTCTGAAGACATCATTCTAGTTACATGTTTCTGAAGATATTGGCCTACCTTGGAAAGTAGGTTTTATGGCGCTCTCTGGAGTATAATAAACCCTACAGTAACATGCCTTATAGACAGGGGCAGACATACCATTGGTGCCACCTGTACAGCCACAAAGGCTCCAAGACAGAAGGGGGCCCATTTCCACCTCCAATGCAGCTAGCAGCTTCTGTAACAGACACAAAGAGGGGCCCATCTATGGCTCTTGCACAAGGGCCCTCTTCTGTCTTTGTCCTCCATTACTTATAAGGGTACTCCAGCTGCTACTATTCATTCATTTTATATGCGATAAATGCCGGACTCGTGAGCTTCACCTTGGGAACCTCGATCACTAGACCATTAGACCATTAGCATCACTACAGCGAGGAGTTTGGAAGCACCGGTGGATATACAGTGCTGTGCAAATATTTAAAGGGAATCTGTCACCCTAAATTGGCGGGATATTTAAATGATGGCAGTCAGGTCAGATGGGCGGTGTTTTGGGTACTTGCCTTAACATGTTGTTCGCCGCTGTCTCCATTATTTCTGGGAATTGTAGTCGTTGCCCTCCATATAACGCGCCTGCGCATTGCAATCTGCGGGCAAAGCATACTGAGCGTGTGCAATTCAAGATTGCAATGCGCAGGCGCGTTATATGGAGGGCAACGACTACAATTCCCAGAAATAATGGAGACAGCGGCGAACAACATGTTAAGGCAAGTACCCAAAACACCGCCCATCTGACCTGACTGCCATCATTTAAATATCCCGCCAATTTAGGGTGACAGATTCCCTTTAAGGCAGGTTTGTAGCAAATTTGCTTCAAAGTACAAATTCTGAAGAATACAGATATTTTTGCTCCATGTAAATTCAGCTCGAGGAGCAGTAGACGGCTGGCAAAAGGCTATAAAGAAGAAAAAAACAAACCTCACTGCTCACCTCTCTGGCCGCCCCCGCTGCTCCCCATATGATCCTCCGTACTACTGTTGTGTCTCCAGCCCAGTGTCCACTTTAGGCCAGAGCTACCGGCTGTGAGCAGGTCCCGGAGTCCACTGAGCAAGCTCCTGGACCTACTAGTGGCCGGAAGCCCTGGTCTAGAGTGAACACCGGGCTGGAGACATGATGGAGGTGAAGAGGGAAGTGATAGTGTGCGGGTGCAATGGGGACAGTCAGAAAGGTGAGCGGTGAGGTTTGATTTTTCTTGTCTTTTTAACCTTTTGCTGTCCGCTCTACTTCCCAGACCGCTCCTTCCCTTGTCTGCTGTCCAGTCCTCCGTGCTTCTGTTGCACTTCATCTTTGGTCTGGTGTACACTCTCAGCCATGGCTACCGGCCCGAGCCGACCTGACGTTCACTGCCATGATCCAGGTCTTACTTGAGAATGTACACTGGGTCATGACTTCCAGTCGCAGGCCCCTGAGGTCACTGCCATGTATAATGAACTCCATGGCCTAATCGCAGCCAAAGTCCCTCCCTACAGTGAACACAGGGCGAAGAAGCGAAGCAGGCGCGCATGACCGGATGGTAGGCAGGGAGCAGTGGGAGCGGCCTGGATAGGTGAGCACTGAGATGAGTATAAGGATTTTTCGTTTTTACATTTATTTACATTTTTCTGCACCCAGAACATAATAAGGAATGTTAAATTCACTGAGAAAAACTTCTTCGCGCATCGAATTTCCCAGTAAAATCTACCCAAACAGGTGAATTTGAAATTTGCATAATACGCTCATCTCTACTGCCGCGCCAATCCACACTGGCCCACTATAAGTGGCCAAGTGGTTGGCGGCAACACTTGGCTGCACCCTTATTTTCCTCTCAGCTGATTTTTGACCACTTGAAAGCAGAACATTGTGGTTCTGAATGAGCTGAAAGGCGCTCAGAAGAAGGAAAATCAGAGTAATGATCTCTCCTCTTAGAAGGAGCTCACTGACCAATTTCTGTTAACTCATTCTGCAGCCAGCGATTGACAATACAATACTAAGCTTATGAAAGGCAAACATTTTTAATAAAACCCAATAACAAAAACATAGATGGATTCATGTAAAATAAATTACCCCCCGAAGTATCTATATCCTTTAATATCGGGATTGCTAGTCCAAGATCCGAGCTTACAATAAGAAACGCTCCGCTGTTTACCACTAATAAAAGCTGCTTTTCAATCAGTCTGGAATCCAAAAAAGCTCATTTTCCCCCTCGGCCAGTTTGTGTTTTCTATCTCCGGCAGATGTTCAGATGCTTGACTATCCTCAAAGCTAAGATGCACTTGTGCGGAGGATTCTGTTTTTGATCTAATGGCGATACTGTTCAGTGACACACAGGCTCCCGACTCTTCAGGACTGGTATCACTGTCTGAAATTGTCTGTCCACAATTCAACATTTAAGAGATGCTAAATGCAAGGCTTGCACTTCTCTGAAGAGCGGGCAGAATGTGTAAAATTACAGGGATTAATGCAGGGCTAAGGGGGTTAGTGAAACAAAAATACTCCAAAATCAATCGAAAATCACAATTATTATAATGCGGTGCTCCACAGACGGCCGTGCGGTAATTACCAGGTTTTGCATATTTGGAAATGAAAAGCAGGAACGGCCAGAGTGGTTAACCCTCCGCATTCTCGTCTGTCCGTCATGTAGTCACATACTGCAAGGAAACACAACCCTGTAACGTGTTTGTGCCTCTTATGTTCATGTTTGTGTTTATGTAACTGTTTGGTGATTAGTCTTTGACACAATGAAGGTTTTAACGAGTGCAGAAATGTCTTTAATCATCTGTGTTTTTTTTTTAAATAATTAAAGTTAAACATATTTTTAAAATCCCTTTGGTTACAACCGAAGAAAAAAATCAAAATGAGCACATATCCTGTAATAAGTAAATAGTAATAGTACATAGAAATAACATGGGGTACTTAGTTAATACATTTTTGATCAAAAAAAGCGTAAAATCCATTCCACCGTGCCAAGGTGTACCCCGTCGGGTTGGTCCTATATCTAGTATTTAAACCTCATCTTGGCTCAGCTGTACTCAATGTAGATTAGGGAAGATCAGGATTCAGGTCCGAGAGTTCAGACACCTGCTCATGGGAAGCTATATAGGTGAAATGCTTAGCTCAAAAAGGAGGAGCCCCTGTTTGAACAAAGTACAAGAAACTACAGCAAAACCAAAGAAAAGAGCCGGAGCATAAGTTGGTATATATCCAACGTGTAGGAGCACATTCACACTGTGGCCATTTCATAGACAAAATCCAAGAAAACAACAGACACCTGGCCATGGAAATCTATACAGGTGAAATGCTTAGCTCAAAAAGGAGGAGCCCCTGTTTGAACAAAGTACAAGAAACTACAGCAAAACTAAAGAAAAGAGCTGGAGCATAAGTTGGTATATATCCAACGTGTAGGAGCACATTCACACTGTGGCCATTTCATAGACAAAATCCAAGAAAACAACAGACACCTGGCCATGGGAAGCTATATAGATGAAATACTAAGCTAAAAAAGGGGGCTTGGCTTGTGTCTTTTAGTTTCAGACTTAACATTTTTCTCATCCATGAGGATGCCTTTTATTTTTTACTTGGTGCTGTGTATGGGAATGATTTTTTTTTTCTTTTTGTGTGTTTGACACATACTTGTATATATCGTGTTTTACCCTTTATGTGCATACACTTTAAAAGTGAATTTAGTTTGCATAAAGTACAAGAAACTACAGCAAAACCAAAGAAAAGAGCCTGACCCTAAGTTGGTATACATGCAAAGTGTAGGAGCACGTTCACACTCTGGCCATTTCATAGACAAAATCCAAGAAACCAACAGACACCTGGCCATGGGAAGCTATATAGATGAAATGCCTAGCTAAAAAAGGGGAGCCCCTGTTTGTATAAAGTACAAGAAACTACAGCAAAACCAAAGAAAAGAGCCGGAGCATAAGTTGGTATATATCCAACATGTAGGAGCACATTCACACTGTGGCTATTTCATAGACAAAATCCAAGATAACAATAGACACCTGGCCATGGGAAGCTATATAGATGAAATACTAAGCTAAAAAGGGGGCTTGGCTTGTGTCTTTTGTTTTCAGACTTAACATTTTTCTCATCCATGAGGATGCCTTTCATTTTTTACCTGGTGCTGTGTATGGGAACTGATTTTTTTTTCTTTTTGTGTGTTTGACACATACTTGTATATAGTGTGTTTTACCCTTTATGTGCACACACTTTAAAAGTGAATTTAGTTTGCATAAAGTACAAGAAACTACAGCAAAACCAAAGAAAAGAGCCGGACCATAAGTTGGTATACATGCAACGTGTAGGTGCACGTTCACACTCTGGCCATTTCATAGACAAAATCCAAGAAAACAACATACACCTGGCCATGGGAAGCTATGTAGATGAAATGCCTAGCTAAAAAAGGGGAGCCCCTGTTTGTATAAAGTACAAGAAACTACAGCAAAACCAAAGAAAAGAGCCGGAGCATAAGTTGGTATATGTCCAACATGTAGGAGCACATTCACACTGTGGCTATTTCATAGACAAAATCCAAGATAACAACAGACACCTGGCCATGGGAAGCTATATAGATGAAATACTAAGCTAAAAAAGGGGGCTTGGCTTGTGTGTTTTGTTTTCAGACAACATTTTTCTCATCCATGAGGATGCCTTTTATTTTTTACCTGGTGCTGTGTATGGGAACTGATTTTTTTTTCTTTTTGTGTGTTTGACACATACTTGTGTATAGTTGTTTTACACTTTATGTGCACACACTTTAAAAGTGAATTTTGTTTGCATAAAGTACAAGAAACTACAGCAAAACCAAAGAAAAGAGCCGGACCATAAGTTGGTATACATGCAACGTGTAGGAGCACGTTCACACTCTGGCCATTTCATAGACAAAATCCAAGAAAACAACAGACACCTGGCCATGGGAAGCTATATAGATGAAATGCCTAGCTAAAAAAGGGGAGCCCCTGTTTGTATAAAGTACAAGAAACTACAGCAAAACCAAAGAAAAGAGCAGGAGCATAAGTTGGTATACATGCAACTTGTAGGAGCACGTTCACACTGTGGCTATTTCATAGTCGAGATCCAAGAAAAAATTAAAATGAGGAGGTACCCTGCAGAATGTTAATAAGTAAACAGTAATAGTACATATAAATAACATAGGGTAGAAATGCAGAAATATCTTTAATCATCCGTGTTTTTTAATAAATAAAGCTAAAAATATTTTTTAAATCCCTTTGGATAAAACCCAAGAAAAAAACCCAAAATGAGCATATACCCTGTAGTAAGTAAATAGTATTAGTACAAGTAAATAACATAGGGGACTTAGGTAACACTATTCTGATAAAAAAGAGTAAATGCCATCCCACTGTGACAAGGTGACCCAATCGAGATGGTCATAACTTCTAGTATTAAAGCCTCACCTTGGGTCAAGCCAGCTTCAATGTAGATTAGGGAAGAGCAGTATTCAGGTCCGAGAGTTCGAATATCTGCCCATGGGAAGCTACATAGATTAAATGCCTAGCTCAAAAAGGGGGAGCCCCCGTATGAAGAAAGTACAAGAAACTACAGTAAAACCAAAGAAAAGAGCCGGAGTATAAGTTAATATAGGTGCAAAGTGTATGCGAATGTTCACACTGTGGCCATTTCAGACGAAACCCAAGATAAAAACAAAATGAGCAAATACCCTGTAGTAAGTAAATAGTAACAGTACATGTACATAACATAAGGGACATAGTTAACACTATTAAAACTAAGTCCAGAGGATGAAAAATAATTCCGGAGTGGATATTACTGTAAAAACGGTGATTAATCTGTGAAGTGTTAGATTTTGCTGCTGATTGATTGATCACAGCTGATTTCATCTAATACATTTGTGACAATTGTGATACTCGGACTTTGGATCGTTATGACCAGCTCTGACCATATATGAAGGCGTTAGCTCAGGTGGGGAAACCCAACAGTCAGGCTGGATATTGAGATCCAAGCTCGATCCAAGTTTCACGGACGTGTGAAACCGGCCACAAATTACATCAAATGCATAAAATCTCATTTTATAATGTGGAAACCATCAACAAGCTGCTCCTGGTGCACCTCTTATTCTGATTATCTATAAACTCTTATGTTTAGGAATTTGAGTAAATGATGACGTCTTGCTGTGTATGGGCTATCTCCTCTTGGGAATTTTTCACACTTAGTAAAGGTGTGTTCACACTGATGTTCTTTTTTTGGGCATGGATTCCCTGCTAAAAAAAATCAACGTTAAAAAAAATACTTAAAATCTTCTTGCAACAAGCTTCCCATTAGTGCACGTGTTTTTTCCCGTATATTTTCTTTTAGACGTGGTATGAGGACCCTTGAAATAACTTTCGAGCGTGCGTATTTTAGGCAAAATATCAACCAATACCCGATGTATTTTATACCATGGGGTCCCGCAAGTACATCATTAATCTGACCTGGCGTTGGTAAGGATGTTTCTTTTTCTGTGAGATTTTTTTACATGGTAGATAAAGCATCATGTCACTTCTCTGACTGTTTTTCTGTGCAACTTTTATTTTTTGCTTTGGCTTCTATCACAATTTTGGTAAAATTTTTGAATCCCAAATGCACCTACATCCCATAAAATAATAAAAAATGCATTAAAACACCACACTGAAAAACAGCACCAAAAACCATGTGGTCTTACAAAACCACACATGTTTTTTTAAGAACCGATGACATGGATTTTTTTTTTTAACTAGAAAAATCCATTTTGATAAAACTCAGCCGACACCTATCCTTAGGGGTAACAATTGCACGGAAGATTTTTTTTTTTACTTGGATTTTTCTAACCGTAAAATACACATCCAAAAACAGCAATGCTTTGTAAAACTTTTTTGGGGGGGTTCTTCTCCATAGAATTTTAAAAGAACCAATTGTCATCTCCTATCATCTATGGGAAAATCTGTCTTGGGAAGATCGGAGGCCCCCATAGATATTAGGTGGTTGACTTGGAAAGCTACAATGTTGATGTATGACTTCAGAGACCCGAGCGGGTCAAAGCTCCAATTGTCATTGATGGTTTAGACATAACTATACTGGGCACAGAGGTTGCAGATGCAGTCGGACCCTGGAGCCTGACAGGGGCCAAAAGGTTCCTGAGCCACAATCCTGTGTATAGTTAGAACTTTCCATGGATCCGTTCATAACCTCGTCCAGCCATCTTGCTCCGATGACTGTGTTTACATTGGTGCTTGGCTTCCTTCCAAGGTTTACTCATTTTTAACCAATTTCTTAGTGTCTTTTAACAACTTACATGCTCAAGAGTTCAATATTGTGTTACGTGTCTAAATAATATGTCAACTTCTATTTCAGGGCTCTGCAATACAATACCCTGTATACCGGGCTATTTAAACTAAATGGATTGGGTTACATTGCTGGTAGATGTCCTAGAGATTACCTAGGAAAAGTGCGATGAAACAGTCCGTTCTCTGATTTATCTCTCCGCGTCTTATAGAGAAGGATACAATGACGCTCTGTGGATGAGGTTATCCGGGAGTCGAAGGCGCATTCTGGAATATTATAATAAAAGGTTGTAGAATAATAAAAAAACACATTCCGGACAGTTCTCGCAATCTTTGAGGTGTTGCCTATGTTAGGACCTGATTATGGATGGGACAAATGCCGTATGATCAGCGAGTATACCGTAATGATGGCCTACGCAGTTCAGGCATTTAGACAGTCACAGCTTCAAGTGCCCTAATGGGACTATTAAATTCAGCAAAAAAATAAAATAATTTTTTTCAAATATGACAAAAATTAGAAAAACACAAAAGTTTAAATCACCCATATTTTGCCCTATTAAAAATAAAACAATGAAAAAAATACGAATACACATACCGTATTTTCCGGCGTATAAGATGACTGGGCATATAAGACGACCCCCCAACTTTTCCAGTAAAATATAAAATCTTCTTAAAAGTGTGGGGGGGTCTTCTTATACGCCTAGTGTCGTCTTATAGGGCGGTGCGGAGGAGTGTTCCCAATGGCAAGGTGAGGGGGGCGTCCCACAGGGAAGGTGTATATTAAGTATCATTACCTCCTTGCGGTGCTCTGTGCAGCTGTCTGCGCTTGGAGGGGCGGCGGCGGATCTTGATGAGCATTGGTGGCTCAGCCGGCGGCTCCTTATGCATCGTGGGGGCTCGGCCGGCGGCTCCTTATGCATCGTGGGGGCTCGGCCGGTGGCTCCTTATGCAGCGTTGGGGGTCTCCGCCAGCATTTCCTCAGAGCCGGAGGCCACCGCAGCTCCATTGCTACGATGCGGTGGCCTCTGGCAAAATGGCCGCTGGTGGGCGGCGCATGCTCAGATACAGATCTCGGCAACGAGATCACCGCATCGTAGCAATGGAGCTGCGGTGGCCTCCGGGCTCTGAGGAAATGCCGGCGGAGACCCCCAACGCTGCATAAGGAGCCGCCGGCCGAGCCACCAATGCTCATCAAGAGCCGCCGCCGCCCCTCTAAGCACAGACAGCCGCACAGAACACTGCATGGAGGTAATGGTACTTCATATACACCTTCCCTGTGGGACGCCCCCCTCACCTCGTCATTGAGACCACTCCTCCGTACCGCCCTATAAGACGATACCCGGCGTATAAGACGACCCCCGACTTTCCAGAGGATTTTCTGGGGTTAAAAAGTCGTCTTATACGCCGGAAAATACGGTATTTGGGATGGCCGCAGTCAGAAATGTCCAATCTATTAAAATGTAAAGTAAATTATTCCAATCGGTAATAAAAATAAAAAAATCAAAAGCCAGAATTACGTTGTTTTGGCCACAGAAACATTGCAATAAAATGCAATAAGAAGTGATCAAAACATCTTATCTAACCCAAAATGGTATCAATAGAAACTTCACCTCAAGGTGTAAAAAATACGCCATCATCCAGCCCCAGATCCCAAAAATTGAGAATGTTAAGGAGCTCAGAAAAGAGCGACAAAAGCAAATTTTTTTTTTACAAATTTCTGATTTTGTTTTCACCACTTAAAAAGAATATATACATGTTTGGCATCTGTGTACTCGTACTGACCCGTGGAATAATATTGCCAGGTCAGTTTTTACCTTAAAGTGAACATGTTAAAAAAAAACAGAAAACAAATGTGAAATTTAACTTTTTTTGCAATTTCAAACCCAGTTGGATTTTTTTTTCTCGCATTCCAGTACATTACATAATAAAATGAATGGTGTCAGTCAAAAGTACAACTTGTTACAAAAAAAAAAAGCCCTAAGCGGACAGAAAAATAAAAAAAGTTATGGCTCTTGGAAGAAGGAGAGGAAAAAACGAAAACAAAAAAAATAAATAAATGGAAAATTGCCCAGGGGTAAAGGGATTAAGGCATTTATTGAGCTGACACTTTTGCTGTTTTTGCAAAATAAAGCAAAAAAGTTGCAGAAAATTTGTCACAAAAACCAGTGACATCTTCAGACTTCTCCTTGATCCTCCCCAGGTTTTAGGGTGAGTTTCCACGGTCAGGAAACGCTGCGTGTTTGGCGCTGTGCGCTGGCGCAGCGCCAAACACGCAGCGTCCAGATGTTACAGCATAGTGGAGGGGATTTCAAGAAATCCCGTCTCCACTATGCGTAACAATACGCAGGTGGCAGACCTGCGTAAACGGACATGCGGCGCGTCTTTTCAGACCGCAGCATGTCCTCGCGTGTTGCGGCGACGGTGCGTCGCCGCAACAGAATTAACACAGGGCTATGTAGCCCTGCGCTCTTTCCGGAGGTGTTCCGGAGGTGTCCTGAACACCTCCGGAAAGATCGCGCGTCATAAAGGGGGCGGGGCTAAGACGGAGCGGAATTTCCGCTCCGTCCAAAGCGCTGTGGTTCCGGACCGTGGAACCACAGCCTTAATTGCTGAATATTTGGAAGTTCTTTAAAGACTTTGCTTTTTCAGATTAATTAAAGTGAAGGGGTCGTCCATTTTTGAACATTCTTTTTCTTAGAAAAGTCTTTTAATTAAAGCTTTGACAATTTAGCAAAATTCTTGACTTATAAAGTTTGTAGATTTAGAAATTTAGGCCATGTTCCCACGATGAACTTTTGGTGCGTTTTGATGCGTAGTTTTGCTGTGTCAAGAATGCAGCATCTTACAGTTCTAGCAAAGTTGATGGGATATATAGACATCTCACGCCTACTATGCTCTTTTTAATGCAGCATAAATTGACCTGCGGTTCGGGTTTGAAAATCGCAACATGTCAATTTCTCCTGTGGGTACTCTTTCTTTTTTTTTTTCTGTTTGGAATTTCTCCATACACTTGCATTAGGTAAATAACGCACATGTGTTTTTTGTGCGTTTCTGCGTCGGAAACGCATCAAAAATGCATGTAATCCGCACCTAAGTATAGCAATAAAGTTTTGTCCAAGTCAAATACCTGTAAGTATCAAAATCAAAGCAGCAGCTTTATTTAAAGCATGAACACAACACAAGAGACAAGAACCCCACAGCGTTAAAAATGCGATAAAAATGCATGTTAAAAAACTGCACACAAAACGCAGCAAAAAACGCAAGTAACTTAATTTCAATAATAGTGCAAAAATGATGCAGGAATTCTGCAACATCAAAAGCTCAGTGTGGGAACGTAGCCTAAAGAATTTGTCCATTTTCCATTTACAGCTGACCATACGGTGGCCCGCTCTTGTGAGCCACAGCAATCAGCTTAAAGAGTTAGTTATTCAGGATAACTTACTAATAAAGTTTAATTAGTCCTGATGTCTGTAACGGGTCTGGGAGGCGGAACCTCTGAGCTACTTATACAAGGAGGTGGTCCTTTTAAGAGAGCGGGTGGCAACCAGGGTAGACGGGCAGTCAGTCACAACAGGTAATCAGGACAGTCTCTGGGTAAACGGGCAGCGGGTCACGGCAAGTGACTGGGGCAGTCTCTGGGTAAACAAGCAGGAGGTCACGGCAAGTGACCGGGGCAGTCTCTGGGTAACCAGGCAGGAAGTCACAACAGGTAACCGGGGCAGTCTCTGGGTAACCAGGCAGGAGGTCACGGCAAGTGACCGGGGCAGTCTCTGGGTAAAGGTAATACGACCTGTGATGGCTGAGCCTCCCGGTAGGCTAGCAGGCGGATAGCAGATGAGCGCTACCAGGTGAGCGGGCAGGCTGGTCCATAGACAGACTGGCAGGTGACGATGAGCAGACTGTCGGACGGCAGAGCCTCCAGGTAGGCTAGCAGACAGGTAACAGGTGAGCGCTCCCAGGTGAGTGGGCTGGCTGGTCCATAGACAGACTGGCAGGTGACGATGAGCAGACTGTCGGACGGCAGAGCCTCCAGGTAGGCTAGCAGACAGGTAGCAGGTGAGCGCTCCCAGGTGAGCGGGCAAACTGGTCCATAGACAGACTGGCAGGTGACGTTGGGCAGACTGTCGGACGGCAAACTAGCAAGCAGGTCTGCGGAATATCAGGCAGGAACTTGGCAGGTAACTGGCAACGGAACCTGAGGGCTGAAGCAGAGTAGTGAACAGTGCAACAACATTGCTCGGGCACCTTCCTACTAGAGGAAGTGCCTTATATAGGGTAAAGTCCTCCGGCCATTGGCCGGGGACTCGTTAGGATGGCGCGCGCGACCCCTTTAAGAGAGGGGGAGCGCCCGCGCGCGCGACCCATACACAGTGGCCGGAAAGGAGCACGCGCTGCCAGCAGGGCGGGAGGAGGACGCCGGACCCGAGACAGAGGGACACAAGCAGCCAGGAGAGCGGGAGGAGGACGCCGGCCCCGAAGCAGAGGATCACGCGCAGCCAGGAGAGCGGGACGAGGACGCCGGCCCCGACGCAGAGGAGCGCGCGCAGCCAGGAGAGCGGGACGAGGACGCCGACCCCGAAGCAGAGGAGCGCACGCAGCCAGGGTGAGTGGAACAGCGTCCCTGCCTGACAGCAGGCAGAGACGCCTGCGCTACAGTACCCCCCACTTTACGTCCCCCCCTTTTTAGGCCAGAGAGAAATTTAGCTAAGATGAGAGGGGCATGGATGTTCTCCCGCGGCTCCCACGTTCTCTCCTCAGGACCAAACCCCTTCCAATCCACCAAAAAATAGGTCTTCCTTCTTACCCTTTTGGTGGCCAAAATATTCTCTACCTCAAATTCATTTTCAGCAGAAACCGGAGCAGGAGGCGTGCCTATAGACTTAGAAAAAGAGTTAAATACCACCGGTTTGAGGAGAGATACATGGAAGGAGTTGGGGATCCGCAAGTTGGCTGGGAGTTTCAATTTATAGGCCACCGGGTTGATCTGACTGATGACCTCCAGAGGACCGATGAACCGAGGACCTAACTTATAGGAAGGAATCTTGAGCCGAACATACTTGGACGAGAGCCAGACCTTATCCCCAGGACGGAATTGAGGAGGATCCAGACGTTTTTTGTCAGCATGTCTTTTCATACGCTCGGATGACAGAAGAAGTGCAGACCGGGTACTCTCCCATATGGAGGAAAATTTGTCAACCAGAGATTCTGCAGCCGGATTGTCCACTGAGGTGGAGACGGGAACTGGGATCCGAGGATGCTGACCGAAGACTACAAAAAACGGGGATTTGGAGGAAGATTCGCTCTCGTGATTGTTGTAAGAAAATTCGGCCCATGGCAGGAGATCCACCCAGTCAGAATGGTGGGCATTAACAAAGTGCCGGAGGTAACTGGTCAGGATCTGGTTGATCCGCTCCACTTGACCATTGGACTGTGGGTGGTAAGCGGAGGAGAAGTCCAGGGTGACAGCCAATAATTTACAAGTGGCTCTCCAGAAACGTGAGGTGAACTGTACCGCTCGATCCGACACGATGTGACGGGGCAGACCATGGAGTCGGAAAATGTGGCGGATGAAGTCTTTGGCCAGCTCAGGTGCAGACGGGAGGCCTGGCAGGGGAATGAAGTGAGCCATCTTGGAAAAGCGATCACGACCACCCAAATGACCGTAGAACCAGCAGAGACAGGGAGGTCCGTTATGAAGTCCATGGCTATATGCTGCCAGGGGGCAGTGGGTACCGGAAGCGGAAGAAGGCGACCGGCAGGCAGGTGTCTCGGAACTTTGTTGCGGCCACAGGAGGCACAGGCAGCAACAAAATCTATAACGTCCTTGTGCAGGGTAGGCCACCAGTAATGCCGAGAGATAAGTTGGAGGGTCTTTTTCTGGCCGGCGTGGCCAGCAAGTTTAGACGAATGACCCCAGTGTAGGATCTTCTCCCGATCGGTTACCGATACGAATGTCTTACCAGGAGGTGGACGGTTCAGACTCACGGGAGCCACCTGCATGACTCTGGCGGGATCGATGATATGTTTAGGTTCCTCCTCGAGATCCGACACCAGGAAAGACCGGGACAAGGTGTCCGCCTTGATGTTCTTGTCCGCCGGGCGAAAATGTAGAATAAAGTCAAAGCGAGCAAAAAACAAGGACCACCGGGCTTGACGCGGGTTAAGCCTCTGAGTGTTATGTTTCGGTAGCTGAGGAGTGCAGGTAAAAAAGGCAATACACCAGAGCAGTTGGAATCTATGAGATTGCAGTACCCTGACTAACCACCACAACTAGAGGCAGCCGTGGAGCGTTCCTACGTTGGTCCTAGACGCCTCGTCACAGCCTGAGAAACTAACTACACCTAAAGATAGAAATAGGAAAGCTATCTGCCCCGGAGCAGAACCCCAAAGATAATAGAAAGCCCCCAAACATGTAATGGCTGTTAGACAAGATGAAATACTGACACAGAAAGAAAATAGTATGAGCAAACGCTGGGGCCCAAACTATCTAAATAGAAAAGGATAGGAAGGGTACTTACTGCAATCCCAGAAAACCCTGAAAAGCACCAACTCTACTAATTTCAAAAAATACCTGAGATCACACGACCTCTTCCACCTAAATTAGTTCTCTGGTGTAACAAAATCAAAACAGCAGCCACTGAAAAAACTGGAAAAAGCAAAAGTACAAACATCAGTGGCTGAACTAAACTGAGAGGGCAAAAGCCCCCGGAGGGGACCCTGAAGGCCCCCACAGAAGTGCAGGACAAAATGCAAAAATATAGCACAAAAACAAAAAGAAGAAAATGTCTTATCTGTTAGCAGGAGATGCAGACACGACACAGCAGGCTACAAGGGAAACAGGAATGAAGGATTCAGACCAGAACAATTGATCACCGGCAACCCTGATGGGAAGGTGACTCCTTTATATAAGACCAGTCAGTAACACCTGATTCCCAGTCCTCACAATCTTCACTGGACAGACCAGCACCGCTTGTAACCACCAGAGGAAGCCTCTGCTCAGAACTCATCTCAAACCCATTCACAACAGTACCCCCCCTTGAGGAGGGGTCACCGAACCCTCATTTGAGCAACCAGGTCGGTCAGGATGAGTTCTATGATACGCACGGATGAGTCTCCTAGCATGGATGTCCGAAGCAAACACCCAAGAATTGTCTTCCTGACCATAACCTCTCCATTTAACCAAATACTGGAGTTTCCGTCTAGAAAAACGAGAATCTAATATTTTCTCAACCACATACTCCAGATTGCCCTCAACCAAAACAGGGTCAGGAGGCACAGCAGCAGGAACCACTGGCTCAACAAACCTCTTCAACAAGGACTTGTGGAACACGTTATGGATCTTAAATGTCCCTGGAAGAAGCAAACGAAAAGAAACAGGATTAATAATCTCCATGATCTTATAAGGTCCAATGAACCTAGGCTTAAATTTAGGAGATGCTACTCTCATAGGAATATTCTTTGAGGACAACCAGACCAAGTCCCCCACTTTAAACCGAGGACCATCAGTCCTATGCCGGTTAGCAAACCGCTGGGCCTTCTCCTGAGAGAGGGACAACCTCTCCACTACCTGGTCCCAAATCTGTTGCATACGCTCCACAACAGAGTCAACACCTGGACAGACAGAAGCCTCCGTCTGTCCTGAAGAAAATCGAGGGTGAAACCCAGAATTACAGAAAAACTGAGACATCAAAGTGGCAGAGCTAGCCCTATTATTAAGAGCAAACTCAGCCAAAGGCAAAAAAGAGACCCAGTCATCCTGATCAGCAGACACAAAGCATCTTAGATAAGTCTCCAATGTCTGGTTTGTTCTCTCAGTTTGACCATTGGTCTGAGGATGAAATGCCGAGGAGAAAGACAATTGAACACCCAGTTTAGAACAAAAAGTCCTCCAAAATCTGGAAACAAACTGGACTCCTCTGTCAGACACAATGTTCTCAGGAATGCCGTGTAAACGAACCACGTGCTGAAGGAACAACGGCACCAATTCAGAGGAGGAAGGCAACTTAGGTAATGGCACAAGATGTATCATTTTGGAAAACCTATCACAAATTACCCAGATGGTGGTCATTCTCTGAGAAACAGGAAGGTCGGAAATGAAATCCATAGAGATATGGGTCCATGGTCTCTTGGGCACAGGCAATGGCATCAACAAACCACTAGAGCGAGAGCAAGGCTTGGAGCGAGAGCAAGTCCCGCAGGACTGCACAAATTCCCTGACATCACGAGACAAGGTAGGCCACCAAAAGGACCGACTAACCAAGTCTCTGGTACCAAAAATTCCGGGATGCCCAGCCAATGCGGAACAATGAATCTCAGACATCACACTCTTTTTCCACTGGTCCGGGACAAACAATTTTCCAACAGGGCAGCGCTCGGGCCTATCCTCCTGACACCCCTCCAGAGCAAGTCTCAAATTGGGCGAGATGGCGGAAAGAACTACACCCTCTTTCAAAATAACAGAAGGATCAGATAACTCAGGAGAGTCCGCAAGGAAACTCCTCGAGAGGGCATCCGCCTTAACATTCTTAGTGCCAGGAAGAAAGGAAACCACAAAATTAAAACGTGTGAAAAACAAGGCCCACCTGGCCTGTCTAGGATTGAGTCGCTTGGCAGATTCCAGATAGACCAGATTCTTATGGTCCGTAAGGACCACCACCTGATGTTTGGCTCCCTCCAGTCAATGTCTCCACTCTTCAAAAGCCCACTTCATGGCCAATAACTCCCGATTACCCACGTCATAATTACGTTCAGTAGGAGAAAATTTTCGAGAGAAAAAGGCACAAGGGTTACTTTTAGAGGTCTCTGGATCTTTTTGGGACAAAACGGCACCTGCCCCAATTTCAGAGGCATCAACCTCCACCTGAAATGGCAGAGAAACATCAGGCTGCCGTAGAACAGGAGCAGAAGTGAATCTCTGCTTAAGTTCCTGAAATGCAGAGACTGCCTCAGGAGGCCAATTCACCACATCAGAACCCTTTCTGGTCAAATCAGTTAATGGTTTAACAATAACCGAGAAATTACCAATAAATTTACGATAAAAATTGGCAAAACCCAAAAATCTCTGAAGAGCCTTTAATGAAGTAGGTTGGACCCAATCACAGATGGCCTGAACCTTGACCGGGTCCATTTCAATAACAGATAGGGACAAAATGAATCCCAGAAATGAGATCCTCTGTACGCCAAAAAGACACTTTGATCCCTTCACATACAGAGCATTCTCTCTCAAAATCTGGAATACAGTTCGAACATGTTTCACATGAGAGTCCCAGTCATTAGAAAAAATCAAGATATCATCCAAATAAACAATCAGAAATTTGTCCACAAAATCCCTGAAAATGTCATTCATGAAGGACTGGAAGACGGAAGGAGCATTAGTGAGCCCAAAGGGCATCACTAGGTACTCAAATGCCCTTCAGGGGTATTGAATGCCGTCTTCCATTCATCCCCGTGCTTAATGCGAATAAGGTTATACGCCCCCCTGAGGTCAAGCTTGGTAAACCAAGTAGCGTTTTTCACCCTGGAAAACAGGTCAGAAATCAAGGGTAACGGGTATTGATATTTCACAGTAATATTGTTCAAGAGACGATAATCAATACACGGCCTTAATGAACCATCTTTTTGGCCACAAAGAAAAAACCGGCACCTAAGGGTGAAGAGGATGGTCTGATATGACCCTTCTCCAATGATTCCTTGATATAAGACCGCATAGCGTCATGTTCAGGTACAGACAAGTTAAAAAGGTGACCTTTAGGGAATTTACTACCCGGCACTAATTCAATAGCGCAGTCATAGCTCCTATGGGGAGGCAAGGATGCAGATTTACTTTCGCTAAACACATCAGAAAAATCAATCAAAAAGTCAGGAACATCCTGAGCCTGGGGGGAGGCAGAAAAAACAGGAGTGTTGGTATTAACACATTGGCAGCCCCAACTGGTTACAGACACAGATTTCCAATCCAAAACAGGATTATGAGACTGTAACCAAGGGAAACCCAGCACGATAATGTCATGCAGATTATACAGAACCAAAAATTTGCAGCACTCCTGGTGATCAGGTTCAACCCTCATTATCACCTGAGTAGAAAACTGGGGTTTATTCTCAGCCAAAGGGGTAGAATCGATCCCCAGTAGGGAATAGACTTCTGTAGGGGTATCAAGGGAAACCCACAACGTTTAGCAAAATCATAATCCATCAGGTTAATAGCTGCTCCAGAATCAACGAAAGCCTGAGCAGAAAATGAGGACAGAGAGCATATCAGAGTGACAGTTAATAAAAACTTAGTCTGAACACTACCCAAGACAACTGAGCGTGCAAAACGTCTTCTCCGCTTAGGGCAGACTGAAATAGCATGAGAGGCATCACCACAGTAGAAACATAACCCATTGCGCATTCGAAACTCATGACGCTGTGCCCCAGACACCACTCTATCACACTGCATGGGTTCAGAAGCTGGTTCACAAGGCAACACCATTCCACGCATACTTCTCCGCTCACGCAAACGTCTGTCAATTTGAATCGCTAATGACATAGAATCATTGAGACCAGAGGAGACAGGGAATCCCACCATAACATCCTTTACATTATCTGACAGACCCTTCCGGAAAAGGGCTGCCAAAGCGTCGTCATTCCATTTGGTCAGGACTGCCCACCTACGGAATCTCTGACAGTATAACTCAGCGTCATAAGGCCCCTGATTTAATGCCAACAAGGCTTTTTCAGCTTGATCAGTGACATTAGGCTCATCGTACAATAACCCCAAAGCCTGAAAAAATGCATCAACATCACTCAAAACAGGATCCCCAGGTGTCAGGGAAAAAGAACAATCCTGAGGATCGCCGCGCAGGAGAGAGATGACAATTTGAACCTGCTGCGCTGCGTTCCCTGAGGACTTAGATTTTAAGGCAAAAAACAATTTACAATTATTTTTGAAATTCTGAAACTTAGCTCGATCCCCTAAAAACAAATCTGGCATGGGGATCCTAGGTTCCACAACAGGCAACCTAGCAAGATATGCAGCAATACTCTGAACCTCAGTGGCAAGCTGATCCACACGGCCAGACAACTGTGCAAACTCCATTGGGAGAAAAGATCCTCCACAGCACCCAGAGATACAGAGGGAAAAAAATGCAACAAACAGAAAAATATCTCTGACAACTCTGACAACCTTTTTTCTTTCACAATATTTTTTTCCCTTCTGTGAGTACCATACAATTTTCAATTTTTAGGCCGGTGATACTGTTATGTTTCGGTAGCTGAGGAGTGCAGGTAAAAAAGGCAATACACCAGAGCAGTTGGAATCTATGAGATTGCAGTACCCTGACTAACCACCACAACTAGAGGCAGCCGTGGAGCGTTCCTACGTTGGTCCTAGACGCCTCGTCACAGCCTGAGAAACTAACTACACCTAAAGATAGAAATAGGAAAGCTATCTGCCCCGGAGCAGAACCCCAAAGATAATAGAAAGCCCCCAAACATGTAATGGCTGTTAGACAAGATGAAATACTGACACAGAAAGAAAATAGTATGAGCAAACGCTGGGGCCCAAACTATCTAAATAGAAAAGGATAGGAAGGGTACTTACTGCAATCCCAGAAAACCCTGAAAAGCACCAACTCTACTAATTTCAAAAACACCTGAAATCACACGACCTCTACCACCTAAATTAGTTCTCTGGTGTAACAAAATCAAAACAGCAGCCACTGAAAAAACTGGAAAAAGCAAAAGTACAAACATCAGTGGCTGAACTAAACTGAGAGGGCAAAAGCCCCCGGAGTGGACCCTGAAGGCCCCCACAGAAGTGCAGGACAAAATGCAAAAATATAGCACAAAAACAAAAAGAAGAAAATGTCTTATCTGTTAGCAGGAGATGTAGACACGACACAGCAGGCTACAAGGGAAACAGGAATGAAGGATTCAGACCAGAACAATTGATCACCGGCAACCCTGATGGGAAGGTGACTCCCTTATATAAGACCAGTCAGTAACACCTGATTCCCAGTCCTCACAATCTTCACTGGACAGACCAGCACCGCTTGTAACCACCAGAGGAAGCCTCTGCTCAGAACTCATCTCAAACCCATTCACAACATCTGAGCATGCTGGAGGTAAGCCAAATTTTTGTGGTCAGTGTAAATAATTACCGGATGAAGAGCCCCCTCGAGTAGGTAACGCCACTCCTCCAATGCCAGCTTGATAGCCAATAACTCTCGGTCTCCTATGGAGTAATTGCGCTCGGAAGAGGAGAAGAGTTTGGAGAAGAAGCCACAAGTTACCATCCTCCCGGAAGATGATTTCTGAGTAAGCACTGCCCCGGCTCCAGAGGAGGATGCAGCACCGAGGCGGAAGAGAACGCCTGTTTTAAGGAGAGAAAGGCCTCCTCTGCTTCGGGAGTCCACACCTTGGGGTTAGTGCCCTTACGGGTGAGCGCTGAAATTGGGGCGGTCCGGGAAGAGAAGTGCGGTATGAAGAGACGGTAATAGTTAGCAAAGCCCAGAAACCGCTGAATGGCCTTCAATCCCTCCGGTCGGGGCCATTTCTCGATGGCAGACAACTTCTCAGGATCCATCCGTAGACCGGTCTGAGAAATAATGTAGCCCAAAAACGGAAGCGAGGTCTGCTCAAAGAGGCACTTCTCGTATTTAGCGAAGAGGTCATTCTGCCTGAGCCTGAGCAGAACCTGATGAACGTCCCTCCGGTGAGTCTGGAGATCCGGAGAGAAGACCAAGATGTCGTCCAGGTACACCACTACGCAGGAATAGAGAAGATCCCGGAAGATGTCATTGACTAGCTCTTGAAAGACGGCGGGAGCATTACAGAGCCCAAAGGGCATCACGAGGTACTCATAATGGCCGTCCCGGGTGTTAAAGGCAGTCTTCCATTCATCCCCCTGACGGATACGGACTAAGTTGTACGCCCCGCGGAGGTCCAGTTTGGTGAAGATTCTAGCCCCCTGCAGACGATCAAACAATTCCGGAATGAGCGGAAGGGGATACTTATTCTTCACCGTGATTTGGTTGAGTCCTTGTCACGCGGTCTTATGATATGTGTACGATGTCAGTAAACTATTCTTAAAAGAACAACACTCTATACAACATATAGATTAGCAACATCAGCATGTAAATATAGAATAGATTTACCTGACACGATATCCGTTGAACTCAGGGTTAATCTTGAGGACTTGATACACTGTCACAGGAAAGAGGAGGACCGGGGGTCTAACCTGACCCTAAACTGGGGTCCTAACTAATCCCTCACCTTGGAGGTACTGATAATGGTTCAGAGGTCCAAGTCTCCAGCCTAACCCTGTCTCCTATCAGTCCCTGAACCCTGTAATCAGTCCTAAGAAGGATTCTGATTACCACCAAAGGGATATGGGCTGATCTCTGCTAAATACACAGATTAGACATATAAGACAGACTGGAGAAAACACAGACTTGCATACACACTCAAACACAGAAGGAACATAAATGATCTGGGATATTAAACTCTAAGCAAGGTGAGCTTAAAACAACTAAGGAGCTCTTTAACTTAAGTCTATACAGATACAATCCTATCTGTGGTCTGCATGAAGAATTTCACTGGCAACTCCCAACACAGACAACCAGAGATTTAAAGGAAACCAATCAACAAATAATTAATTGCAGCCGGGAGAAACTGCACCCAGTCCCAGAACTGAGCACAGACAGAATTAACTCCCTAACTGCCAAACACAAAGAAACAGCAACTCAGCTGTGAGAAGTCAGAATGTGCAACCGCGACGATCTTCATGGCGATGCACACATGACAGTACCCCACCTTCTACGAGGAGCCTCCGGACCCTGAGGGCCAGGTTTGCCCGGGTGAGTTCTGTGGAAGGTCCGCACCAAACGATCTGCGTTAATGTCAGACGCAGGAACCCACGTCCTCTCCTCTGGACCATACCCCTTCCAATGCACCAAGTACTGAAGGGACCGGCGATTCAGACGTGAGTCAATGATCTTTGACACTTGAAACTCCAAGTTACCATTGACCACCACTGGAGGAGGAGGTAGAGGTGATGGTATGACTGGTGCCACGTACCTCTTAAGTAATGACTTGTGGAACACATTGTGGATTTTAAACGTGGGAGGGAGGTCCAGACGAAATGCCACAGGATTAATTATGGAACTGATCCTGTACGGCCCGATGAATCTGGGGCCCAGCTTCCAGAGGGAACTTTAAGTTTTATATTCCTGGTAGACAACCATACCAGATCGTTCACATTAAGATCTGGACCAAAACTCTCCTCCTATCAGCCATACGTTTATAACGGTTCCCCATAGCACTCAGATTATTCAATACACCTCTCCACACTGAAGCAAGTGACGACGAGAAACGCTCCTCCTCAGGAATCCCAGAAGGGCCCCCCCCATTGAATGTACAAAACTGGGGATGAAAACCATATGCCCCAAAAAACGGGGACTTACCAGTGGACTCGCTCCGCCTGTGTTAAGAGCGAACTCTGCCAGAGGCAAGAAAGAAGACCAGTCCTCCTGGTTCTCTGAGACAAAACACCGAAGATAAGTCTCTAGGCTTTGATTCAGACTCTCTGTCTGACCATTGGTCTGCGGATGAAAAGCCGAGGAAAATGACAATTGCATCCCCCGACGTAAACAAAATGCCCTCCAAAACTTGGACACAAACTGAGACCCCCTATCTGACACCACATCAGAAGGCAACCCATGAAGTCTCACAATCTCCCCAATGAACACCTGCGCCAGAGTTTTAGCATTAGGGAGGGCAGGAAGAGCAATGAAATGTGCCATCTTACTGAACCTGTCAACAACCACCAGTATGACAGTCTTCCCTGACGACTGAGGAAGGTCCGTGATGAAGTCCATAGACAAATGAGTCCATGGAAGCTCCGGAAGTTTCAAGGGTAAGAGGGTCCCAGACGGACGGGTATGAGGGGTCTTAGAGCGAGCACAAACCCCACAGGACGCGACAAAAGTTAAAACATCTTTATTAACGTTAGGCCACCAAAACCGGCGAGAAAGGAGATCTAAAGTAGCCTTACTCCCTGGATGTCCTGCTAAAGCAGAATTATGATGTGCCTCAATAACCTTTTGTCTCAACTGATTTGGGACAAACAGTCTCCCTGGAGGTCCTGCAGGGGCGTCCCCCTGAGCCTCTAACACCTCCTCCTCAAGCTCAGAACATACAGCCGACACTACCACCCCCTCCTGAAGGATAGGAATCGGGTCATCCATTTTCCCGGCCCCTGGGAAACTGCGAGACAAGGCATCCGCCTTAACATTCTTAGATCCAGGGCGATATGTGACGACAAAATTAAACCTGGTAAAAAACAACGACCATCGAGCTTGTCTGGAATTCAGACGCTTAGCAGATTCCAAATACAGCAGGTTCTTGTGATCAGTAATGACGGAGACCGGGTGGACTGCCCCCTCCAAAAAGTGACGCCATTCTTCAAAAGCCAACTTAATGGCCAAAAGTTTCCCTATTGCCGATATCATAATTCCTTTCGGCGGACGACAATTTTTTAGAAAAGAAAGCGCACGATGCCATTTACCAGGGGAGGGACCCTGGGACAATATTGCACCCACCCCTACGTCAGACGCGTCCACCTCCACAACGAACGGCTGTGATGCATCTGGTTGGATGAGAACGGTGCCGAAGCAAAACATTTTTTCAAAGGGGAAAAAGCTTGGCAAGCTTTGTCCGACCATTTAGAAAAATCCATCCCTTTTCTTGTCATGTCATGAGAGGTTTGACAACAGATGAGAAATTACAAATAAATTTCCGGTATAGTTAGCAAACCCCAGAAAACGCTGCAGAGCCTTAAGATCCTCTGGCTGATCCCATTCAAGCACTGCTCTCAACCTTTTCAGGGTCCATACGGAAACCGAGGCTGACACCAAGAAACCCAAAAACTGAAGTTCCTGTACGGCGAATACACACTTTTCCATTTGGCGTATAGTTTATTGTCTCGCAAGATCTCAACACCTGTCTCACATGCTCCTGGTGAGACACAAGATCTGGTGAGTAAATTAAAATGTCATCCAAATATACGACCACAAACGCCCCACCAATGACGAAAAATGTCATTAACAAAATGTTGGAATACTGCTGGTGCAGTAGTCAGACCAAAAGGCATGACAAGGTTCTCATAATGTCCCTCCGGCGTGTTAAACGCCGTTTTCCACTCATCCCCCTCTTTTATCCTAATCAATTATACGCCCCCCTGAGATCCAATTTAGAGAACCATTTGGCGCCAACAATTTGATTGAAGAGATCAGAATCAGAGGGAGTGGATACGGATCTCGAACAGTAATCCGATTAAGTTCGCGGAAATCCAAGCAAGGGCGTAGGCCTCCATCTTTTTTCTTCACAAAGAAGAACCCCGCGGCCACTGGGAAGATAAGGTCTAATATGCCCTTTGGCCAACTTTCCGAAATATAATCTTTCATAGCCTGCCTCTCAGGACCAGAAAGGTTATATAACCTAGCTTTAGGTAACTTAGCATCAGGAAGTAAATTAATAGAGCAGTCATACACGCGATGAGAAGGCAACTCCTGACACCCCTCCTCAGAGAACACATCCCCAAAGTCCTCCAAAAAAGGAGGCAAAGTACTAGCACGACCGCACTGATGACTGTGTTCATGCAGTTACTTTTGCAAAACTCACCCCATTGGCTTATATCTCTGGACTGCCAATTAATCACAGGTTATGTTTAACCAACCAAGGAAGTCCCAACACAATAGGAGTAGGTAGACCCTCCAACACATAACAAGATAATAGTTCCCTATGTATTGCCCCTACCCGAAGGTCAATGTATGAACCTCATGAACAAAGCTACCTTGGCCGAGAGGCCTGGCGTCAATGGAGAATATAGGGATCGGTTTGACCAATACACTCAGATGCATACCTTGAGCCTGAGCAAACTGAGCGTCAACCAGATTAGCCCCGACCCACTATCAAGAAGAACAGAAAATCCTCCACTCTCGTACCAACCACCACCTCCACTGGTACAAGGAACTGAGAAGAACTAGCGACGAAATACATACCCCAGGTTGTCGTCCACCACACAACCTGGATTAACAGTTTTCCGGCGACTTTTTGCTCAACAAGGCCGGGATGGACATCCCCCAACAAAATGTCCCCTCTTTCCCCGCAAAGAAACACCTTCTAGCCTGCGGCGTCCGCCAATTCCCCTCCTAACGAAATGATGTCCCCTCCCAACTGCATAGGCTCCTCCGAACAGACAAGGGAACTCAACATAAGGGACTTTAGTAGTAGGTGGAGTAACAACAGGGGCGAGTTACCTCGCACCTCTCCCGAGCCGTCTATCAGACGGATAGCTAGGGCCATAGCAGCCTCCAGTGATGGAGGAGAATCATACGAGCCAAAACGTCCTTTAATTTGTCAGAAAGCCCATGACAAAACTGGCTTCTAAAGCTGGGTCATTCCACTGAGTATCTGTGGCCCATCTAACAAACTCAACAAATTCCTCCGCCGAAAGATCTCCCTGGGGTGTTTCTTACGTATTTTTGTCTCAGCAAAGAGACCCATCGGGTCAAACATATACCAACCCAGGGCAGAAAAAATCGTCTACTGACGTAAGCCGGGGATCCCGGGGGAAGGGAAAATGCCCAGGATTGAGGGTCCCCTTGTAGGAGCGAGATAACCCTTTCCCCACTCCTGCTTCTTCACTCCCTGATGATCGGGGGCCGAAGCCAAAATCAATTTACATTCCCTGAAGGTAAAAAATTGTCCCCGCCCACCAGTGAACCTTCCGGGAAGGCTACTTTAGGTTTTAACTCTGGTTTGCTCCCCGGGGGGACAAAACTTTGGACTTTAATGTCCCTCAAACTCCATGGAAAAATCCCTGCAACCCGCAGGCCCCCCTGGGGAAAGGAAACCTGGCAACTGGGAATAATTTTATGGGCCAAATGAAAATGTCACGCGGTTCTTAATATGTGTACAAAGTCCCGTAAACTATTTTAAAAAGAACCAACACTCTATACCCCAAAGATTAGCAACATCACATGTAAATTTTGAATAGATTTACCTGAAAACGATATCCGTTGAACTCAGGGTTAATCTTGAGGACTTGATACACTGTCACAGGAAAGAGGAGGACCGGGGTCTAACCTGACCCTAAACTGGGGTCCAAAACTAATCCCTCACCTTGGAGGTACTGATAATGGTTCAGAGGTCCAAGTCTCCAGCCTAACCCTGTCTCCTATCATCCCTGAACCCTGTAATCAGTCCTAAGAAGGATTCTGATTACCACCAAAGGGATATGGGCTGATCTCTGCTAAATACACAGATAGACATATAAGACAGACTGGAGAAAACACAGACTTGCATACACACTCAAACACAGAAGGAACATAAATGATCTGGGATATTAAACTCTAAGCAAGGTGAGCTTAAAACAACTAAGGAGCTCTTTAACTTAAGTCTATACAGATACAATCCTATCTGTGGTCTGCATGAAGAATTTCACTGGCAACTCCCAACACAGACAACCAGAGATTTAAAGGAAACCAATCAACAAATAATTAATTGCAGCCGGGAGAAACTGCACCCAGTCCCAGAACTGAGCACAGACAGAATTAACTCCCTAACTGCCAAACACAAAGAAACAGCAACTCAGCTGTGAGAAGCCAGAATGTGCAACCGCGACGATCTTCGTGGCGATGCACACATGACAGTCCTCTATAGTCTATACAGGGACGGAGAGAGCCGTCCTTCTTTTTTACGAAAAAGAAGCCTGCTCCCGCTGGGGAAGTAGATTTCCGGATGAATCCCCTGGCCAAATTCTCCTCGATATATTCGGACATCGACCTGGGTCTCAGCAGCAGACAATGGGTAAATACGCCCATGGGGAGGCGTAGTACCAAACAGATCGATAGGACAATCGTACGGTCTATGAGGAGGTAAAGTCTCTGCTTCTTTTTATTAAAGACATCAGAAAATGACCAATAGGGAATCGGAAGACCTGGTAGATTAGTTGGGGTAGGAGAAGGACAGACGGGATGAACAGGAATCAAACACGTCTTATGACAATCCTGTCCCCAGCGAAGGACCTCTCCGGTCTGCCAGTCGAGCACGGGTGCATGTCTCTGGAGCCACGGTAGACCTAGTAAGAGTGCGTGAGAGAGTCCAGGCAGAACATGAAAAGAGATACTCTCAGAATGCAGCAATTCCCACTTGTAGCGTTATGGATTCGGTGATGAGTTGGATGGGACATGGTAAGAGGCCCCCATCCACGGCCGCGACCGATAAGGGTACCGCCAGAGGTTTGGTGGGAATGTGATATTTTTCTACCAGGAACTGTGAAATAAGATTCCCGGCTGCTCCAGAATCAAGTTGGGCAAGTTTGAAATAACGATTCTCCCCACAGAGAATGGAGACAGACAGCAGCAGAGATGGAGAGGCTTTCTTGTGTCTAGGTCGACCTCTCTGAGCGAACCTAGACAGAGGCGTTTCCCGACCTCTCCGGACAAGTACGAATCCGGTGCTCCTTACTGCCACAGTAGAAGCAACTCCCTTCGGCACGACGTAAGTCCTGACGGGTTTTGACCATCTTGGTCTGGTCGACCTGCATAGGCTCCGGAGAGTGTAATTGGGGAGAAACAGAGGGAGTGACGGGTTTCTGAAATGTAGGAGCTAGACGTGGAAACCTCCTCTCACGGGTGACCTCTTTGGCACGCTCCTGAAATCGTAGGTCAATCCGAGTGGCAAGAATGATTAGGTCATCGAGAGTGGTAGGGATGTCCCGACCGGCGAGTTCATCCTTTATACGGCCGGACAGACCCTCCCAGAAGACAGATACTAGAGCATCGTTATCCCAGGCCAGCTCCGAGGCAAGGGTACGGAACCGTATGGCATATTGGCCCACGGTGAGACTTCCCTGACGGAGGCGTAGCAAAGAAGATGCGGATGAGATCTTCCGTCCAGGTTCATCGAAGACTTTCCGGAAAGCCGCGAGAAAGGCAGACAGGTCGACACCAGGGGGTCTCCTCTCTCCCAAAGAGGATTCAGCCAGGCCAGGGCCTCCCCTTGAGATGGGACATGATGAAGGCAATTTTGGCCCGTCGGAGTTAAACTGGTGGGAGAGAAGTTCAAAGTGCAAGGTGCACTGGTTAATGAAGCCCCGAGCCTGAGCGGAGTCACCTCCGAAGCGAGGAGGTGCGGAAAGTCGGGGTCCGTGGCAGGAAACCATGGGATTGGGAAGCATAGGAGCTGCCGGATTGCGTGTCGAGGCACCAGCTGAGGTTGCTGGTGGAGCTGTCAGAGTGTCCAGGCGAGAGTTGACATTCCGCAGGTGACCCAGGATGGACTCCTGTTGGGACCTCTGACGGATAATTCATGACACAGGTCCGAGATAGAGGGAGCTTGGGTGCCACCGGGTTCCATGGCCCGAGCAAACTGTAACGGGTCTGGGAGGCGGAACCTCTGAGCTACTTATACAAGGAGGTGGTCCTTGTAAGAGAGCGGGTGGCAACCAGGGTAGACGGGCAGTCAGTCACAACAGGTAATCGGGACAGTCTCTGGGTAAACGGGCAGCGGGTCATGGCAAGTGACTGGGGCAGTCTCTGGGTAAACAGGCAGGAGGTCACGGCAAGTGACCGAGGCAGTCTCTGGGTAACCAGGCAGGAAGTCACAACAGGTAACCGGGGCAGTCTCTGGGTAACCAGGCAGGAGGTCACGGCAAGTGACCGGGGCAGTCTCTGGGTAAAGGTAATACGACCTGTGATGGCTGAGCCTCCCGGTAGGCTAGCAGGCTCCCAGGTGAGCGGGCAGGCTGGTCCATAGACAGACTGGCAGGTGACGATGAGCAGACTGTCGGACGGCAGAGCCTCCAGGTAGGCTAGCAGACAGGTAACAGGTGAGCGCTCCCAGGTGAGCGGGCTGGCTGGTCCATAGACAGACTGGCAGGTGACGATGAGCAGACTGTCGGACAGCAGAGCCTCCAGGTAGGCTAGCAGACAGGTAGCAGGTGAGCGCTCCCAGGTGAGCGGGCAAACTGGTCCATAGACAGACTGGCAGGTGACGTTGGGCAGACTGTCGGACGGCAAACTAGCAAGCAGGTCTGCGGAATATCAGGCAGGAACTTGGCAGGTAACTGGCAACGGAACCTGAGGGCTGAAGCAGAGTAGTGAACAGTGCAACAACATTGCTCGGGCACCTTCCTACTAGAGGAAGTGCCTTATATAGGGTAAAGTCCTCCGGCCATTGGCTGGGGACTCGTTAGGATGGCTGCGCGCGACCCCTTTAAGAGAGGGGGAGCGCCCGCGCGCGCGACCTATACACAGTGGCCAGAAAGGAGCGCGCGCTGCCAGCAGGGCGGGAGGAGGACGCCGGACCCGAGACAGAGGGACGCAAGCAGCCAGGAGAGCGGGAGGAGGACGCCGGCCCCGAAGCAGAGGATCGCGCGCAGCCAGGAGAGCGGGACGAGGACGCCGACCCCGAAGCAGAGGAGCGCGCGCAGCCAGGAGAGCGGGACGAGGACGCCGACCCCGAAGCAGAGGAGTGCGCGCAGCCAGGGTGAGTGGAACAGCGTCCCTGCCTGACAGCAGGCAGAGATGCCTGCGCTACAATGTCCTACTTGTCAACTCCATTTCCAATCCATTATCTTTTACTCAGCTGCTATTAATCTCTTACAGGACAATTTACCGTATTTATCTTACAGAACTTTAATGTATCCGTAAAAAATCAGTATCACGGATCATGCTATCTCTGTCACGGTCTCCTGTCACTGCAAGGGACACCCACGGAATACTGATGGTCCTTATGGCATGCAATTTTTTCAAGGACTGAACCAATTTCGGAGTGAAATCACGCCATGCTTTGATTGTTTTTTTCATGTCAAATAGAGTTGAGAAAAAACATGGATCTGCACTGCCTCACTCAATAACATTGGTCTGCGATCAATCCCTTTTTTTATTGGATTCCTCTAGTCCAAATTATATGCTTGTGTGGGCGCTTTGGGCTCTTTCAGAAGTCTGTGTTCATCTGTAAGATCTTGGATCTCACTGCGGTTAGTCTGACCACGTTTCTCCTGTCCTGAGCATGGCAGCTTCATATTTTTCTATAAGGCTTTCATGCTCGGGTCAGGAGACATGTGATCAGTCTGTGCATTGAGGTCCATGATCAGACCAATGATCACTGACGTCTGAAAGAGCTCTTACTCTTTCAGTCCTGTGCTCGACCTGGGACATTGCTTCCTGTGTTGGCAACTAAGAAGTGCAATGTGTGAAAAGAGTCAGTTAACTGCACATTTCAATAGCTAAGACAAACCCCTTCTCTTTCAATATATCATCTGTTACATCCTTTGTAATTTTTTGGTTTGTAAGGTGGCGTGGGGTGGTTGCTGTAAGCGAGGTACTCGTCTCTTGCACCCCAGAATGTTACATGTAGGTGTGGGGTCTTGGCTGGGTGTATGGACTTGGGCTGTGAGGGAGCTACGTCCGTGTTGGCCATATATAACCGATGTTGCTGGTTGGCCAGGACCAGTTGTTTCACAATTCAATAAGGCAGACTACCATTCAAAAATAAACTTTTTCCTGAACATTAACTTGGGGAGGGTTATATACAGTAGATAGCGTGTACATATCTTCTCGAACGTTTCTTTGATAATATGTAATATTTTACTCGCACAGATTCATTTCTATTCTCTCTCTTTACTTGTCCTCTGTCTTCACTATTCCTTGCTAATTGACCACAACCCAACTCGACTCTATGGTTAAACTTACAAGAGTCCTTTACTCGACCCTTGGTTCCTCATCTTTTTTCCCCTTAGGGGAGCTATGGTGCCACTATGACCAGTATTTATCTTCTCTAGTGCTGATGCTCTGGAACACCTGCCCGGGGCACTCTTTTTATCTTGAATACTCCATCCTGTCTAAGTCTGTTACCTTTAGTAGTTATAAATATTGCGCCTTACTGCTGAGCGTCCTCTCCCAGGTCCCATCTCCAGTAAATCACTCTGTCTGTTAGTCACTCTTCCTTGTTTCTGCTCCAGATCACATCATCTCTGTCACGGTCTCCTCTCACAGCTAGGGACACCCAAGCAATGCGGCGATGATCACACAAGACCTTAGGCTTTTCTCAATACACTCTGGCCCTGTCTGCTGTCTCAACAGGAAACTGTCTCTTTCCCTTCAACTTAGCCCCTCCCATTCCAGGTCAGTCTCAAACATTAACTATTGCTATCCCTACTGTCAAACTACACACATTATCAACATTACTAACACAAGTTACCCCCTGTGTCGGAGCATGACTTAATCAGGGGCTGGCTGGATGCTTATTTCAATAGCTTATCCAGCCCCCTTCACATACCGATTTAGTCATGCTCTGACACCAGGGGTTGACCTTCATGGACCAAAAATACACAAAGGAAATTATTATTTATTATTATAGCGCCATTTATTCCATGGCGCTTTACATGTGAGGAGGGGTGTACGTAATAGATGCAAGTACAGTAATCTTAAACAATGCAAGTCACCGCCTGGTACAGGAGGAGATGAACTGACCCAAGAAGCATGGCTTACTACTTCCTTACATTTCCTACCGCTACACGATCACCACTCCGGTGTCCACTACCGGTCTTTGCTTTCTGATTGCAGTGCTGACATCATGTCAACACAGGTGACTGCCGCAGTCAATCACTGAGCGGTCTGCTAAAGTAGCAGGGGATGTAATAGGTAGTTAATGATTCCTATGCCATTTCCTCCGCTTGGTCACTTTTTGGTTGATCTCAGACATCCTCTCTAATATTTTGGGAAAAGTTGTAAATGATTAATTTACTAAAATGTTGTTTACAGCTGCATTTTCCTCTGGTTAATAGATAAAGATTCAGAACAGGGGACCCCCCGATCGACTCAGAATTACCTAATAGAAAATCTGAAAACGGGTTCTGTAAAGTGCAAAATATTCCTATTGATTACATGTCCTGTAAAATAAACTATTGCCCTATGAACTCTCAGCAATTCCCTGGATCTAAACTTACAATGGAAACTCAATCCCATATATTTGTGGGTTTGTGTTCTGTAACCGTCCCATTATCACGTTCCCAGATATATATTTGGTGCCCGCACTTATAGAAACTGGAAATAGCGCTGTCATCCATCGAGATGATTGTTGGAGCAGCAGATGGGAAAAGAAACGGCTTCCATGTCATCGGGACGATTTATTGGGGTATCGTGTTTGCAATAGTTAAGCATGACATCTCATTAAACAGTCATAACATTCTCTAGCTGTGTAGTGCTACAAGACTAATATTAAACAATAACATATGGAGGGCAAAGATTTCACCCGACTGCACAGGAGTGGCCGCTGCTCACTAAAGCAACGGAATTCATCTGCCTCCAATTAGAATGGAAAAATCAAGTGTTAACGGTAATAAAAAATAGAAATGATATAAAAAAAACAAACAAATAGTAAATGAAATAATATAATTATAATTTGTTAATTAATTATTTTTCCTATGATTTACAGCATGTTGCAGCCTTTGGACACCAATGTTCACTGTAATAATTTAATGAGGATTTCAATGGCTCTGATATACTTTTCCTGAAATTATAATATATGTGCTTGAATGATAAGGGGTTCAATACTGCACTGGTGAAAGGGACCTAGGGAGTCCCAAATACTTGTTTTCCCCGGGCACCGGTAACCCACTCTGTGCCACTGCTTACTATAACGTGAACCTGCACATAGCCGCTTGGATTCTGACATGAGCGGCTCGTCTTGTCCGTATGTGAGTACTGTATCAGAACAATCTATGATTACGGTCGCTGAGGATCCTACTTCTGTTACACACCAAAAACAACTCTAGACTCACTAAATGCAGGATGAGAATCCACCAATTAAAGACTGCGAGTTGTAGATGCAAGCCCAACTGCAAACCACGAAAACGAAGAAATAACCGAGAGACGGCTCACTGCCTCGTGGATATTACATTTACTGATTCACCTGAAATCTTGAAGATGAGGCTTCTGATATTTTTGAAACACCCAAAAACCAAGAACAGATTATAACATGAAAAAGCCATATAGTGAAAATTGTTAAAATCAAGAAAAAGTTGTATTTCTGGGGGCTTTACAACCAAACAAGAAAATGTGCTTAAAGGGGAACTGAAGTTTAAAATAACTTTTGATATGTTATGTACTCTCTGTCGAGTCGTACAGATTGGTGAGGGTGTGAGTCCTGAGACCCCACTTGATTGCTCAATCCAAGATACTAAAGTGCTCAGTTTATACTCCGAATCCATCATAAAGTTATATAGTTCTAAGGGGTTGTCCAAGCCTGTTGATCAAGTCTGCAGTCAGTCTATGTGCAGACTTGTGAATCCTCAGAGTGCGCACAGTGCACATTGTAAGGATTCTCTGGTGTCGGAACCCGGAAGCAGGTGGTAATGTCATTTGCATACTTCCGGCCACATTTAGACTAGACATACCTTGCTAAATTCATTTTTATTGAGTGAGGCGGCGCACATCCAGTCAGCACTTGTATACAAATTGCATAATTGTGATCACTTACCTGCTACTCCTGGTGGCGGCATCGAGGAATCTTGACAGCTTGCACTGTGCGCGCTTTGAAGATTCACAAGTCTGCAGTTGTATAGAGTGACTGCAGACTTGAACCCCAAGCCAGGACAACTCCTTTATAGTTGTAGTACACTGCTTTGAGCATGCTCAAGGATAAGGTGACCTTTTCTGCCCCTTGGTTTAAGCCAGGGGTGGGGAACCTTTTTTCTGCCGAGGGCCATTTGGAATTTTATAAAAGTGTTCGGGGGCCGCATCAAATTATTAATAATGATGAGCTACTATACTCGTTGCTCGGGTGTTCCCAAGCATGCTCAGGTGTCCTCTGAGTATTTTGGCGTGCTCGGAGATTTAGTTTCTGTCGACGCATTTGCATGATTTGCAGCTGCTGGACAGCCTGAATACATGTGGGGATTCCTTAACAAACAAGCATTCCTCACATGTATTCAGGCTGTCCAGCAGGTGCAAATCAGGGAGCTGAGGCAACGAAAACTAAATCTCCGAGCATGCCAAAATACTCGGAGGACACCCGAGCATGTTCAGGAAAGCCCGAGCAACGAGTGTACTCGCTCATCACTCATTAATAAACTTAAACATTACCCAACTATATTTATTCAAACATTTAAATAACTCCTACCTAATGTGATGGCTGGAATGACTTCTCTTTGGTGAGGCGTTTGATATTGGGAGGTATTGATGATGTTGCTACTCGGATACTGGTCCCCATATAATGCTCCATACAAAATATGGAGCTCTCCTCTGTGCTGTGCTGCGTTCTGCCCTGTTGCGGCTCAGGAAAAGGCTCTGTGGAAAGACTCCCCATTATCATCATCATTGCTTCCCCATCATCATCAATGCCTGCCCGTCATCATCATCGCCTCCCCATCATTATCATTGTCTCCCCATCATCAATGCCTGCCCATCATCATCATCGCCTCCCCATCATTATCATTGCCTCCCCATCATCAATGCCTGCCCATCATCATCATCGCCTCCCCATTATTATCATTGCCTCCCCATCATCAATGCCTGCCCATCATCATCATCGCCTCCCCATCATTATCATTGTCTCCCCATCATCAATGCCTGACCATCATCATCATCGCCTCCCCATCATTATCATTGTCTCCCCATCATCATCATTCTTCCTCACCACCATCACTGCCTGCCTCCCACCACCACCATCACACATACAGCACTGGCAGGCAGCACACACACACACACACACACCGATCTCACCTGTCCGCGCGCTATCTGCCACAGCCGGCCGCTGAATGATGACGTCATTCAGCGGCGCTGCTGTGAGAGAGAAAGCACCGGCGCCCCCTGGAGCTCGGAGCTGCGGCAGCGGAGGCACGGCGGATTGGTGAGTATTGTGCCGGCTCCTGCAGGGGCCCTGAGCAAGCGGGGGGGGGCCCAGTGGCGGTGCTGACACCGCTAACGGGCGCGACAGCGAGTGGGCCCCCCCCGCCTGCTCAGGGCCCCGGCACTTGCCCGGCCCTGCTATGTGCACACACTTACCCACAACAGGCGGCGTGCAGGAGAGGGGCGGGAGGATCGCACAGTCACTGTGGGGGGGAAGCAGAGATGGATCTTCTGCTTCCGCTCACCAGGAACACGGGTGGGGGTTCCGGTGCGCCGCACTGCGAGAGGCCTGCAGGTGGCGCAGACCCCAAAACTTAATTGAAAAAGTGTCGGCTGCCTGCCGGGCCGGCGGGCCGGACCAGATGATATGGCGGGCCGTATACGGCCCGCGGGCCGGACGTTCCCCACCCCTGGTTTAAGCAATAGCTGGGGTTCTCAGAATCCCCTTAAAAATTAAAAAGAAAGAAATGGTGGAAATAGTTTTCAATAAAAATATTAAAGAATGTGTATTACCGCACTTGGCTCTGATCTCATCAGTGCGCCTGTACAGGTATGTGCTTCAACTGAGCAGGAGCGAGATTGTCGGCGCTGTATTGACGACGTATGATGTGTCATCCACATCACTCAAGGCAGGAGGATGGCGATTGCGGGTATAGAGGAGGCACCGAGCAAGACCAGCAACAGCAATCGGACTGGATGGCGCTGTATGATGGAATCATAAGGGCTCATTCACACGTCCGATTTTCTTGTACAAGTGCTCGCAGGGGTTTTCTCAGATAGCACTCGTGCCTATGATATTCTATAAGGCTGTGCACATGTCCGATTTCTTCCTTGGACTGAGTGGTCTGTAGAAAATTTCGAAGACGTGCCCAACTTTGATTTGTGGGTTGAATCAAAATCGGCAATGCAAGTCTATGGATCCATGAAAAACATTGGACCGTACCCAGATGACACCCGAGTATGGTCTGATTTTTAGGGACTATCAGAATGGAGATTTTTTTTAATTTCATCATTTAGGAGAAATACAGATCACACCATCATCACACTCTGATCAAACTCTGATCAAACTCTGTTCAGAATAATTGGTCCATTTTCATCTTACATTGAAAAATCAGACGTGTGAATGAGCCTTTAAAGGTATTTTTTTGATATGGGGGGAGTTTGGGGTTCCTGAACTGCGGTAAAAGGGGCGGTAAAGATGGTGGCTTTATTTTATATTAGGAAAACCTGGTGACTGGTTCCCTTGAAAGGTTCACAAGGATTGTGACATTAGACATTTATGTATATCTTCAAGAGGAAAGGGTGGTCTCAAGTGTGCAGCCATCCATTCTCCATTCCTATGGTATTTCATAGGGAATACAGTTATATGCCAAAATTCACATATATGCAAGATACGGAAAAAAAAAACAGGCAAATGTGAGAGCTGCATCTATCAGACACTTATGGCATATCCTGTGATCACAATTTAGGAATACCCCTTTAAATTTACAAGAATTTACATGGCTCCAATTCAAAATTAGGAACATGACTCGCTAAATGAGACTGAGAACAATAATTCATTAGCGGATAATGCTGATTAATCAGACTAGGAAAAATGACTCCTGGCATTGGGAGAAAGCATCTCAGCAATGGTGCCTACAGCTGGGTCTGCTGTCCTGAACCTTTGACCTGCGCTCTGGAAATATTTAGGAACCCACACTATGCAGGCAAAACCCTTGTTCAGTTTCACTCGGACACCATTTGCCTTAGATTTCAGCTGTCCACAGTATTTCATCTCTCTTCCTGGGTATCAGGGAGAGCAAAGGATCCCACGCTGCCCTGGAGAGGCTCCGAAAGTGGAGACATCCATAATGTCATCTCTACAAATCGCTGCCCACTACCCATAACTTCATCTACCGTCCGTGACTTTCTACATTTTGGCCTCATTTGTTTCTCAAAGTGCAGAATCATTCTTTTTTTTCTTAAAACCCTGCATTGTGTTGTCCTACAGTTGTTCCTCTAGGAAATGTATGACCACACTGAAAATCGGGTGTTACCATTCAGCTTATCAATAGGGTCGGTGAAACTGAAAGGGAGAAGATACAGATTGGCTTTTAGAAAAAAATTTTTTGACAGTGAGGGGGATCAATGAGTGTAACAGGCTGCCACAAGAGGTGGTGAGTTCTCCTTCAATGGAAGTCTTCAAACAGAGGCTGGACAGACATCTCTCTGAGATGGTTTAGCGAATCCTGCATTGAGCAGTTGCTGCTCATAAAGTTCTATGGGAAGAGGAGATTAGCTAATGGTAGACATTTGACAATTCTGCTGCTAGTTGACAGTTACAGTTCTCCATAGAACTTTATGAGCACCAACTGTCATCTTCTATCTCAGTAATGGGATGGAATTCACTGAAGACTAATTTTCATGTGAATTGAGAATTTTGAGAATGAATGATCAGTCCTGGAGGAGAAAGAAGCCGATTTCACTTATAAGATATATGACAAAGTTTCTTATTTTTTACGAATACTAATGATTTGGAAATATAAAAACAAAATGTTGATTACTCTTTAACAAATAGGACTCTGATCCTGGGGGATAGTTGCGCTTTGAGAAATAAGCATTTTACATATTAGTCCCACAGGAGAGGTTACTGGTATCTAAATGGAGAAGGAATGCGAGGAAAGGCTGCCGAAGACCAACCGAGCAGAGACGTAACACGCGGACAGTTTGTGAAGGAGCCGGACATGTGTGTATTGCCAGTAAAATACGATACCTAAGAATCTCCAGAGCGGAGCCTGCAAATAGAATGAAAATGGAATCTTAGAAATAAAATGATGATGACTTTTATTATTGTTTTTTGGATAAACGGTTGTTTTTACAATAATTTTTTGGAATCCCTATATTATTCTAGTTAATAAAGTAAAATTAGCTTCACTTCATGTCTGAGGATCACATTTGGTGGATATGATGGAAAAACTTCCCAATATCAATGAATAAGGTGTCTGTAGACTTCAGTTGTGGTTTTGCTAATTTTATTTGTGTCGAAAGCGTGTCCTTGGCTGTATATTACAGTCTTAGGCCACGTTCACACTATCAGTATTTGGTCAGTATTTTACATCAGTTTTTATAAGCCAAAATCAGGAGTGGAGCAATCAGAAGAAAACTGTGAGGGTGAGTTTCCACGGTCAGGAAACGCTGCGTGTTTGGCGCTGTGCGCTGGCGCAGCGCCAAACACGCAGCGTCCAGATGTTACAGCATAGTGGAGGGGATTTCAAGAAATCCCGTCTCCACTATGCGTAACAATACGCAGGTGGCAAACCTGCGTAAACGGACATGCGGCGCGTCTTTTTAGACCGCAGCATGTCCTCGCGTATTGCGGCGACGGTGCGTCGCCGCAACAGAATTAACACAGGGCTATGTAGCCCTGCGCTCTTTCCGGAGGTGTTCCGGAGGTGTCCTGAACACCTCCGGAAAGATCGCGCGTCATAAAGGGGCGGGGCTTAGACGGAGCGGAATTTCCGCTCCGTCAAAAGCGCTGTGGTTCCGGACCGTGGAACCACAGCCTGATAGAAACACGTCACCACTTCTGCATTTTTCATCCACTCCTGATTTTGGCTTACAAATACGGACGTAAAATACTGACCGAATACTGAACATATGAACGTGGTTTTAAAGGGGTTGTCCAAGTAGTGGACAACCTCTGCTCAATCAGCATGTTTCTCCTCCTGTAAAATAATAACACTTATACTCATGTCCAGGGCAGGGCCATTACAGCAATGTCGGCACTAACTCTCCCGGGGATTGCATGACATTATTATGTTACACAATCCTTGCTGTCAATCCATTCTGGCTTTACTCCCCTCGCCTTCGGACATATATCCAGAGGAAGTGAGAGAGCTGCTCTGATTTCCTCTGAATGTATATGACTTGTCTGAAGGCAGGGGAGAGTGAAGTGGCTGATGATTGGCTGCAGGGATTGCGTGACATAACAGTGTCACATGATCTCAGAGAGAGTCATCGCTGGTACGGCGCCTGCACCGGAGGCGAGTATAAGTGTTATTATTTTACTGGGGTAAACATATAGATTACAAAGGGGTTTTCTGAGTAGTGGACGACCCCTTTAATGATAGTCAACTATGGTTTTAAAGGAGTAATCTGACTCAGCTCCTCACTTCGGAGCCGTTGACTTCATGTCTACAGAATAGGACAGGTGCGTGATCAATTTCACTTTCAAAAGCCACCCGTTAGGTCTCTATAGATGTGACATTACTGGCCCCACGGCCCTCGCAATGAGGATATAAAAAAATGCATAAAAACTGCATATATTTTTTTTTATGGTAGTTTATACCAAGCGGCAGTGAATAGTACAAGAAGCAGAATAAGCTTTGTTTTTAACCATTTTCTGCCCCTGTAATGTTCAGCATAATTGTATTGATATATAGGAGAATAAGGATTTTTGTAAAATTCCAGAATTTAAATTCAATTGAATAAATTTGCTCGTCTCTATCAGTGAGTGATAAATTTATGTGCAATTGTAAATAATTTTATGTCGAAATTCAATTAATGAATTGTCGCGTTTCCGACATAAAGACAATGTTTAAAAAATGTCTCTGTCTTAAAATCCTTGAAAGTTCTAATACCCCGTTCTTTTGATATGGACACTGATGAGTCACCAGAACCGCACACGACTCAGCCCTTTTTCTTACATTTTTTAGGGTTAGGTGAATCTGGAGTTTTTAATCATCCAGGTTTTTCCAACATATGTCAGACCACACAGACATTCCAAAACGAAGCTCCTCAGACAGTAACACACATGGTCTTACCCTGAAGTGGTATCTTCTTTTTCCAGTCTGTGGGTGTTATAAAGATGTTCCTGTAATCAGTTTATTGCAGACACAGCTTTTCAAAGCATCTGTAATATTCATTCCGTGTCACTGGTAAAAAGGGAGGGACAATCGAGATTTTACTCGCTGGTATTTTCCATTAGGAGTTTCTTAAGGTGCAGTCTGGAGAGTTAACCATGTTATGTTTCAATGTCCCGATTTTCCTGCCCTCAATTCACCTAATAACATAAAAAAATACAAAAAGGAGAAACTATACTATACTGTAACTATGAAAATGTAATTGCACAAGAAGTAAAGTGAATAGAAAAAATATATGGAGGTTTGGAAATTACTAAAGTAGAGGATCTGAGGGCAGCATAGAATAGAGGAGGAGACGCTGAACTCAGGGATATATAGTTTACTAGACATTTATTCAGTAAGTTTAGGAATACTGCTCTTTACATGATGTCAGGCTTCAAGCAGAAAGCCTGTGAGTCCTGCTTCCCCAGCCCCCATATAGTGATTGGCTGATAGCTCCCTGTGTATAAATATATTCAGGAAAAACCACCAATCGTACTGTGTGGGCGGGGTCGGCAGGACTCACAAGCTTTTCCTATGAGCCTTGGTAGCATTTCAATAAATTTTAATATGAACATCCTAAATTAAATAATGGGAAAATATAAATCTTGAAGGTTAGGTACACCCCTTTTATGTTAAGGTCTGGTTTACTGCCCTTTATGTTAAAGTCATGTTTACCTCCTTTATGTTAAGGTCAGGTTTGCACCTTTACATTAAACTTAGGTTTACCCCTTTAATGTTAAGCTCACATTTAGTCCCATTTATGTTAAGCTCAGGTTTACTCCCATTTATGTTAAGGTCAGGTTTACGCCTCTTTATGCTAAGGTCAGGTTTACTCCTATGTTAGGGTAAGCTTTACTTCCCTTTATGTTAAGCTCAGGTTTGCTCCTGTTAGTGTTAGATTTACTGCTATGTTAGGGTCAGGTTTACTCCTCTTTATGTTAAGGTCAGGCTTACTTCTATGTTAAGGTCAGGTTTACTTCTATGTTGAGTTCAGGTTTACGCCTATGTTAGGGTCCGGTGTACTCTCCTCTTTATGCTAAGGTAAGGTTTACTACTATGGTAGGGACAGGTTTACTCCTCTTTATGCTAAGGTCAGATTTACTCCGATGTTAGGGTCAGGTTTACTCCTCTTTATGCTAAGGCCAGGTTTACTCCTATGTTAGGGTCAGGTTTAGGGTCAGCTTGTTAGGGTTATGGTTTGTTCACTATCATCAGTCAGAAAGGTCAGGTGAAGCAAATTTCCCAGCTTTATAAAAACCCAGCTTCCTCTAACCTTGTGCCAAAAACAGCAGCCATGGGTTCTTATAATTAGCTGCCTAGCAGTCTGAAAATGAAAATGGTGGAGGCCCACAAAGCAGCAGAAGGCTATAAGAAGATAGCAAAGCGTTTTCAAGTTGCCCTCTCCTCAGTTAGAAATGTAATTAAGAAATTACAGTTACCAATAACAGTGGAGGTCAGATAAGGTCTGGAAGACCAAGCAAGATTTCAGTGAGAGCTGCTTGTAGGTTTGCTAGAGAAGCAAATCAGAACCCCCCGCTTGAATGCAAAAGACCTTTAGAAAGATTTAGCAGACTCTGGAGTTGTGATACATTGTTCTACTATTCAGAGACATCAGCACAAATATGGCCTTCAAGGATAGTCATCAGAAGAAAACCTCTCCTGCATCCTCACCATAACATTCAGGGTCAGACGTATGCAAAAGAACATCTAAACAAGCCTGATGCATTCTAGAAACAAGTTCTGTGGACCGATGAGGTTACAATAGAACTCTTTCGCCACAATGATCAAAGGTATGTGTGGAGAAAAAAGGGCACAGAATTTCATGACAAGAACATCTCGTCAACCATTAAGCATGGGGGTGGATCAATCATGCTTTGGGTTGTGTTGCAGCCAATGGTACGGGGAACATTTCACTGGTAGAGGAAAGAATGGATTCAATTAAATTTCAACAAATTTTTGATGCAAAAATAATACCATCTGTAAAAAAGCTGAAGTTGAAAAGATGATGGCTTCTACAAATGGATCCTAAACACACGATAGACGACCTCAAAAGGTGCAAGCTGAAGATTTTACAACGGCCCTCACATTCCTCTGATCTGAACAGCATTGAAAATCTGTGGCTAGACTTGAAAATAGCAGAGGATGCAAGATTACCCAGGAATCTCACAGAACTCGAAAAATGTTTCCAAGGAAGAATGGATGAAAATCCCTCAAACAAGAATAGAAAGACTCTTGTCTGGCTACAAAAAGTGTTTACAAGCTGTGATACTTGCAAAGAGGGTACTACTATGTACTAATCATGCAGGGTGCCCAAACTTTTGCATCAGCCCATTTTCCTTTTTGCAATTTTTAAAATGGAAAAAATGACTATATATATATTTATTGCCTAAAATACAAAGGAAATGTGTCATCTTTAACTTTAGCCTTTTAGAGATCATTTCATCTCTAACTGTTCACAATAACAATAGTTTTGATCAGGGGTGCCCAAACTTTTACATACCGCTGTACATCTTTTTTGAAAAATCCCAAATAAACCCTTAGTAGGAGCTCGTCCAGTCTCCATGAGGCCACCAGTGAGAAGTATTTCAGCTTTGTTCCAGCTGGTATTATATGCTTTCTATAAAGTTCTTCTATATTAATTCCAATAAACTCTATGTTTACATTGAACATGTTAACGAGTTTCATAAAATAACTCATCGACTTGAAGTCTTACTTCTTCTACCGAGAAACCTCCATTTATCACTGCCTAATGAATTTCACCCCATACATTATGAGTCGAGTAGAGTTTTCAAGGCTCAAACTCATAAAATTCATTGCAATCCGGTTTCAAAATAAATAATTGTATTAGTTCTTCGTCAAAGTAGCCGTGCGTCTGCAAATACTTTGTGCGCTGTTTATTTTATTCCTCCTGTGTGCAATTTATTATACCATGTAACACAAATCTGCAGCAAAGATCCATTTTTACGTTGAAGTCTCTTTCATGTTACATGATTAGCCCTGAAGAAATGTAATGCTAAATTCTTGCGGAGATCAGTGGCTGCTAATAGGGCATGCAATGTCTAATTTCCATCTCATTTACCTTGGCAGTCTTCGAGAGGACACTGCATGGTCACCTCAAACCATAAAAAGTATGAGGATCGAAGACTACTCTGTGGTCGCTAGATAAAACATGTCAACGAATCTCAATAATTTAAAGGAAGTCTATCTTTAAGCCTGCAGTCTTTTCTCATATAAAAAGTCATTTTGGGTTTAGAATTCAACTACAAAAACATCTGTAACAACATAACTGAGAGATGGGACCTCATAAATCTTAACGCGGCCCCTTCGTTCTTTGATTCTTGAATTTTTGTACTCCTATAAATCTGTCTTCTTCCAATATACCTCTTTCTCAAAGGTTCTCCTAATGTTTCTTAACAAGTTTGTCTCATACACATTGGTGGCATATTGCTAGAACCGCTTTAACAGTGGCTCTAGACTTTGTCTCCTGTTGGTGTGACACCATTTTTTCCCCGGGGACTTTAACATCACTGTGTGTATTATCTCTGTACTGTGACATCACTGTGTGTATTATCCTGTGCTGTAACATCACTGTGTGTATTATCTCTGTACTGTGACATCACTATGTGTATTATCTCTGTACTGTGACATCACTGTGTGTATTATTCCTGTGCTGTAACATCACTGTGTGTATTATCTCTGTACTGTGACATCACTATGTGTATTATCTCTGTACTGTGACATCACTGTGTTATTATTCCTGTGCTGTAACATCACTGTGTGTATTATCTCTGTACTGTGACATCACTGTGTGTATTATCTCTGTACTGTGACATCACTGTGTATTATCCCTGTACTGTAACATCACTGTGTGTATTATCTCTGTACTGTGACATCACTGTGTGTATTATCTCTGTACTGTGACATCACTGTGTATTATCCCTGTACTGTAACATCACTGTGTGTATTATCTCTGTACTGTGACATCACTGTGTGTATTATCTCTGTACTGTGACATCACTGTGTATTATCCTGTACTGTAACATCACTGTGTGTATTATCTCTGTACTGTGACATCACTGTGTGTATTATCTCTGTACTGTGACATCACTGTGTATTATCCCTGTACCTGTAACATCACTGTGTGTATTTCTCTGTACTGAACATCACTGTGTGTTATCTCTGTACTGTGACATCACTATGTGTATTATTCCTGTACTGTAACATTACTGTGTGTATTATCTCTGTACTGTGACATCACTGTGTGAGTTTTTGCTGTACTGTGACATCACTGTGTTTATTATTCCTCTACTGTGACATCTGTAAGGGAGGGCCAGGACCGTAGTCGTGACCTGGATTACTGCAACATCCATGTCAATCCTTCCCCTACATGAAACGGCGTTCTTCCCTCTGGCATACCTGCATCTCCAGATTCCATCTCTCCTGAGCACCTCCCATGAGTCAACGGTCCCTCTTCCAGGCAACCCCCAGTAATGGAGACACAGTTCAGAATAACTTGAACACTCTCTTTACTGAATTCTTCACACGTTACATCCACAGTTGGCACAACAGGTGTTTCGTTCATTTCCTTATCTTTCCCTGCTTTGCTGTCACTTCTGTGCAGTACATGCCCTGACCGGACTGTACTAGATTGCTCCCCAGTTCCTTCCAGGCCTGACCTCGCTATAATGACATTTCCTCCAGCCTGCTTCGCCCCAGAACTGATTCATCAGTCACTACGTTAGGTGGCCCCGGTGAAGCATCCGGCCCGTCTGTACTGAACTCGTCGAAGCTCCAGCTCCCCTCACTTCCTTGGTCCAGCCAGCTTCTGCCCTAAAAACATTGGCCCAGGCGGTAAGACGCCACATCTTTCTTCTCTGTACAGGCCCACTGCGAGACTATGCAGCGGCCGTGAGTAACGTGGGTTGCTGTCCTTAAACGTTGCTGGCTGCCGGTTGTCTGGGCCTAAGCCCTTGTGGACACTTGGGCACGCTGGCCCAGTCTGAACTAATCTAACTAGAACCCTCTCCTTACTACCCGGCAGCCCCTCCTACACATAACCATATGTAAACTTCCTACCAGCTTTACCTACTAAGGCCCACTAGTATGCCCCCATCTAGTGGCCCGCAACAGAACTACACTTACCCAGTATATGAGAACTATAAACTAAGGTGCCCTCCTTTAGTGTCCCCGGAAGACAGCAACTAACTTTCCCTAAAATATACAAGAGAGTTAACATACATCAGATACATTATATACAGTGTTGACTAAAAGAACACAACACAAATACAATATTATATACATAATGGTAACAAATAATGAATGTGGCAGTACCATAAATACTAGCGGGAAAACATAGAACTATGTAGCAGTACCACTGGATGTCTATAACTACACAACGATTATTTACATAGGAAACAGTAAGTACACTTCAGGGGCGGGGCGAAACAGTAATACTCCTTCACCCCCTTACACATCACTGTGTGTATTATCTCTGTACTGTGAGATCACTGTTGTATTATCTCAGTACTGTGATATCACTGTGTTTATTATTCCTGTGCTGTGACATCATTGTGTATATTATTCTGTACTGTGACATCATTGTGTATATTATCTCTGTACTGAGACATCACTGTATATATTATCCCTGTACTGTGACATCACTGTGTATGTTATTACTGTACTGTTACATCACTGTTTATTATTCCTTTATTATGACATTACTCTATGTATTATCCCTGTACTGTGACATCACTGTGTGTATTATCTCTGTACTGTGACATCACTCTATGTATTATCTCTGTACTGTGACATCACTGTGTGTATTATCCCTGTACTGTGACATCACTGTGTGTATTATCTCTGTACTGTGACATCACTGTGTATATTATCCCTGTACTGTGACATCACTGTGTATTATCTCTGTTCTGTGACATCACTGTGTGTATTATCCCTGTACTGTGACATCACTGTGTGTATTATCTCTGTACTGTGACATCACTGTGTGTATTATCCCTGTACTGTGACATCACTGTGTGTATTATCTCTGTACTGTGACATCACTGTGTATTATCTCTGTACTGTGACATCACTCTATGTATTATCTCTGTACTGTGACATCACTGTGTTTTTCTCTGTCCAGTGGAATCACTGTGTATGTAATTACTGTATATTGTTTATTATTTCTTTATTATGACATCACTGTGTTTATTTTTCCCTTATAGTGATATTACTGTGTGCACTATGCTTGCACTCTGATATCACTGTATTAATTACCCCCCTACGGTGACATAATATGTTTATTATCACATCACAGTAGTTTTCATCCCTGTGGTAGGATGTCATTGTGTATTATCTATGTGCAGGCAGTGACATCACTGTGTGCATTATTATGCGCGTACAGTAATTATATACCCTGATACAAGTGCCAGAGACGGCTCAGCAGCTTCTGTGCCGCGCACCAGGATAACAATACTATAATTTGTAGGGTTAAGTCTCGCTATTACGCTATTATAGATTTTGCATCAGGAATCTCGCTACGTCCCTATTTGAGTCAGTTTAACTTCCAGTTCTATTGACGCCATTTTTTATTCGCTACATTTTGACTTTTTTTCCGCATTTATCCCCCTCTTTAGCTGGAAGAATTGTTAAAAAAAAAGTCAATTTGAAATGCTGTTTGTGCAGCGCTCCTGTCATTCTCAGGCTAAATATGATCTGTGAACAGCAGGGGGGAGCCGAACATTCGGTCAGAGCAGATTGCGGAGTCAGAGGCTGCAACTAATTGTCTGGAAACTGTTCCTTTGCCAAAGTGTCTCTTAATTTCTGGACTCTGTTGGCGTCTTATCTGCATGGGGGAGCTCCTCGCAAACACAGAAGAAACATATTTTTTTTTAAACCAAATTAAGTGAAACAATAAACAATGTGAATTTTACCCCACACACACAATTACAAGAAAAACAGAAAAAAAAAACGCTTAAATATTCAACTGAGCCCAAGAGGCAATTTGGAAAACCCTTGTGTTATTAAAACTGCACAATAGTTTTCCTTCTCAATACAAACTTGGTCGGAATTATCTCCCACAAATACAGTATATTAAGCCGTACAAACAGCTGCAAGCAATAAAATGGTAGTCGGATCGACCCTATTGTTACTTTGGTGCTGCGCTGGCTACAAGGCTATGAATTTCAATAGACTAATACTGTAACCGCAGCAGACTGCTGAATGTAATTATGTAGGGAGCGATTATTAACATTGGAGCATTTACTCTTGTAAACGGATTTAAAGGGAATGTTTCAATTGTAGCGCTAAGTAGATATTTTGTGTTCTGAATCCATCTGCATAGCTGTAGTTGCTCTCTGATACCGAGCTGCGACCAAATCCTCTGGGTATAGATAAATAATAAAAGTCTCACTTCCCGCCTCCGCCACTAGGCGGAGTATAGGAACTTACTATATACTATCTTCTTATTGAGTTTAAAGGGGTTATGTAGGATTTTTTTTCTAACAGCAGGAAAAAAAAAAGCAATAGTTACCCATTAAAGCGGATCTCTCACCCGATTCCAGAAACCGAACTGTACATATTATTAAATAGATTGCTTAGTCCTGATGAGGCTGGTGTACTTACTATGAAAATACATGTCATAATTATCGCATTTTCTAAGATTAGAAAGAGCATTCTGGGCTCCAGGTGCAGCGCTCACATGTAGTACATCTAACCAATTGTAATGTGGCTGAGCAGGAAAGGGGTTTTAAAAAAAGTTTTTTTTTATTATTATTTTTCTCAGCTGTTGAAAAAAAAAGATTTTGATAATTTTTGCATTGTTTAGATGCCATTCCTGCACTGACCTATTAATGACTGCAAACAAGATGGGGCATTGCTGCGGATCACATGGCATGCCTCTGAGGGTGGTCCTTGGTCCTGCCACACCTGCGGCCCACCATCCCGTCCTCCCCACATCTTCATTCCATCTTCCCCCGTCGCATCTTCTTTGGCTTGCTTCACCCAGTGCTGCAGCTTCCTGTGTGACGAGGACTCTGACATCACTAGGACATCAGGACGCGCGTCGTGGGCTTATTTGGTTGTCTTGAGGGATGCATGGCATGGTGTTCACCAGGCCAAAAAATATGGGGGAAGGAAAAAGAAGAGACGTGGATGACCGGAAAGGTGAGCGTTGAGATACTATTTTTTTCTAACCTTTTGCCTGCCTTCTATGGTTCAGCAAAATGGCGACCTGCGGGCTCCTATTTTGCTGAATTCACACAGAGCAAATTGCCAAAAAAAATTTGTATTCAGGAGAAGACTACTTTTTGTAAAATTCGAGGAGAATTTAATCTCACTCGCATAAATTGTTTCATCTCTAAATGTAATTTATAGTGAAATGTCGAAACACATCAGAGTAGAACCTGAACCTATTCCTTCCTCAGGAGTAGGCTCTGCTCCGAAACGCATTGCAATAAATTGGAAGTTTTTTATATGTGCCGCCTAGATTAACCTTTGTCAGCAGCAGCGCCCTGGATCCATCGCACTCCTCTCTACTTTGCTTGTTTTTTTTCCAGTACAGGCATCTGCCTTACCTTGGCTTCTAATACCTATGAAAAGCTCCCTGAGAATCTGCCTCCAGAGTTTATTTTAGGGCATTACCAGTGTGAGACATGTAGATCAGGAGAGCAGACTTGTCAGTCATTAGATGTCTTACAATGATAACACCTCCTTTCATTTCCAAAAAGCTCCAGAGGCAGATTCGCGGAGAGATCTACTTCCGGCCCATAGCCCGGAACAGCTCATTTACATATTAAGAAAAATGTGGATTTCTCTGGAATAAGACATCAGATTGCGCATATCAAGGTATCATTTTTTTCAGCTTCCTATGGCCTGCATGCCCATATAGGAGGGCTGTTCCTACAGACAGATTCCCTTTAACCATTTCCCTTCTGAAAAGTTTTGATCATGGTCCTGATCCTGGGTGACATCTTTGGTTTTCTGTTTAAAAAAATCATAAATAATATACTGGAAATGTAACAATAGACTACAACAGATGTTAGAACGATTACCAAAGTTTGCCATTTTTGCATTCTGTAGTGTGAAAAATTTCACCAAATTGAAAATGGCATCTATAAATCTATATTGGTTGTGACTTTCAAATTAGCTTATCTGACATCTCTCAATTACAGAAATTACAGCAAATAGGAAAATTCCAAGTTAAATTGTATGCATATTTATGTATCATGTGAACAAAAAAACAATAACATTTCTTTTGGTTGTCATTAAAAATGTTCTTATCGCTTTGCAACTGCATGAATTACAAGACATTACAAACAGCTCGATGCTTTTCAGTGTTAATACAGACAAGCTGCAGCCTCTCCAGTCTTCTCCTGAATGAGAATCTAAGCTCAATTTTGATTTAATTTACTAGATTTGAGCTTAGATTCGCATTCAAGATAAAACAGATTGGGATGGAAACTGAGCCCTTCTCTTGAGATCGAAACTGAATGGCGTTGAGCAGTTTGTAATGTATCACTATACATGCAAGCTGCAAAAAGCGATAATTTCCAAATCTCTAATTAAAAGTAATTAAACAATATTTACGTTCAGAAAATTCAAAATTTGGCATAGCCTTTAAAGAAAAACCAAATACCAATGTTATCAAATTTCAATCTAGCAAAAAATGGATCATTTACAAATTGGAAATATTTTCAGCTTCTGCTATAGAGCTCGATTTGACACTTCAAATGCATTTTTCCATTGGATTTATTTCCACTCTTGCCCTGCTCCCCTACAATGTAAAAAACCAGACAACAAGGCAATTACATACTAATTTTTTATTTTTATTAAAAAGCACCCCCCTCGCGCAAAAGTAGATAGATTGCCAGCCAATCTGTTATTTCTTTCTGTTTTCATTTACTCAGGTCCGACACGTTATTAAAACATCAGTGCTTCAGGACAGAAGGACGTCTTTCTTTACGGAGAAGGCAGTAGAATAGAACAACAGTGCTTCGCTGTCTTATGCCTGGGGCAGGAAAACAAGATGAAGCTGAGGAATAGGAAGAGTTTATTCATGAGCGCAAGCGGTTCATGTATGAGTCCATCTCATGGTGTTATTCTATGAACTTGTGACCATCTGATAAAGACAAACACGCACACTAGGGAAATGTTGGCACTTTTACCAAATGTTGTTTTTTCGGTAATAAAGTCTTTTTTTTTTGCCTGCGGAAAGTACCATTAAGAGATTTAGGTTGTAGGTCTGGAGACAAAAGGGTATAAATCATTTACGTAACTGCACCGTCTGTACAACACATGTACAAGAGGAGAAGTAAAATGTTCTACTTTCAAGTTCCCGGAGAAATCTTGGAGGGATTCAACATTTTTCACCAAGGCAAAAGAAAAACTATGACCGCCCCCAACGAAAACTAGAACAAGCATGCTGCCATGGAGGCTCCACTCCGTTCAAGGAGAACTCACAGTCGGACATATAGTGGACATGTAATGGACCAACCATGCAGGCTCAGGAAAAAGAGCGTAGGTGGCAAGACACAACTTCTAGCACACATGCCACTTTGTTTTAGGAATCAGTGGGGTCAGGGTGGGTATTCTCCAGCAGAGAAGGCATTTATGACATATCCAAGTAATAGTCCATACAGAAAAACCAAATAAAAGGAATAGTAAACTTAGAAATTATTGATTAAATTAAAGATGTCCTCAATGATTGCTTGTTCGCAGCATTTTGAGTATGACCTTGAAACAGTTTCAAGGCTTAAAATGCACTTGTTGTTTCAGGAGAATTTTCAGAATTGGTTGTTTCGAGGGTGCTTGAAGAACAACACTATTTTTGACCATTATTTGACTTGTGTTCTGCATTTTTCACCAGTTTCTATTAGGGATGAGCAAGCACTTAAATTCTCGAAAGCTCGTTACTCGAACTGAACAAATTCCTAATGCTTAGGTGCTTGTTTCGAGTATTAAGTATAATGGAAACCAAAGGGAAATCCAATATGCAAACTGCCTCTTCAGAGAAAAAGAGGACTTGAACTCTATAGCGCCACCTGTTGGAAGTAGCGATCCTAACGGGAAATCCAAGCATTTTTTCCGGCAGACCCTACAAGGAGCTCTGGGGGTTAGTGAAAATGTTCAAATGGATGGGAAAAGTGCTGGATGGAAGGAGAACAGCATGGGAAAGATATAAGCCGTCCCTGACTTGTGGGCTGTGGTGTACCTGGACCAGAAATTCTGGCAAATACGGGTAGGTTTCAGAAACCGCTAAACTACCAAGTTTAGCACGTGGGCCAAGTATGGTAATACATATTTTGCAAACTGTACCGAGCCAAGCAGTTTTCTACAAATTTTAAACCACAGTAATTTTACACAAAACACATTAAACTGTATGGATGACTAACTGAATCCAGGAAAAAATTTTGACCTTTTATTTAGTTTTATATACCAATGTAATGTAACAATAGCGGCATTAAACTGTATGGGTGACTAATTGAATCCAGAAAAAAATTTTGAACTTCTTTTGCAAATTTATTCACCATGTAATTTAACAATAACCACGTTAAACTGCATGGATGACTAATTTCATCTAGAAAAAAGGTTGGACTTTTTTTTTGAGTTTTAGATATCACCATAGTATAGCATACAGCAGACAATACTCTATGGATGAGTCATTGAATCCAGAAAAAAAAATTCAGCTTTTTGAAGTGTTATATACCACCAAAATTTAACATAAAGCACGTATTACTGTATGGGATACTACTAATTCAATCCAGAAAAAAAATTTAATGCTTTTGTAGAGTGTTATATACCATCAAAATTTAAAAAGCAAAGTGATATTAACCCCTTATTAACCCATGAGCCACTGCTAAAGGCAATGGGAATAGAGAGGCTAAGCACCAGAAAAGGCGCATCTAATAATAGATGTGCCTTTTCTGGGGTGGCTGGGGCCAGATGTTTGTAGCCAGGGGAACCCAAAAACAATGGTCCCTCTCTAGGCTATGAATATCTGTCCTCAGTCACTGGCTTTCCCTTTCTGGCGCAGAAAATACTGCGGGAGCTCACGCATTTTTTTTACAACAAATTTATCCGTTAATTTAACACCTACATGTCCAAAATTCTTCACACATAGACTCATCTAATTATTAGTCAGAATCATATATAAAACTTCCGTAAATGAAATGAAATGGTTTACTGTATGTAAACCATGTGTCATTTCATGTCAGGTTCTGTAATGATTTTACAGAAGCCGGCAATTGATTTAGTGGCTATTATGCTATGTAGAACTGTATGAAATATAAATATATATATATATATATATGTGTCTCAATGACATGTATATATATATATATGTATTCTATGTGTATATATCTATTCTTTTGATTCTTTATTAAACCTGTCAGTGTGATTTTACAGTATAGCCGGGGATGAATTTCCGGCTTTTCTAAAGGACACCGGTGCATATTTCTTGCAAGTCACACGTGCGGTCCGTGTATAATCTGTATTTTTCTTGCCCCCATAGACTTGCATAGTCGTATTACGGGTGTAATACGGTGACAATCGCAGCATGCTGCGATTTTCTCGGCCCGTATAAAATGGGCAAGAAAAAAATCGACTGCTGGGAGCTGCCCCATAGATTAACATTGGTCCGAGTGCTATGAGAGTTTTTCTCACATAGCACTCGTCCATATTCCTCTCTAGTGTGACGCCGGCCTAAGTTTTATACTCCAATCACAAACGGAGCTGCAGTCACTATTGTACTGTTACATCATGTCATACTCTAGTAACATCCAGAGCTGCAGCCACTATTCTGCTGTTACATCAAGTTCTATACTCCAGTCACATCCGGAGCTGCAGTGGCTATTTTACTGTTGCAGTATGTCATGCTCTAGTAGCATCCAGAGCTGCAGTGATAACATCTATATACAGAAGTCACAGTAAAGCTCACAATGACTGTATCATCCTCACATTACGAGGTGTTCATGTCTGTAAAAATCTAGGGAGGTCCCTGGTTTTTGGTTCTGTTGTCCAGAAACAATGTATGAGTAGGTGACACCTGCAGTTCAATTAGTGCAGTTCACGGTCCTTCCACATCCTTGCTTTTCACAATTACCACTGTCTGAATGTCGCTTTCAAAACTTTTGAAGTGTTTTTCAGACCACAATAATATTTCCTCCTGCAAGGACATTGGAAATATCTCAAAAGGAAATCCTTATAAGTTATTTGTAATGAACAGTGGTGACAATAAGAAAAGCTCTGGAACAAAGACAAAGCATTGACACATTTCATGACTCAACCTCCTGATTCTTGGGAAGCTCTTCGTGTGCTACTCACAATGTCGGCTTTATGATTGACGAATGTAAATATTTCCCTAATGTAAACATTAAATTAATATGTGTCGGTTTTACTGTCTTTTTCACCATCATGCTTGATGCTACAGCTCCGGTTTTTTACAATTGACATTATATAGGCTATGAGCGAGGTCACCTATTGTGTCCTTTGTTAGGTAGTAGCCATCAAACTCTGGCTATTGAAATAATTTCACAGAAATTTATTTAAAAAACTCCCCAGCACTTTCTCTATTAATTTCTTTTTTTTCCTTTGATCTTAATTTATTTCAAATTACAATTAAAACGTAATATACAGGTGAATCTCACAAAATTAAAATATCATCAAAAAGTTAATTTATTTCAGTTATTCAATACAAAAAGTGAAACTCATATATTCTATAGAGTCATTACACACAGAGTGATCTATTTCATGTGTTTATTTCTGTTAATGTTGATGATTATGGCTTACAGCCAATGAAAACCCAAAAAGTCATTATCTCAGTAAATTAGAATACTTTATAACACCAGCTTGAAAAAATGATATTAAAATCCAAAATGTTGGCCCACTGAAATGTATGATCAGTAAATGCACTCAATACTTGGTCAGAGCTCCTTTTGCATCAATTCCTGCATCAATGCGGCGTGGCATGGAGGCGATCAGCCTGTGGCACTGCTGAGGGGGTTATGGAAGCCCAGGTTCCTTTGATAGCAGCCTTCAGCTTGTTTGTGTCTGGTGTCTCTCATCTTCTTCTTGACAATATCCAGTAGAATCTCTATGGGGTTAAGGTCAGGCGAGTTTGCTGCCAATCAAGCACAGTGATACTGTTGTTTGTACACCAGGTATTGGTACTTTCGGCAGTGTGGACAGTTGCCAAGTCCTGCAGGAGAATGAAATCTCCATCTCCAAAAAGCTTGTCGGCATAGGGAAGCATGAAGTGCTCTAAAATGTCCTGGTAGACAACTGCCCTGACTTTGGTCTTGATAAAACACAGTGGACCTACACCAGCAGATGACATGGCTCCCCAAACCATCACTGATTGTGGAAACTTCACACTAGACCTCCAGCAGCTTGGATTGTGGCCTCTCCACTCTTCCTCCAGACTCTGAGACCTTGATTTCCAAATGAAATGCAAAATTTTCTTTCATCTGAAAACAACACCTTGGAGCACTGACAACAGTCCAGTTCTTTTTCTCCTTGGCCCAGGTAAGACGCTTCTGGCCTTTTCTTAACAATCCTTTCAAGGCTGCGGTTATCCCGGTTGCTTGTGCACCTTTTTCTACCACACTTTTTTCTTCCACTCAACTTTCTATTAATATGCTTGGATACTGCACTCTGTGAACAGCCAGCTTCTTTAGCAATGACCTTTTGTGGCTTCCCCTCCTTGTGGAGTGTGTCAATGACTGCCTTCTGGACATCTGTCAAGTCAGCAGTCTTCCCCATGATTGTGGAGCTACTGAAACAGACTAAGGGACCTTTCTAAACACTTAGGAAGCTTTTGCCGGTGTTTTTGTTAATTATTCTAATTTACTGAGATAATGACTTTTGGGTTTTCATTGGCTGTAAGCCATAATCATCAACATTAAGGCTACGTTTCCACAGTCAGTAATCGGCAGCGCTTTGGACGCAGCACAAGTCCGTTGCCGGCTTTTGAAAGCAGGTGATACCGCATGTGTTCATTGAACCGTGTGGAGTCACCGCGTCCTATACATTGTACGGGTGAAATTTATCTTGCGGATACTCGCTACTCCTGTCTCCGTAAGATAAATTGAAAGACGCACCGCATGTCCGTCTCTGCGGGTGATCCGTGGGCGGCAGTGCACGCATAGTAGACATGGGATTTCTTGAAATCCCATCCACTATGCTGTAACATCTGGCTGCTGCGGGTTGGACGCTGTTGATATACGCAGCATCCAACCCGCAGTGTTTACTGACCGTGTGAACATGCCCTATCTATCTATCTATCTATCTATCTATCTATCTATCTATCTATCTATCTATCTATCTATCTATTGTAATTGCTTGTAGAATAGATCTTTATTCTTCTGCATATTTTCTGGTATAAAAGAATCAAAAGCTGAGATGTCCTGAGACAGAAGAAGAGGTCAGTGGCCGGATGTTGAGTGACAGGACAGGCAGCAGCAGATGACTTCACTTTTAAACTCTATCTCCCCGTTCCTCAGTCGGGAGGAGAAATGGATGGATTTTCCAGATTGGCTCTGGAGGCCTCACATGTTGACACAGCAATAATTTTTAATGAGAATTTTTTCAGTATTTGTGTGGGGGAGCAGTGAGTGTTGTATACACAGATGCAGCGCTGCCCACCATGCTGTGAGCCGGGGCACTCCCTAACATGCTGAGTTCAGTCCTAAAACAGATTCCTTTCAGGCTAAAAGAAACATTTAGGCTTACTCACCTTTGAACTGCTTGCAATTATGTTTACTTTGGCAGAGCCAAGAGGCAGCTTTACAGATATTAAATACAGTCCAAAGGGAATCTGGAGGCCTTCCTAAAATTTAATCACCCAATTTAGCAGATTTTAGTAAGGGGTTACTAGCAAAGAGCTCCTTCTCATGCTAAAGTAAAAGCTCAGCCTGTGAAGAGTATTTATTTATCTCTTACTAGGACTGGAACCGCAGAAGAATCCGGATCACAAATACTTGGATGGATGTAAGAAGCGAGATGTTATTCTTGGTAACAGTCGTGGTGTTAAGTCATGTTCATGTCAGACTTACATCATATAGAAGGAAGAACGGCTATGGAATAAACAATGATAGATAATAGATAGATAGATGATAGATAGATAGATAGATAGATAATAGATAGATAATAGATAAGAAAGATAGATAGATAGATAGATAGATAGATAGATAGATAGATAGAAGGGCTTGAGAAAGGTTCTAGAAACCGAAACATTCCAATTAGGGCTAATTAAAGTTCACTCTTTTCTTTTGCAGAGTTGTTGGAGTGCTGCCTCTATTATTTCTTCATGTATTGTAACAATTGGATTTTTGTTTGGGAGGCTTTGCACCCTTCATTGTTCATGCTTTTGTGCTTTTACATTATCTTTTAGTAAGAAAGAAGGAAAGAAAGAAAACTGAATAGTCAGAAAAATAGATAAATCCAGAAATATAGTCAGCATTCCAATAGATCAGATGAAAAAAAGCGGTGGTGTGTCGCTAGTCCTTTCTCACGGCCAAGCCGTGAGTCAGACTGGTCAAGGAGTCCAAGGTCAGAAGCCAGGAGGGTGCGTCATCAACAGAGGGAAGAGACAAAAGTGTAGTCAGGTAACTTTCCAAGGTCAGAGTACCAGGAGGATAACAGATCAGAGCAGAAGGGGTTAAACAGGCGGATGGTCAAAATGAAGTCCAAGGTCAGGCAACAGATCAAGCACATATAAAACTCAAGGCACAGGAAAGCAAAAACCTCACATGCTGAATGTACATCCTGCAGAGTTCTGGGAATCACAGCTCAGTTAAGAAGCATGGCTATTAACTGGAACAATGAACACATGGAGACAGCCGACGCCTCACAATCTCAGATTGGATAGCTGAGCTGTCGATCAACACATTGACAGCTCACCACACCCCTGTACCAGATTGGATGGCCAAGCTGTCAATCAAATTACTGACAGCTTCAGCAAACCCCTATACCAGTTTGGACGGCCAAGCAGTCAGTAACTGCATCCCAGACACACTGAGGGATGGAACCGTGACAGGTGGTTTATTCTCTCATGTGCATAATAATAATGTTCCGGCTCATTGATAGTTGAACCTTTTTTAATAGCTAGATAGTCAATATGAGATATCTGACTAGTCTATTTCTGAGTTTGCTACACTGCTGTTCTCCTCAAACCAATCCACCCTGTGTGCATGTAGTTTTTTTCTTACTAGATAACTGTTTTCCCTTACAAGGACCTGTTGGAGTTTAGGTGATATCAGGAAGACAAGGACCCCCATCAAGAACAAAGCTCTTAAAGGCCCATTTGTGTGAAGTAGTAGTGCACATACATGACTACTACCTTTTTCTGTGGGAATGTTGGTAAAGCATAATACTCCTACTTCAGGGGCAGACACAGACCAAAGGGACCTTGATGCAAAAACAATATACGGGCCCTTTTCAGTCGAATAGCTCATTATAATGCACATTTCTAACTGCTTTGGAGGTGGTATTTGCCCCCTTACCTTTTAGGCCCCTGTGTGGCTGAACAGGTTGCACCAATTGTATGTCTGCTCCTGATCCTGTGGGGGGAGAGGATGATGTAGCACCTCTCTGGAAACCCCTGTTGTTTTACATGTATGAAAATGTACTGTATTGTATGTGTTATCCACCTGGGGGCTGCAGTTCCTGATAGACAGGGGTGACAGGGTTAACTGTAGGGCCAGCCCACAGTTGGGGAGTGGTAATAAGATCAGTTTGGCAGTTCCTGTTTTGGTTAGTTGTTAGTAAGCGAGAGACAAGAAAGGACACCCTGAGAGAAAGGGATTATCACCGGGTGTGTATGGGAAGAGACCAGGAAATTGAACAAGATTCAGCAAGAAATCTACAATGGTAGCAGTGTTCTTCCTTAAGCTGGCAAGTTGGAGTACCTACATCAAGAAACTTTTAAGAATGTCTTTAAGTGAGTGCAGGAAATGTCCTTAGTGTTGAACGAACCTGGAAGCTGCCATCAGTGAGACAGTGTCAGCTAGGCCAAGGCACATTTAGTAAGGTGACATTCAGAGAAGCTCCCTTATGCTGTTCCCAGGAAGTGTGGTTGAGGTGTAGTGGTCACAGCAAACCACATCGACTTGGGTGGCTAGATTGGGAATATGGAGGCCCTCAGCTTAACCTGCAGCTCTACAGTAACTAATGTTCATTTCAAGTAGTGTGTCACCAACTATAACCACCGCGAATGTTCCTCTGCACTCTGTAGAAGAAAACAGTGAGTTTATTTCTTATTTTATTTCTCTGTACATAAGTTTGATGTTCAGTAAAAAGAACTGTACTTTTACAAGGTGGGTTGGTTTCCTCTGGCGCCACACAAATCATGGCAGAGCTGAACCTGAAGGTGTCTGCAGCAGCAACACAACCACACACACCCAGGCCGGACCCCATGTTTCTGTAGCATGCTGCTACATGGCAGATGAGTAACTCGCTCATGGCAACCGTCCCACGCCATGTTACATTTGGTGTTGCTGGCAGGATAATTTTTTTGGGGGAAGACCTGTGGCGCAAATGAGATGGTGCCTAAATATTGATGGCCCAAGATGGCAGCCAGAAACGTGTGTCCTTAGCTGGTGATGGCTGGTGAGCTGAGAAGAAGAAGGACAGCCTATTGTGTGCATGAATGGCGTCTGAGAGTGTAAAAATGTGTCCAGCCCACTGAAGTGTCAGCTCGGAAGGGGTTATGCTCTGCAGACAGAATCTGGCCCAAGATGGGAGGTGCTTGCTGGAGGAGGGTGTGATGCAAAATGAAGTACAGTCCATCGGTTGAAGAACGGCAAACGCAGGAGGTGTGGATGAAGGCAGAGTGACCTAGAGTGATGTGTGACACAGTAGACATATCAGAAGCACCACATGCTAGGGGCGCTCCAACTACTAAGGGTAAGGCTGAGACAAAGGAACAGGTTCTGACTGCTGAAATCTCTGGTTCCATTCAGGATCCCCTGGAGGTCAAGGTAAACTGGGGGAAGCTACAGTTTTCCACCAACATCTGTCGAAGGACCTCATGGACCCCCGCCACTAAGTCTCTGGCGAGAACGAGCGTATGACGAAGACAACGTGATAGAGTTGGGCCGACATATTCATAAGGGGATGGTTGTAAAGAGCCGATATTGCCACGGAAGATGCAAACCTAAGGGTCAAATGGTTAACTTCAAAATTGTGGTGTTGCAAGGGCTGGTACGTGGTGGGAGTGATGTGACCCGCCACAGCCAGCCACATTGAGGGCTGGGAAAAAGGGTTTGTCTGGAGTAAAGCCCAGCAGGAGTGGGATAAATAGGCCCAGTTAAGCTACCAACAAAACAAGGCAACTCCACTTTCTCTGCGACATTTTCTGATGAATTTCAAGGACTTGTGCAGCTGGTATTGTCTAATACCCTCAGAAAAATGGACGGTGATTTTTATGGACTTTTATGTTTCCTAGGTTCTTACCTAGTTTCAAGGAATGTGGACATTTTGCGGGACTGTGTTATATATATTGTTCTGGATTCTTTAACAGAGAAGGACCGGAAGCCAGGGAAATGCCGGTGACCGTGAAGAAGACGTCTAGAGACAGCAAGACTTCAGACCCGAGTGTGCTATTGTGGATGAATTGACCACTTTTTTTTATAGGTCTTGGATGGCAGTGGACGGCCATCATTAAATAAAGGGAGAGTGTGTGAGTGGAGAGGATGGCATGGCACCTCTCTGGAAACCCCTGTTGATTTAAAAGTATAAAAATGTATTGTATTGTATGTGCTATCCTTCTGGAGGCTGTAGCTACTGTTAGTCAGCCAGTGGTGACAGTGTTAACTATAGGGCCAGCCCATAGTTGGTGAGGAGTAATAGGGACCAGAGTGGCAGTTTCCTGTTTGGTTAGTTGTTAGTAAATAAGAGACAAGAAAGGACACCCTTAGGCTGGCTTCACACATCCGGCGGGCGCCTTGCGGTGCCCCCGGCATTTTTCCGCAGCGCCGCACCTGAAAATCTGATGCGCCGCATGCGGCTTTTTTCGCATTGACATGCATTAGCGCCGGATGGCGCCGCATGTCAATGCGTTGCATGCGGTTTTGTCCGGATGCGGCGCAAATGTACATTGCGGCGTCCGTTTTTTGTTTTTGCCGGATGGTTTCTTATCTCTCCAAGCATCAGAAACCATCCGGCAAAAAAACCGCATTTTGGCCGCCGGATGTGTGAAAGGTTTTCACATGCGGCGCTGCGGCAAAATGCCGGGGCGCCGCCAGGCGCCCGCCGGATGTGTGAAAGAGGCCTTAGAGGAAAGGGATCATCACTGGGTGTGTGTGTGGGAAGAGACCAGAAAAGGGAGCAAGACTCAGCAATAGTGTTGAGCGATATTGCTCGATATCTAAAAATATCGTATCGAAATTGTATCGCCGATAGCACTAAATATCGTCGATATCCGATTTCGATACCGGAAGTCCCATGTAAGTCTATGGGAACAAAATATCGCAACAAAAAAAACCCTTTCTTTCGTTGTAAACACAAAATATACACACATAGAATACATATATATATATATATACACATGTCATTGTGACATATATATACATATATTTATAGTTTATACACTTCTACATAGTAAAATCGACTCTAATTCAATTGCCGGGTAAAGACGTGACATACCCCATAGAAGTCGACGGGCTCGGTGCCGAGTACCCCCAAAACCTCTGGCTCTGTGCGACTCAACTTGGGCGTCACGAACAGGATTCTGTAGCTCGCTATAAGCGAGTCCTGTGTGCCTGAATTGCACTGGTTTTGTGCTTGAGAATTGCTAAAATCATCAGAGAATGTATTTGCCATTTTTCCGCCATATCTGCGTCACGACGAGGCACTGGTGAAGAAGAAGGGCGTGCTCTTCGTGGGTGTCACTCACTCAGTGGCGTGAAAACGATGGCCGACCACTCTAAATGGTACTGCAATGTAACATCGTGCCCCACAGCTCTGGAGTTCCGCCTCCTCATCCTCCTCAGTGTGAGGAGGTCCCGCCTCCCTACAAAAGAGGGGCCCTCTCCAGATATGACACATGTGACTTGGCAGAGATGGCTAATGGACACGAGCAGAAGTGGGAAGGGATGGAGCAGTCAGAGCTCTCCCCCCACGGAAGCGACCCGATCGCCACGGAATCACCGTTGGGCACCCAGCCTGTAAACCCTCCAACGCTGCAAGAAGCGGAGGATACCCTGAGAGGCCTGGCCCGGCACCGGGAGGAGGTCGCCAGGATGGAAGCCAGCTGGCGTGCCCTAAAACTAAACTTGGAGCGGCGCCAATCCCTCTTACCTGAAGTGTCTGACTCTGTACCGGAAGGTGAGGCACCCGTTCTAGTAGAGGAGCCCTTGCAATGTGATCCGGTTGACGTTGTCGCAGTGGAGGAACCCGTTCCTGCAAAAACCGCAGCACCGTCAGCAGCACCCCAGATCCCGCTGTCTGCCCCGGTCGCTGAGACAGAAGAAGCGACACCCGTCCTCATGGAGGAGGCCGCGCAGGCACCAGAGCACTACCTGCCTGTACCGGAGCCCCGACTGTCATCTGATTTAGAGCCGTCTGCTTCCTCCGCAGGGGAGCGCCGCCAGGACTGGGGGGCGACAGGAGAGCTGCCGCAAACCGGACACTGTAAGCTGCAGTGGAGTGGTGGAGACATGGAGCAACTGGTGGAGGAGAATTATAACCGGCATCAGGAGGAAGAGTGGAGACGTTGGAGAAGGAAGCAGAGCGACAAAGGGAGCAGCGAGAAACCCTAAAACTTCGTCAACGTCACCTGGAGAAGGACCGGGCAGATAAGGACCGGATGAGAAAGGACAAAGGAACCCTGAGTGAGCCGCGGCGTAAGGGTGCAGTACGGAACTTTAAATTGAAAGGTGGGTGGGGCTTCATCAAGGAGCCTGGACTTTATTTAGAAGTCTTTGTGACCCGGCGGGACGTGGAGGCTCACCTCCCAGAAGGACACCCGGGGAGGGACCTGTTGCCAGGAGACTTGGTGACTTACACCCGACACTGGGGTTACAATGGGTGGTACGCCCTAAATGTTACCAGGTGCGACCCCTACTCCCCAGTGTGTCAGGAACCTGTGAGACCCTCGAAGCCTTCAGCCTCCCACATCCAGGCCTCTGCAAAAGTGCCCACCCCACGCCGTAAATCTCCCCAGCCTCCCTCAGTGGTCTCCTCAGCAGCCCCAGCTATGGACATGATAAGTATAGCTGGCCCGTACCCGGCGCCTGTTAGGCCCCCTGGGGTTCGTACAGTCCGTGACATAGGGCTCCAGACCCGGAGAGAGATGAAAGAGGTGGCCACACAGACCCAGATAGCGGGTCACGACGTCACTGTACAGGCCACACGACGTCATCAGGTCCTGGTGGTCCTTGGTGCCTCGGATGTTTGGCAATCTCAAGAAGAGTACCAGGTGGTACCTGGAAGAGGCCAGCCAAAGAAGTCTAAATAACCCGGACAGGGTCCCTGTATGTAAATAAATAGTTAAATTGTTTATGTACCCGGACGGGTGAATGTTCCAAAAAATTTTTTTTAATTTAATAAAAAAAAACAAAACACAGTTTTCATTTCTTTTATTACTGTCTCATCCTGCTGCGACGCCATCGATCTCCTGTAAAAAAATGAAAAAAAAAAAAAAAAAAAGTATACCACCTGACCGACGCAGTCCATAGTAACGAGTGTCCCACGACGATCCAGCTCTGCTACATCAGAATGACAGGCAGAGCCTGTCATCCCGGCGCAGCACAGCTGATTACCTGCTTCCCCGGCGGTGACGTCATCGGACTGACTGCTTTACGGCCGGGATTACCCGCGAAAAAACTGCATGTGACCGCCAGGGAGAAGATAATGGCGGCCATCAAGCAGTCCAGGACGTGACCGCCGGAGATCTTCTGCCAGGTAAGTGCCGCTGACTCCTGACAAACCCGACCGACGGACACTCACAGTGACAGTGACAAATCCGATTCCGGTATTCGATAAGACGAAAATATCGAAACGAATTATCGAAAGGCCGATAGAGCTAATATCGGCCGATAGCCGATATTTGCATTATCGTATCGCTCAACACTACTCAGCAAGAACTCTACAGTGGTGGCAGTGTTCTTCTTTTTTTTTTTGTTTCAAACATTTTTATTAAGTTTTATAAAATACAAGGTGGAGAAGGAACAAGGGGTGAAAATAACAAGGGGGAAGGGATATAGGGGAGGTAAGGTGGGGATATAAAAACTAGAGAACTTACAGTTTACTTTGAACCATATTACATAAGTGACTAAACAGTAGTATATTGGATTAATGCACATACAATATTCATGACATTGAGGTATATGTAAACCCCAGATTTTAACTATTAATCACAGAATTTTGTATTCCAGACCTTCCACTTCTTAGAGTATCTGCTAATTCCGTCGTTAACTAATGCAAATCTTTGCTCAAAAGAACTATGAAGTTTAATCTTGTCTAGAATATCCTCAAATGATGGAGGGTCAGAATTTTTCCAACAGAAAGCAATTGCATTTTTAACTACTAGAAAGATATGAATAATGACTAGTTTAACTGAAGGATCGACTAACTCCATGTCCAAAGAAAGCAGGGCCCTTTGTGGTGTAATTTGAAAATTCTGTGAAAACAGATTGATATGGATCATTACTTGAGACCATAACTTTTTTACCTTCGGACAACTCCAAAACATATGAAACAAGTTCCCTTGCTGGCCACATTTCCTCCAGCAAAACAAAGATTACAAAAAAGGGAATGGAGCCACTGAGTACAGAAGTAGGGAGCAGAAAAGGATAATTAGTGAAGAGTCAAATGAGTGCAGAGGTAAAAAGCAGTAAAGGTGATGAGTGTAGAGGTAAGGAGCAGTGGAGCCTGATGAGTGCAGAGGTAAGGAGCAGTGGTGGCTGATGAGTGCAGAGGTAAGGAGCAGTGGTGGCTGATGAGCACAGAGGTAAGGAGCAGTGGAGCCTGATGAGTTCAGAGGTAAGGAGCAGCAGAGGTTGATGAGTGCAGAGGTAAGGAGCAGCAGAGGTTGATGAGTGCAGAGGTAAGGATTAGGGGAATCTGATGAGCACAGACATGGAAGATTCAGGAGAAGCTAATGACTGCGGAGGTGAGGAGCAGAAGAGAACGACATAATTATTTAAGGTAATAATTAAGGTTATAATTACACCTCAGTGACAAATGACTATTTGAAATGAAAAAATAAAAACACTTAACTGACGTCAGGGTTGGATTCCAGTGAAAATAAAAGAAATGTGTTCTCAGCAAAACATACAAACACAATGTCCGCTGAAGTTAAGAAAACATTAGTCTGCCAATGATTCCCTCCTACGCTGTTACCTCCTCCTGGCAGTAAACTTCTCCTTTGTTACTTACTGTCCTCTTGGGATTTATAAACAGGTCCCTCAATACATCCCAAAACAAGGGCAGTCACATCCCATTAGGATATAAGCACAAATTACTACCGGCTGAAACAATCCCATAAATCAGTGTTAGAGTGGCCCTTCTTTTCAAGGCAACGTGTGGCCCCCCATACCCATACAGTATACACTCCAAGATGACTTCATGTCTGCAGTGACCTGCGAATGTTCTTCTGACAGCTCAAGCATCTGTCCACATTTCTACAAACTCTGCAGCCATTTATCTTTATGATCCTGTTAGTAGAAGGCATCGGAGGGCAGTTTTGTGACTTGTTGAGCAAGTTTTGAGTTTTTCCTAAATAAATATTATATAGTATGGTATCATATATAAGGAATACATGGGTAGAACTCAGAACTTGTATCAAGCCATAATAATAATAATCTTTATTTTTATATAGCACTAACAGATTCCGCAGCGCTTTACAGTTTTGCACACATTATCATCGCTGTCCCTGATGGGGCTCACAATCTAGATTCCCTATCTGTATGTTTTTTGGAGTGTGGGAGGAAACCGGAGTACCCGGAGGAAACCCACGCAAACACGGGGAGAACATACAAACTCCTTGCAGATGTTGTCCTAGGTGGGATTCGAACCCAGGACTCCAGCGCTGCAAGGCTGCAGTGCTATCCACTGAGCCACCGTGCTGCCCCATAATTCCGTGAATGCATAAAGCCAAAATACTGTAAAATGGAGGAACCTTAATGAATCTATCCTAGAAATCAGCTGTGTGCCGTGGATCCAGCCTCTGAAATCTCCAGGTTGCAGCAGACCACTGGTTACCTTTGCAATTGACAGATTGTTCCCTCTCCGCAACTCTTCGCTTTGGCTCATAGATGGGGTTATAAGTAGGGAACCTCTAAGGCTACTTTCACACTTGCGTTTTTTAGCGCTGCGTACCGAGCGCACATGAAACGCATGAAAAATCCGCGTGCAAACGCGTGTAATCGCTGCGATATTTTGCAGTCGAATAGTGCGCATTGCTTTTAAAAAACGCAGCATTTGTAAGCGATTGTATGCGATTTAAAGCGTTTTTGTATGCGTTTGCGTTTTTTCTGTGCAAAACACATGATGAAAATCCTTGAAAAATTCTTGCAACAGAACCCACCAATGGGACACCAGTGGGTGTGTCTTATTTAAAATCTTTATATAGAGCCTGTTCACAGCCCTTTTTTACATTTGCTTGCATTTGCCTTGGTGAACATGGATCAGCTTATGCAGAATTTCTTCTTCAACCTGGATCTGGACATGGCTATGGCACAGTCTTATGCCGTTGCTTGCCATGAACAAAGGAAGAGAGATAGACAGCGTAGACGGCAGCGGCGGCGTTTGTGGGTACATCCCATTGTAGAACTCCGGGAGAGCCGTGGAGCGTACCACACCCTCTACAGTGAGCTGCAGTCAAACTCGGAGAAATTTAACGACTACACCCGGATGTCACAACAATCCTTCATGGATTTACTTGCTCGGGTACAACAATTAATAAGGAGACAGGACACACAGCTCCGTCGGGCGATTCCTCCAGAGGAAAGACTCCTGGTGACATTACGGTACGTAATATTGAGAAACCAATGCCTGCATCATTGTATTACTAATGCCATGTACTATTACAAAGATGACAGAATTATTGTTCTGCCAGCTAGTAAACAAAGACCTGCAGAATTATTTTGATGCCATTTTTTGGTTTATTAATGTTTTACAAAAACATATACAATAATATTTTTTTTGTTCTTTCTCTAGATTCCTTGCTACTGGAGAGAGCCTCTCTTCACTTCACTTCCAGTACCAGATTGGTATCTCCACGTTGTCAGGAATTGTTGTTGACACCTGCCGGGCATTGTGGACTGTTCTCTGTCCGGAATTTATGCCCCTGCCCACCACGAAAAGTGGCTAGAAATAGCAGAAAATTCTGGACAACATGCAATTTCCCCAACTGTTTGGGAGCAGTTGATGGGAAACACATCCGCATCATAAAACCTAAAAGAACAGGCTCGGAGTACTACAATTACAAGAAGTACTATTCTACAGTTCTTATGGCCATTGCAGATGCAGACTGTATGTTTGTTGCGGTGGACATTGGGCATTTGGCCGTGGGAATGACTCACATGCGTTTAAGAACTCGGACATGGGACGGAGGTTGTATGGAAACCAGTTTAATTTCCCCATGCCACGGCCTCTTCCCCACACCGAAGGTCCAGCAATGCCATTTGTAATGGTTGGGGATGAGGCATTCCAGATGAGCCAACACCTACTTAAACCCTACTCCAGCCGGGACTTGGACCACAACAAAACAATTTTCAATTACAGGCTGACCAGGGCAAGGAGAACTGTAGAGTGTGCCTTCGGTATACTGGTTTCCAGGTGGCGCATTCTGGGCACAGCCATTCATCTGAAAGTGCAAACAAGTGGATGAAGTTGTGAAGGCCTGTGTGGTGCTACATAACTTTGTCATGGCGAAAGAGCACCCAAACTTTGAACTTGATGATGCAGCTCCTAACCCATTGCCTGAGTTCACTCAGCACCCTCTCAGGTCTTCTGTTGAAGTCAGCCAAATGAGAGACCAATTTGCGGCCTACTTCATCTCAGATGTAGGACGGGTGGATTGGCAAGAACAAATGGTGTAAAATAATGTTCTTGTCTGTATGTAAATAAAAAATGTTTTTTTTTTACTTCAATAAAATACCTCTGTTTATACCTGTACCACGTGCAGTCTGTTTTTAAATTAAAAAACAATTATGAAATGGCCAGGTTTACCAGTGAATTCATGATGCATATTTTTGGGTGCATCATGAATTTATTTTTAATCCTGACTATGTAGTTAAATATACATGCACACAAGTTGTATGACCTTTATTTAACACATAAATTATTTGTGTCACTGTGACTTGATTTGGAACACAGAGATAATAAAGATTATACATCTTGTTCTATACCAATGCCTGGTGGCATGCTGAAGTGGTGATGCCCCAAATAACGCATCGTCACTTCAGAATGTATCAGGCCTGGGCAGGTGAGTACACATGAGTTCTAAACAGCAGCATCGCTACAGTATGCTTCAAGTTAATGCAGACTGAAGCAACGCTGCTGGTTAAAACTCATGTCTATTCACCTGCCCAGGTGTGATAGTATGATACAAGGCTGGGCAGGTGAGTACACATGAGTTATAAACAGCAGCATCACTACAGTATGCTTCAAATATATGCAGACTGAAGCAACGCTGCTGGTTAAAACTCATGTCTATTCACCTGCCAGGTGTGATAGTAATGATACAAGGCTGGGCAGGTGAGTACACATGAGTTCTAAACAGCAGCATCGCTACAGTATGCTTCAAGTTAATGCAGACTGAAGCAACGCTGCTGGTTAAAACTCATGTCTATTCACCTGGCCAGGTGTGATAGTAATGATACAAGGCTGGGCAGGTGAGTACACATGAGTTCTAAACAGCAGCATCGCTACAGTATGCTTCAAATTAATGCATACTGAAGCAACACATCTGGTTAAAACCCATGTCTATTCACCTGGCCAGGTGTGATAGTAATGATACAAGGCTGGGCAGGTGAGTACACAAGAGTTCTAAACAGCAGCATCGCTACAGTATGCTTCAAATATATGCAGACTGAAGAAACGCATCTGGTTAAAACCCATGTCTATTCACCTGTCCAGGTGTGATGATACAAGGTCAGGGTATTGTACATATAAAGTGTATTTTCACCATCATCTCCTCTGTTTCTTCAAGACACACTGAATAGAGGATGTGCTCAATTACAAGCTATATCTAGAATCCCTGGCCTTGTATCACAAACTGAAATAATGTCAAAAACACACCACACTCATTTCATTTTTTAGTATATCTGGCAAGGTTAAATAGATATGCCTTGCACTCAACTCCATCCTCTATTCAGTCTGTGCAATATTAGCAGACAGACAGACTGTTTTTGGCAAAAAAGTAATATATTTGTGTTTTGGACTAAACATATCTCCATGAAGTACACAAACTTGTGTCATTCCTGTACTTATGTGTAGTCAAAAACGCAAAGTGTACATCGCAGTGTGTGTACATCGCAGTGTGTGTACGTCGCAGTGTGTAGGTGGCGAAATAAACACAAAGCAAACCAAAATTACTAAAAGAACATTGGCACATTTATTTTGTACAACAGGAAAACAACATTTGAATTGCCAATGATTTATTTGATTACATTTGTATAGATCACATTATAATTTCTTTTTATTAACAAAAAAAGAAAATATTTCGATTCACACAAAGGTTTTTGATAGATCAGATTAGTACAATTTGTGTCCAACATGAGCATGGTATTGTCAGTGGCCCAGAAGTTATAGAAAAATCAGATTAGTACAATGTTTGTACAAGATGCCATTGGTAGTCACTGCCCCAGTAGTAATAGAAAAATCAGATTAGTACAATGTTTGTACAAGATGCCATTGGTAGTCACTGCCCCACTAGTAATAGAAAAATCAGATTAGTACAATGTTTGTACAAGATGCCATTGGTAGTCACTGCCCCAGAAGTAATAGAAAAATCAGATTAGTACAATGTTTGTACAACATGCAATTGGTAGTCACTGCCCCAGTAGTAATAGAAAAATCAGATTAGTACAATGTTTGTACAACATGCAATTGGCAGTCACTGCCCCAGTAGTAATAGAAAAATCAGATTAGTACAATGTTTGTACAACATGCAATTGGTAGTCACTGCCCCAGTAGTAATAGAAAAATCAGATTAGTACAATGTTTGTACAAGATGCCATTGGTAGTCACTGCTCCAGTAGTAATAGAAAAATCAGATTAGTACAATGTTTGTACAAGATGCCATTGGTAGTCACTGCCCCAGAAGTAATGGAAAAATCAGATTAGTACAATGTTTGTACAAGATGCCATTGGTAGTCACTGCCCCACTAGTAATAGAAAAATCAGATTAGTACAATGTTTGTACAACATGCAATTGGTAGTCACTGCCCCACTAGTAATAGAAAAATCAGATTAGTACAATGTTTGTACAAGATGCCATTGGTAGTCACTGCCCCAGTAGTAATAGAAAAATCAGATTAGTACAATGTTTGTACAAGATGCCATTGGTAGTCACTGCCCCAGAAGTAATAGAAAAATCAGATTAGTACAATGTTTGTACAAGATGCCATTGGTAGTCACTGCCCCAGAAGTAATAGAAAAATCAGATTAGTACAATGTTTGTACAAGATGCCATTGGTAGTCACTGCCCCACTAGTAATAGAAAAATCAGATTAGTACAATGTTTGTACAACATGCAATTGGTAGTCACTGCCCAGTAGTAATAGAAAAATCAGATTAGTACAATGTTTGTACAAGATGCCATTGGTAGTCACTGCCCCAGAAGTAACAGAAAAATCAGATTAGTACAATGTTTGTACAAGATGCCATTGGTAGTCACTGCCCCAGAAGTAATAGAAAAATCAGATTAGTACAATGTTTGTACAAGATGCCATTGGTAGTCACTGCCCCACTAGTAATAGAAAAATCAGATTAGTACAATGTTTGTACAACATGCAATTGGTAGTCACTGCCCCAGTAGTAATAGAAAAATCAGATTAGTACAATGTTTGTACAAGATGCCATTGGTAGTCACTGCCCCAGAAGTAACAGAAAAATCAGATTAGTACAATGTTTGTACAAGATGCCTGTAAGGTTCTTTGTCTCTGTTGACATGTTCCTTGAAACTCAGTTTTCCGTCGGCCATTTTGCTTTCTGTCTTTCTGCAGCTTTTGCCCTCAGTTAATATGGAGTTTCCAGTTTTCATGTTCCCGCCCTGATTCTTCCCTCTTGTTTCTTAAGCAGCCTCAGCTGAACAATCAGTGCTCCTGAATCAAGCCTCAGTCAGTCTGTGACCTGACTCCTGGAAGCCTTGGACTTGTACTCCAGCTATTCCATACTGAGGAACCTTGGAACACTTTTGGACTCTGGAAACCTGCTGTTTGGTGAATCCATGTTTGCAGAGGAATTACGGTACAGAGAAGAGATCCTGAACCTGCTTTGGAGATTTATTGTAGTGCTTGAAGTTACTCTGGCCTGCTGTGTCTCCTGTCGCTGTTCCTGCAAACTGTGTGAACTTTTCAGCATGCTTGTATGAAGTAATACAAGTCATTTCATTTCAACCTATAAAGCAAAAAAAGGAGCAGCATCCATCCAGGTGAAGGAAATAGAAAAGCTTTATTCTGCCATCACAGATAACAACCACGACGTTTCGGCCATTCAGTGGCCTTTTTCAAGTGTACATAGACAGACATAGGCAGCCTTTAAATAGTGTGGAGGAGCCAATAACTTTCAAAGCACACGCCCACATATTAAAATACAATAAAAGCAATACATTGCAAAACAGTGATCAAACAACAAATATGTATATACTCCCATATACCTACTATCTAATACAGTCAGTAACCTATATACCTAAATAACAGAAAACATAAACAATGTTGAAAACTAAATTCACCAATCATCACCTGGCTATATGTGTCCAAGGAGACCCTAGACTAATCAGGTAAGGCAAAACATAAGTCTGATATCCACCAATCACACGCGATAAGCTACCTTTGCCGCCATCTCAGTGAACCCATCAGCGGTCAGATAAGATTCCTCATCTCACAGCACATCGTGTACTGACACTGCAGCTGCGTCATGGAATGACGTATGAGGCAGCGCCGAGGATATATCCAATCAGACTCGGCACTGTCCCGTGTTCTTCATCACGTGACCTAAAGTCACATGCTCAGTTCCGTCATAGATCCGCGCATGCGCAGAACATAACTGGGATGAAATCTCGTAAGTCAGACATCCAGCACTTGTGTCCACTATAGAGGATATATAATATCGCGATAATTCTGACGTGATCTTGGATAAGAGAAAACATGATCATCTAGGATAAATCATAATAGATATTATTCACAGGACACTATTAAACAAGCCACAATAAAGATAAAAACGGGATACAACAGATTCAACCCATAATAAAGTTAAATGGTCACTGACTTATTTACCAAAAGAGAATTAAAATATTTTTTGGAAAAAATTATTAGAAAAAATTAAAAGCAATACAGAGAAAGAAGCTCAAATTGAAGGGGGGGGAAATTATATACAGATGTTCAAATTGTAGTCCAAATTAAGACCCTTTGGGTGTAATGTTTCAAGAATTGAAATCCAACGCAATTCCTTTATCTTTAATAATTTGGACCTGTCACCACCCCGTCTCAAAATAGGGACCCCATCAATTACCCTGAATCTCAGCTGATTCACTGAGTGTCTGCAATCCACAAAATGTTTCGAAACAGGTAAGTCTAATAATTTAGTCCTGATGGTGCTCTTGTGCTTGCTGATACGTGCCCTCACCTCCATCGTGGTCTCACCCACATACATCAACCCACATGGGCAGGTGAGAACGTACACCACAAAACTAGAGGAGCACGTATAGCGTTCTTTAATAGAGAATCTTTTCCCTGTTTGGGGATGATTGAAACAGTCGCCTCGCAACATATTCCCACAACAAGCACAACCCAGGCAAGGAAAATTACAAACCCTGGGTGGGCATAGTGTGGTTTGTCTAAGATGTTTACTTGTGCCAATGTCAGATTTAACCAGTATGTCCTTAAGGTTACGCCCACGTCTATACGAAAGTAGTGGTCTATCCATAAATTCCGCAACATGCGGAAGTCCTGACCGTAGAAGATTCCAATGTTTATTAAGGATACCACCTATTTTGCCACTAACAGGACAGAACGTCGAAACAAACGGCACACGTTTGGAGGTATTCTTTCTTACTTGATTGACACTATCCGGTGCCAAAGCCATGGCATCCTGTTTGTAACGACGTACGCTCCTCACTGGATAACCTCTCCTGACAAATTTGTTGCACATCTCATTAAGTCTCAAATCAAGCTTATCGTCCTCCTTAACGATACGCCTCACCCTTAACATTTGACTCCAGGGAAGAGACTCCACCATCTTACGTGGGTGATTACTGTCAAAGAGTAAAAGGCTATTCCTGTCTGTCTCTTTCGTGAAGAGATCAGTTTTCAATACTCCATCTTTTTTATACACCATCGTGTCTAGAAATTGAATTTTTTCTTTCGAATAAGATATTGTAAACTTTAGTTCGGCATATACTCCATTTAGATATTCATGAAAAGCGGATAGTGATTCTACATCACCATCCCAAACACAAAAGATGTCATCGATGTAGCGCCACCAGGCCCGGACATGGCTCCAGTGGCTGGAGGTGTACACGTGTTGGTCCTCGAATACCGCCATGAAGATGTTAGCATAAGTGGGCGCCACGTTGGACCCCATGGCGGTACCGCGCAACTGCAGGTAAAAATCGTCACCAAAAAGGAAAAAATTCCTCTTGAGGACGAAACCCAGCAGTGCCAGGACAACCGTGCACACTCCGGAACCATGTCCGAGCCTGACAGCACCACACCGACAGCCTCCAAGCCTCTATCATGTTCAATGATGGTATAAAGGGATGTGACATCAAATGATACCAGTATGGTCTCTGGGTCACAGTAAGCATTTCAATTTTATTTAAAAAATCATTTGTGTCTCTAATGTAGGAACCCGCAGCAACAGCATGGCATCTCAATACTTTATCAAGAAAGACCGAAACTTTGTTACAAAGGGACCCCCTCCCCGACACAATCGGACGTCCAGGTGGGTTCAATAAATTCTTGTGGATCTTTGGTAATGTATACAATAATGGAGTCACTGGAGAGTCCACTATAAGGAACTGAGAAAGTTTATGGTCAATGAGGCCATCGTTGAGGGCATCATTAACTAGAAGCCGTAATTCTGTGAGAAAACGTGTGGTGGGATCCGCCGTCAACTTCGTGTATACCACTTCATCCGCCAGCTGGCTGCGGATTTCAGCCACATAGCTACATGTATCCATCACCACCAAAGCCCCGCCTTTGTCGGCCGCCTTGATGGTGATGGCCTGGTTACCAGACAACTTATCTAATGCCTGTCTCTCAATATGTGTCAGGTTACCCTTCCTGTTGTTAGATGCAAACGCACGTTTAAGCTTACTCACATCTTTTTCAACCAATTCAATATAGGATTCCACAAAGTTATTTTTAACCGGGGGTTGAAAGCTACTCTTATTGTATAGACCAAATTCCTGCAGTGTGAACCCACCAACATCACCATCATCCACATTAACATTAACACCTGCAGTCTCCTTATTACAGAAAAAAGATGTTAATCTCAGTCTCCTAAAAAAAGAAAAAAGGTCACACTCAATATTGAACCAGTCCGGATAATTGGTCGGGCAAAAGGAAAACCCTTTGACAGTACTTTACAGTCAATATCAGACAACACGAAAGAGGAGATATTTACCACCAGTTTTGACTGGTCTATATTGCTCTCCTCTTCGATTCCACATTCCGTGTTCTCATTGCTGGAGTGCGTATAGAGCCTGTCGACTGGATCTCTGTTCTCCCTTCTCCGATGCTTCCTGCCGCCCCTCCGGATCCTTTTCTTGCCACCGTAGTCTCCGTCATGCCTTTGCCTAAAAACACAGAAGAAGAAGCCTGTGCTCCCACATTAGAGTCATCTGTTGAATCAGATTCACCAGTTGTGAACCCAAACTGTTGAGGTTCCTTCCTGGGGGGTCTCCATCTCCTTCTCTGAGATGGAGCTCTATTATTCCTTTTAGATGGAAATGAACGTGTGTCACCCTGCCAGGAAAAAACTCGACCTGAGGCATAATCATCCGTGTCACGGAACCACTTGGTTCTTTTGGTTTTTTCAATGTCCATGCGGAATTTCAACAGCTTTTCATCCAATTGAGATTTGAACATATCAAGCTCTTGTACATTCAACAGAGTTAGCAATTGATGCTCTAACTCAGAAATCTTCTTATTCAAAGTTCCAACCTCCGCACGAAGAAATTCTATGTTCAATAACATTAGGTCGAAAGCATACTTATTTGTAATAGATTCAAACCTACTACAGAACTGCTGATTGTCTGCCAGTAACGTAGGCCGTAAATGCGGTCTTAAGCCCCGCGGTATCCTACGTATTTTGTAGTATTCACATAATGTAGTGGCATGCAGTTCATATGAAATAATCTTTCTTTTCTCATTTTCATATTTTTTCTTTAACATATCAGCAGTAGGTTTATTAAGAAATGACATATCGATAGGTGTCCCTGATAAAATTCTTCGAGCATCATCCTCTGTGTAAGAGAAAGTGCAGGCAGTCTCCAGTTCACCCAACTCTGGAATAATGTTGTCCATATTGTCCATAGCAGGTGCACGTCCACTTGGATCCAGAACAGTAGAAATAGTAGTTAGTAGACAGCACTCATTGCATTAGGGATGCACGCTCGGGTCCACGGATCCCAATGGGCCAACAATGTCCACAAAGCAAAAAAAGGAGCAGCATCCATCCAGGTGAAGGAAATAGAAAAGCTTTATTCTGCCATCACAGATAACAACCAAGACGTTTCGGCCATTCAGTGGCCTTTTTCAAGTGTACATAGACAGACATAGGCAGCCTTTAAATAGTGTGGAGGAGCCAATCACTTTCAAAGCACACGCCCACATATTAAAATACAATAAAAGCAATACATTGCAAAACAGTGATCAAACAACAAATATGTATATACTCCCATATACCTACTATCTAATACAGTCAGTAACCTATATACCTAAATAACAGAAAACATAAACAATGTTGAAAACTAAATTCACCAATCATCACCTGGCTATATGTGTCCAAGGAGACCCTAGACTAATCAGGTAAGGCAAAACATAAGTCTGATATCCACCAATCACACGCGATAAGCTACCTTTGCCGCCATCTCAGTGAACCCATCAGCGGTCAGATAAGATTCCTCATCTCACAGCACATTGTGTACTGACACTGCAGCTGTGTCATGGAATGACGTATGAGGCAGCGCCGAGGATATATCCAATCAGACTCGGCACTGTCCCGTGTTCTTCATCACGTGACCTAAAGTCACATGCTCAGTTCCGTCATAGATCCGCGCATGCGCAGAACATAACTGGGATGAAATCTCGTAAGTCAGACATCCAGCACTTGTGTCCACTATAGAGGATATATAATATCGCGATAATTCTGACGTGATCTTGGATAAGAGAAAACATGATCATCTAGGATAAATCATAATAGATATTATTCACAGGACACTATTAAACTAGCCACAATAAAGATAAAAACGGGATACAACAGATTCAACCCATAATAAAGTTAAATGGTCACTGACTTATTTACCAAAAGAGAATTAAAATATTTTTTGGAAAAAATTATTAGAAAAAATTAAAAGCAATACAGAGAAAGAAGCTCAAATTGAAGGGGGGGGGGGAAAATTATATACAGATGTTCAAATTGTAGTCCAAATTAAGACCCTTTGGGTGTAATGTTTCAAGAATTGAAATCCAACGCAATTCCTTTATCTTTAATAATTTGGACCTTGCCTGGGTTGTGCTTGTTGTGGGAATATGTTGCGAGGCGACTGTTTCAATCATCCCCAAACAGGGAAAAGATTCTCTATTAAAGAACGCTATACGTGCTCCTCTAGTTTTGTGGTGTACATTCTCACCTGCCCATGTGGGTTGATGTATGTGGGTGAGACCACGATGGAGGTGAGGGCACGTATCAGCAAGCACAAGAGCACCATCAGGACTAAATTATTAGACTTACCTGTTTCGAAACATTTTGTGGATTGCAGACACTCAGTGAATCAGCTGAGATTCAGGTTAATTGATGGGGTCCCTATTTTGAGACGGGGTGGTGACAGGTCCAAATTATTAAAGATAAAGGAATTGCGTTGGATTTCAATTCTTGAAACATACACCCAAAGGGTCTTAATTTGGACTACAATTTGAACATCTGTATATAATTTCCCCCCCTTCAATTTGAGCTTCTTTCTCTGTATTGCTTTTAATTTTTTCTAATAATTTTTTCCAAAAAATATTTTAATTCTCTTTTGGTAAATAAGTCAGTGACCATTTAACTTTATTATGGGTTGAATCTGTTGTATCCCGTTTTTATCTTTATTGTGGCTAGTTTAATAGTGTCCTGTGAATAATATCTATTATGATTTATCCTAGATGATCATGTTTTCTCTTATCCAAGATCACGTCAGAATTATCGCGATATTATATATCCTCTATAGTGGACACAAGTGCTGGATGTCTGACTTACGAGATTTCATCCCAGTTATGTTCTGCGCATGCGCGGATCTATGACGGAACTGAGCATGTGACTTTAGGTCACGTGATGAAGAACACGGGACAGTGCCGAGTCTGATTGGATATATCCTCGGCGCTGCCTCATACGTCATTCCATGACACAGCTGCAGTGTCAGTACACGATGTGCTGTGAGATGAGGAATCTTATCTGACCGCTGATGGGTTCACTGAGATGGCGGCAAAGGTAGCTTATCGCGTGTGATTGGTGGATATCAGACTTATGTTTTGCCTTACCTGACTAGTCTAGGGTCTCCTTGGACACATATAGCCAGGTGATGATTGGTGAATTTAGTTTTCAACATTGTTTATGTTTTCTGTTATTTAGGTATATAGGTTACTGACTGTATTAGATAGTAGGTATATGGGAGTATATACATATTTGTTGTTTGATCACTGTTTTGCAATGTATTGCTTTTATTGTATTTTAATATGTGGGCGTGTGCTTTGAAAGTGATTGGCTCCTCCACACTATTTAAAGGCTGCCTATGTCTGTCTATGTACACTTGAAAAAGGCCACTGAATGGCCGAAACGTCGTGGTTGTTATCTGTGATGGCAGAATAAAGCTTTTCTATTTCCTTCACCTGGATGGATGCTGCTCCTTTTTTTGCTTTGTGGACATTGTTGGCCCATTGGGATCCGTGGACCCGAGCGTGCATCCCCAATGCAATGAGTGCTGTCTACTAATTACTATTTCTACTGTTCTGGATCCAAGTAGACGTGCACCTGCTATGGACAATATGGACAACATTATTCCAGAGTTGGGTGAACTGGAGACTGCCTGCACTTTCTCTTACACAGAGGATGATGCTCGAAGAATTTTATCAGGGACACCTATCGATATGTCATTTCTTAATAAACCTACTGCTGATATGTTAAAGAAAAAATATGAAAATGAGAAAAGAAAGATTATTTCATATGAACTGCATGCCACTACATTATGTGAATACTACAAAATACGTAGGATACCGCGGGGCTTAAGACCGCATTTACGGCCTACGTTACTGGCAGACAATCAGCAGTTCTGTAGTAGGTTTGAATCTATTACAAATAAGTATGCTTTCGACCTAATATTATTGAACATAGAATTTCTTCGTGCGGAGGTTGGAACTTTGAATAAGAAGATTTCTGAGTTAGAGCATCAATTGCTAACTCTGTTGAATGTACAAGAGCTTGATATGTTCAAATCTCAATTGGATGAAAAGCTGTTGAAATTCCGCATGGACATTGAAAAAACCAAAAGAACCAAGTGGTTCCGTGACGCGGATGATTATGGCTCAGGTCGAGTTTTTTCCTGGCAGGGTGACACACGTTCATTTCCATCTAAAAGGAATAATAGAGCTCCATCTCAGAGAAGGAGATGGAGACCCCCCAGGAAGGAACCTCAACAGTTTGGGTTCACAACTGGTGAATCTGATTCAACAGATGACTCTAATGTGGGAGCACAGGCTTCTTCTTCTGTTTTTTTAGGCAAAGGCATGACGGAGACTACGGTGGCAAGAAAAGGATCCGGAGGGGCGGCAGGAAGCATCGGAGAAGGGAGAACAGAGATCCAGTCGACAGGCTCTATACGCACTCCAGCAATGAGAACACGGAATGTGGAATCGAAGAGGAGAGCAATATAGACCAGTCAAAACTGGTGGTAAATATCTCCTCTTTCGTGTTGTCTGATATTGACTGTAAAGTACTGTCAAAGGGTCTTTCCTTTTGCCCGACCAATTATCCGGACTGGTTCAATATTGAGTGTGACCTTTTTTCTTTTTTTGGGAGACTGAGATTAACATCTTTTTTCTGTAATAAGGAGACTGCAGGTGTTAATGTTAATGTGGATGATGGTGATGTTGGTGGGTTCACACTGCAGGAATTTGGTCTATACAATAAGAGTAGCTTTCAACCCCCGGTTAAAAATAACTTTGTGGAATCCTATATTGAATTGGTTGAAAAAGATGTGAGTGAGCTTAAACGTGCGTTTGCATCTAACAACAGGAAGGGTAACCTGACACATATTGAGAGACAGGCATTAGATAAGTTGTCTGGTAACCGGGCCATCACCATCAAGGCGGCCGACAAAGGCGGGGCTTTGGTGGTGATGGATACATGTAGCTATGTGGCTGAAATCCGCAGCCAGCTGGCGGATGAAGTGGTATACACGAAGTTGACGGCGGATCCCACCACATGTTTTCTCACAGAATTACGGCTTCTAGTTAATGATGCCCTCAACGATGGCCTCATTGACCATAAACTTTCTCAGTTCCTTATAGTGGACTCTCCAGTGACTCCATTATTGTATACATTACCAAAGATCCACAAGAATTTATTGAACCCACCTGGACGTCCGATTGTGTCGGGGAGGGGGTCCCTTTGTAACAAAGTTTCGGTCTTTCTTGATAAAGTATTGAGATGCCATGCTGTTGCTGCGGGTTCCTACATTAGAGACACAAATGATTTTTTAAATAAAATTGAAATGCTTACTGTGACCCCAGAGACCATACTGGTATCATTTGATGTCACATCCCTTTATACCATCATTGAACATGATAGAGGCTTGGAGGCTGTCGGTGTGGTGCTGTCAGGCTCGGACATGGTTCCGGAGTGTGCACGGTTGGTCCTGGCACTGCTGGGTTTCGTCCTCAAGAGGAATTTTTTCCTTTTTGGTGACGATTTTTACCTGCAGTTGCGCGGTACCGCCATGGGGTCCAACGTGGCGCCCACTTATGCTAACATCTTCATGGCGGTATTCGAGGACCAACACGTGTACACCTCCAGCCACTGGAGCCATGTCCGGGCCTGGTGGCGCTACATCGATGACATCTTTTGTGTTTGGGATGGTGATGTAGAATCACTATCCGCTTTTCATGAATATCTAAATGGAGTATATGCCGAACTAAAGTTTACAATCTTTTATTCGAAAGAAAAAATTCAATTTCTAGACACGATGGTGTATAAAAAAGATGGAGTATTGAAAACTGATCTCTTCACGAAAGAGACAGACAGGAATAGCCTTTTACTCTTTGACAGTAATCACCCACGTAAGATGGTGGAGTCTCTTCCCTGGAGTCAAATGTTAAGGGTGAGGCGTATCGTTAAGGAGGACGATAAGCTTGATTTGAGACTTAATGAGATGTGCAACAAATTTGTCAGGAGAGGTTATCCAGTGAGGAGCGTACGTCGTTACAAACAGGATGCCATGGCTTTGGCACCGGATAGTGTCAATCAAGTAAGAAAGAATACCTCCAAACGTGTGCCGTTTGTTTCGACGTTCTGTCCTGTTAGTGGCAAAATAGGTGGTATCCTTAATAAACATTGGAATCTTCTACGGTCAGGACTTCCGCATGTTGCGGAATTTATGGATAGACCACTACTTTCGTATAGACGTGGGCATAACCTTAAGGACATACTGGTTAAATCTGACATTGGCACAAGTAAACATCTTAGACAAACCACACTATGCCCACCCAGGGTTTGTAATTTTCCTTGCCTGGGTTGTGCTTGTTGTGGGAATATGTTGCGAGGCGACTGTTTCAATCATCCCCAAACAGGGAAAAGATTCTCTATTAAAGAACGCTATACGTGCTCCTCTAGTTTTGTGGTGTACGTTCTCACCTGCCCATGTGGGTTGATGTATGTGGGTGAGACCACGATGGAGGTGAGGGCACGTATCAGCAAGCACAAGAGCACCATCAGGACTAAATTATTAGACTTACCTGTTTCGAAACATTTTGTGGATTGCAGACACTCAGTGAATCAGCTGAGATTCAGGGTAATTGATGGGGTCCCTATTTTGAGACGGGGTGGTGACAGGTCCAAATTATTAAAGATAAAGGAATTGCGTTGGATTTCAATTCTTGAAACATTACACCCAAAGGGTCTTAATTTGGACTACAATTTGAACATCTGTATATAATTTTCCCCCCCTTCAATTTGAGCTTCTTTCTCTGTATTGCTTTTAATTTTTTCTAATAATTTTTTCCAAAAAATATTTTAATTCTCTTTTGGTAAATAAGTCAGTGACCATTTAACTTTATTATGGGTTGAATCTGTTGTATCCCGTTTTTATCTTTATTGTGGCTTGTTTAATAGTGTCCTGTGAATAATATCTATTATGATTTATCCTAGATGATCATGTTTTCTCTTATCCAAGATCACGTCAGAATTATCGCGATATTATATATCCTCTATAGTGGACACAAGTGCTGGATGTCTGACTTACGAGATTTCATCCCAGTTATGTTCTGCGCATGCGCGGATCTATGACGGAACTGAGCATGTGACTTTAGGTCACGTGATGAAGAACACGGGACAGTGCCGAGTCTGATTGGATATATCCTCGGCGCTGCCTCATACGTCATTCCATGACGCAGCTGCAGTGTCAGTACACGATGTGCTGTGAGATGAGGAATCTTATCTGACCGCTGATGGGTTCACTGAGATGGCGGCAAAGGTAGCTTATCGCGTGTGATTGGTGGATATCAGACTTATGTTTTGCCTTACCTGATTAGTCTAGGGTCTCCTTGGACACATATAGCCAGGTGATGATTGGTGAATTTAGTTTTCAACATTGTTTATGTTTTCTGTTATTTAGGTATATAGGTTACTGACTGTATTAGATAGTAGGTATATGGGAGTATATACATATTTGTTGTTTGATCACTGTTTTGCAATGTATTGCTTTTATTGTATTTTAATATGTGGGCGTGTGCTTTGAAAGTGATTGGCTCCTCCACACTATTTAAAGGCTGCCTATGTCTGTCTATGTACACTTGAAAAAGGCCACTGAATGGCCGAAACGTCGTGGTTGTTATCTGTGATGGCAGAATAAAGCTTTTCTATTTCCTTCACCTGGATGGATGCTGCTCCTTTTTTTGCTTTGTGGACATTGTTGGCCCATTGG
>JARQOD010000009.1:87629105-87677467 GCA_033576555.1 Oophaga sylvatica
GATCCGTGGACCCGAGCGTGCATCCCTAATGCAATGAGTGCTGTCTACTAATTACTATTTCTTCATTTCAACCTATGTCTCCTGTGTTTTCCTCGCACCCAAGCACAAGACGCTATAGGAACTGTACACTATACATGACAAGATTCAGGAGCCAATGTTTAGTGTCTGCTGGTGAAAAGCGTGTCTGCTGGACTGTGGATATAGATGTCGTATCCCTTAGTGATGACAGTTTTGACTTCTCACAACCATTCCAGGTGAGCGCATTCCCTTAAAATTTTACTCTGGAGTGTTACCAAAGGTAAACACTATTGTTTTTTTTTTTTTCCTTTCCTCTTCTCCTTCCAGCACCTCTGCCTTAAAAGATCTGGAAGATGGAGGCCCGCATAAAGGAACTTTGCGGAGTGACTGATACAATCCTTTCAGATGTACAGACTTTAAAAACCCGTTTTGCAAGCCTACAGGACCTCACTAATCATAATTTGCAAGTGTTTGGACAGACTACCCAGGAATTGCGAGCCAGGATTGAGGCTCTAGAGGAACGAGCCCAGGCTCCTGCCATAACCCCAAGTTCTGGGATCCCCAAATTACCTCCTTTTCGTTTTGGCGGTGAAACGTGAGAAATTCAGGGGATTTATTAATCAATGCAATTTATTTTTCTCTGCACATGCTTCACAATTTCCCACTGAACGATCCAAACTGCTTACTATAATCATGTTGCTTACCAATAAGGCTTTGATGTGGGCAAACCCTCTGATTGAGACTGAGGATGATTGTTTGAATCACCTTGATGCTTTTATTTCAGCCATGGGGCAGGTGTTTGATGACCCCAATCGAGGTGCAACAGCTGAAGCAGCCATGTTAACTTTGCGCCAAGGTAAGCGTTCAGTAGCCGAATATGCCCTGGATTTCAGGAGATGGGCTCTTGATACCACTTGGGACACTTCCGTTAAAAAATCTATTTTTCGGAAAGGGTTGTCTCCACTGATTAAGGATGAACTTGCTCATGCCGACCCTCCCACTGCGTTAGGTGACTTTATTAACTATTGTATCCGTATTGATGCTCGTCTGACTGAACGCAGACAAGAGAGATGGTTCGAAAATAATCGCACTAACCTTTTACTACCTCCCTCCTCAGCTAAGGAACCTTTGAGTAGGATCACAAGGGAACCAGAACCTGAACCCATGCAGGTGGACTCTTTACAAAGACGGGTTAGTGATGCACGCAAAGAACATCGTATAAAGGAAAATCTATGTTTCTACTGTGGTAAGTCAGGGCACTTCATTATAAACTGCCCCAGCCGTTCTCGTAAGACTACTGCAGCAGTCATTCACTGTGAGTGTTGCGAGAGGAGCTCTGTCATGTCCGAGCCTCAGGCTCCAGAGAGATCTGCTGCAAGAGATCTTGATTTCTCGGACTTAAACTCTGTTAGTTCTGGGGACGATGACGGTATAAACGCTGCAATTTTTCAAGTTTCCTCAGCGGTGTCCCAGCTGAGTTGTAAAAGAAACAATTCTCATTGCTTCCTTTCCATCAAACTCTGGGTTGACTCAGTCTGGGTGTCTAGCTCTGCTATGATCAACTCAGGAGCAAGTGGAAATTTTATGGATATCTCCTTTGCTCTGAAACAGGGGATACGTTCAGTGAAGAAGGCTACTCCAGTACAGATGGAGACTGTGGATGGCTCTCTACTGACTTCTGGACCAGTGGATCAAGAAACAGAGCCTTTGAGGGTCCTTATGGGTAAAGATCATCAGGAGAAAATGTATTTTTTGCTTATCTCTTCTCCCCACTTTCCCATCATTCTAGGGCTACCATGGCTGCAGGCGCAGAATCCTACGATTAACTGGGAGACCAAGGAATTACACTTTCCGGAGAAACAGATGAGTCAAGGAGTTTCAGCTTGCTCTGTTCCTAAAGGAACCATGTCAGTCCCTGAACTACCAGCTGTATACCAGGACTATGTGGATTTATGTGACAAGAAGAACGCTGATCAGCTTCCTCCTCACCGTCCATATGATTGTCCAATTGAATTATTGCCCGGAGCCGAGATACCTTTTGGTAAGATCTACCCCCTAGCGGGGCCCGAGCTAAAAGCTTTGAAGGATTATATAGACGAAAATTTAGCCAAGGGCTTCATACGCCCCTCTTCATCTCCCGCAGGTGCACCCATCTTCTTTGTGAAGAAGAAAGATGGATCTCTGAGACCCTGCATAGACTATAGGGAACTCAATAAGGTTACTATTAGAAACCGTTATCCATTGCCTTTAATCCCTGAGTTGTTGGAGAGAGTGCAGCATGCCAAAATTTTCTCTAAACTGGATCTCCGTGGGGCCTATAACTTGGTCCGTATTAGACCTGGGGATGAATGGAAGACTGCTTTCAGGTCACGCTATGGACACTTTGAATATCTAGTTATGCCTTTTGGTCTGAGTACCGCCCCAGCCACTTTCCAACACTTCGTGAATGATATCTTCAGGGATCTCCTAGATACATTTGTGGTGATTTATCTGGATGATATTCTAATTTTTTCTAACTCCACAGAGGAACATCATGGACATGTGAGAATGGTCTTAGAACGCCTAAGACAAAACCATCTCTACATCAAGCTTGAAAAATGTGAATTCCATAGGACCGAAATTCAATTTCTGGGTATGTACTATCTACGCAAGGGATTAGTATGGATGGAAGCAAGACCCAAGCCATCAAGGATTGGCCAATTCCTAGAAATGTGAAGGAGGTGCAGCGTTTCATCGGGTTTGCCAACTTCTATAGACGTTTCATTAAGAATTTTTCTGAGGTAGTGTCACCTATCACCCAACTTACCCGGAAACAGTCTAGGTTCTCCTGGACCCCGCAAGCTCAGGAAGCATTTTCCTGTTTAAAGGATAAATTTACCACCGCACCTATCTTAGTACATCCCAACCCGAGCTTGCCTTCATAATAGAGGTGGATGCTTCAGACTGTGCCGTTGGAGCTATACTCTCTCAGAGAACAGGTGAGAAGAATGTCTTGCATCCCTGTGCCTTCTTTTCCCAGCAGTTGTCTTCGGCTGAGAGGAACTACGATGTGGGCAATAGAGAATTGTTGGCCATTATTGCCGCCTTCAAGGAATGGAGACACCTTCTTCAGGAGCTGCACAGCAAATAGTCGTCCTGACAGACCATCGTAACCTTGAATTTATCAGGTCGGCTAAGTGCCTGACTCCTCGCCAGGCTCGCTGGAATCTTTTCCTAAACCAATTTAATTTTGTCATTTCTTATAGACCAGGATCGCGTAATGGAAAGGCTGATGCACTCTCTAGGATTCATTCAGCAGAGACACGTCCACTTACTCCTCCTAAGACTATTCTTCCTGACTCTAGATTCCTGGGAGTGATTCATAATCAAGACCTACTTAAGGACATCAAGGAAGCATACCATGCGGATTCTTTGTTGGCTCAACCCCCAAGGGACGTAAGTCTTGTCTTTAAGAATGGTGTGTGGATTCAGGGACAACGTCTGTATATACCTGAAACAGTCAGATTGAGAGTATTGCAACTCATCCACGATTCCAAGATAGCCGGGCATAGGGGAATTCTAAAGACACAATAATTTCTTTCTCGTTTCTTTTGGTGGCCCACTTACAGGAAAGATGTCTTAAACTATGTCACTTCATGTGAAGTCTGTGCAAGATGCAAAACACCTCGCTCCTCACCAACTGGTCTGTTGCAACCTCTTCCCACCCCGTCCCGCCCGTGGGGATCCATTTCTATGGACTTCATTGTGGAGTTACCAACCTCTCAAGGGAAGAACACCATTCTAGTGGTGGTTGACCGTCTAACAAAGGCAGCTCATTTTATCCCTTGTGTCGGCTTACCCACTGCAAAACAGACATCAGACTTGATGATTAAGAATGTGTTTCGCTTACATGGAGTACCGGATGAGGTCATTTCGGATCGAGGGGTGCAATTCACTTCAAGGTTTTGGCAAAATTTCTGTGCAGCATTGGACATTAAAGTAAACCTTTCTTCTGCTTTTCATCCCCAGACTAATGGACAGACAGAACAACCAATCAGACCCTGGAGCAGTATCTCCGCTGTTTTATCTGCCACCTACAGGATGATTGGGTGGATCTACTTCCACTGGCTGAGTTCTCTTATAACAACTCTCAGAGCGCCTCCACTAAGCAGTCTCCTTTTTACTCCAATCTAGGTTATCATCCTAACATTCTTCCTCGATTTCCCATAGATACGCCCTTGCCGGCAGTGGCTGAAAGAATCACTTCTTTACAAAAGAATATGGATCTTCTAAAGGAAAATCTAGAATTGGCTCAGGAAAGGTACAAGAAAGCAGCAGATAAATTTCGTAAACCTGCACCAGCTTTCAAGGTAGGAGATTTGGTCTGGCTGTCAACCAGAAATCTTAAATTAAAGATTCCATCTCTAAATTGGGACATAAGTACATTGGACCTTATAAGATCAATAAGATTATAAGTGCTGTTGCTTGTCGTCTTCAACTGCCCAGAACTATGAGAATCCACCCTGTCTTTCATGTATCCCTACTAAAGGCTGCAACACCCAATACGTTTCCTGGACATTCTTCTCCTTGCCCTGACCCAGTGCTGGTCGATGGTCAGGAAGAATTTATGGTGGAAAGGATTCTAGATTCCAGGTTGTACAGAAATCAGTTGCAATATTTGATTAAATGGCAGGGCTACCCAGTGGAGGACAACTCATGGGAACCAGTCAATAATGTAAATGCTCCTCGCCTGCTCCGCCAGTTTCATCAGAGGTACCCTGACAAGCCTGGTCTGAGGTCATCCGGAGGTTGTCCCTAAGGGGGGAGTAATGTAAGGTTCTTTGTCTCTGTTGACATGTTCCTTGAAACTCAGTTTTCCGTCGGCCATTTTGCTTTCTGTCTTTCTGCAGCTCTTGCCCTCAGTTAATATGGAGTTTCCAGTTTTCATGTTCCCGCCCTGATTCTTCCCTCTTGCTTCTTAAGCAGCCTCAGCTGAACAATCAGTGCTCCTGAATCAAGCCTCAGTCAGTCTGTGACCTGACTCCTGGAAGCCTTGGACTTGTACTCCAGCTATTCCCTACTGAGGAACCTTGGAACACTTTTGGACTCTGGAAACCTGCTGTTTGGTGAATCCATGTTTGCAGAGGAATTACGGTACAGAGAAGAGATCCTGAACCTGCTTTGGAGATTTATTGTAGTGCTTGAAGTTACTCTGGCCTGCTGTGTCTCCTGTCGCTGTTCCTGCAAACTGTGTGAACTTTTCAGCATGCTTGTATGAAGTAATACAAGTCATTTCATTTCAACCTATGTCTCCTGTGTTTTCCTCGCACCCAAGCACAAGACGCTATAGGAACTGTACACTATACATGACAAGATTCAGGAGCCAATGTTTAGTGTCTGCTGGGTCTGGAAAAGCCGTGTCTGCTGTGACTGTGGATATCAGATGTCCGTTTAATACCTTATGTGATGACAGTGGTTGTGACTTCTCACAACCATTCCAGGTGAGCGCATTCCCTTAAAATTTTACTCTGGAGTGTTACCACAGGTAAACACTATTGTTTTTTTTTTTCCTTTCCTCTTCTCCTTCCAGCACCTCTGCCTTAAAAGATCTGGAAGATGGAGGCCCGCATAAAGGAACTTTGCGGAGTGACTGATACAATCCTTTCAGATGTACAGACTTTAAAACCCGTTTTGCAAGCCTACAGGACCTCACTAATCATAATTTGCAAGTGTTTGGACAGACTACCCAGGAATTGCGAGCCAGGATTGAGGCTCTAGAGGAACGAGCCCAGGCTCCTGCCATAACCCCAAGTTCTGGGATCCCCAAATTACCTCCTTTTCGTTTTGGCGGTGAACGTGAGAAATTCAGGGGATTTATTAATCAATGCAATTTATTTTTCTCTGCACATGCTTCACAATTTCCCACTGAACGATCCAAAGTGCTTACTATAATCATGTTGCTTACCAATAAGGCTTTGATGTGGGCAAACCCTCTGATTGAGACTGAGGATGATTGTTTGAATCACCTTGATGCTTTTATTTCAGCCATGGGGCAGGTGTTTGATGACCCCAATCGAGGTGCAACAGCTGAAGCAGCCATGTTAACTTTGCACCAAGGTAAGCGTTCAGTAGCCGAATATGCCCTGGATTTCAGGAGATGGGCTCTTGATACCACTTGGGACACTTCCGCTAAAAAATCTATTTTTCGGAAAGGGTTGTCTCCACTGATTAAGGATGAACTTGCTCGTGCCGACCCTCCCACTGCGTTAGGTGACTTTATTAACTATTGTATCCGTATTGATGCTCGTCTGACTGAACGCAGACAAGAGAGATGGTTCGAAAATAATCGCACTAACCTTTTACTACCTCCCTCCTCAGCTAAGGAACCTTTGAGTAGGATCACAAGGGAACCAGAACCTGAACCCATGCAGGTGGACTCTTTACAAAGACGGGTTAGTGATGCACGCAAAGAACATCGTATAAAGGAAAATCTATGTTTCTACTGTGGTAAGTCAGGGCACTTCATTATAAACTGCCCCAGCCGTTCTCGTAAGACTACTGCAGCAGTCATTCACTGTGAGTGTTGCGAGAGGAGCTCTGTCATGTCCGAGCCTCAGGCTCCAGAGAGATCTGCTGCAAGAGATCTTGATTTCTCGGACTTAAACTCTGTTAGTTCTGGGGACGATGACGGTATAAACGCTGCAATTTTTCAAGTTTCCTCAGCGGTGTCCCAGCTGAGTTGTAAAAGAAACAATTCTCATTGCTTCCTTTCCATCAAACTCTGGGTTGACTCAGTCTGGGTGTCTAGCTCTGCTATGATCAACTCAGGAGCAAGTGGAAATTTTATGGATATCTCATTTGCTCTGAAACAGGGGATACGTTCAGTGAAGAAGGCTACTCCAGTACAGATGGAGACTGTGGATGGCTCTCTACTGACTTCTGGACCAGTGGATCAAGAAACAGAGCCTTTGAGGGTCCTTATGGGTAAAGATCATCAGGAGAAAATGTATTTTTTGCTTATATCTTCTCCCCACTTTCCCATCATTCTAGGGCTACCATGGCTGCAGGCGCAGAATCCTACGATTAACTGGGGAACCAAGGAATTACACTTTCCGGAGAAACAGATGAGTCAAGGAGTTTCAGCTTGCTCTGTTCCTAAAGGAACCATGTCAGTCCCTGAACTACCAGCTGTATACCAGGACTATGTGGATTTATGTGACAAGAAGAACGCTGATCAGCTTCCTCCTCACCGTCCATATGATTGTCCAATTGAATTATTGCCCGGAGCCGAGATACCTTTTGGTAAGATCTACCCCCTAGCGGGGCCCGAGCTAAAAGCTTTGAAGGATTATATAGACGAAAATTTAGCCAAGGGCTTCATACGCCCCTCTTCATCTCCCGCAGGTGCACCCATCTTCTTTGTGAAGAAGAAAGATGGATCTCTGAGACCCTGCATAGACTATAGGGAACTCAATAAGGTTACTATTAGAAACCGTTATCCATTGCCTTTAATCCCTGAGTTGTTGGAGAGAGTGCGGCATGCCAAAATTTTCTCCAAACTGGATCTCCGTGGGGCCTATAACTTGGTCCGTATTAGACCTGGGATGAATGGAAGACTGCTTTCAGGTCACGCTATGGACACTTTGAATATCTAGTTATGCCTTTTGGTCTGAGTACCGCCCCAGCCACTTTCCAACACTTTGTGAATGATATCTTCAGGGATCTCCTAGATACATTTGTGGTGATTTATCTGGATGATATTCTAATTTTTTCTAACTCCACAGAGGAACATCATGGACATGTGAGAATGGTCTTAGAACGCCTAAGACAAAACCATCTCTACATCAAGCTTGAAAAATGTGAATTCCATAGGACCGAAATTCAATTTCTGGGGTATGTACTATCTACGCAAGGGATTAGTATGGATGGAAGCAAGACCCAAGCCATCAAGGATTGGCCAATTCCTAGAAATGTGAAGGAGGTGCAGCGTTTCATCGGGTTTGCCAACTTCTATAGACGTTTCATTAAGAATTTTTCTGAGGTAGTGTCACCTATCACCCAACTTACCCGGAAACAGTCTAGGTTCTCCTGGACCCCGCAAGCTCAGGAAGCATTTTCCTGTTTAAAGGATAAATTTACCACCGCACCTATCTTAGTACATCCCAACCCCGAGCTTGCCTTCATAATAGAGGTGGATGCTTCAGACTGTGCCGTTGGAGCTATACTCTCTCAGAGAACAGGTGAGAAGAATGTCTTGCATCCCTGTGCCTTCTTTTCCCAGCAGTTGTCTTCGGCTGAGAGGAACTACGATGTGGGCAATAGAGAATTGTTGGCCATTATTGCCGCCTTCAAGGAATGGAGACACCTTCTTCAGGGAGCTGCACAGCAAATAGTCGTCCTGACAGACCATCGTAACCTTGAATTTATCAGGTCGGCTAAGTGCCTGACTCCTCGCCAGGCTCGCTGGAATCTTTTCCTAAACCAATTTAATTTTGTCATTTCTTATAGACCAGGATCGCGCAATGGAAAGGCTGATGCACTCTCTAGGATTCATTCAGCAGAGACACGTCCACTTACTCCTCCTAAGACTATTCTTCCTGACTCTAGATTCCTGGAGTGATTCATAATCAAGACCTACTTAAGGACATCAAGGAAGCATACCATGCGGATTCTTTGTTGGCTCAACCCCAAGGGACGTAAGTCTTGTCTTTAAGAATGGTGTGTGGATTCAGGGACAACGTCTGTATATACCTGAAACAGTCAGATTGAGAGTATTGCAACTCATCCACGATTCCAAGATAGCCGGGCATAGGGGAATTCTAAAGACACAATAATTTCTTTCTCGTTTCTTTTGGTGGCCCACTTACAGGAAAGATGTCTTAAACTATGTCACTTCATGTGAAGTCTGTGCAAGATGCAAAACACCTCGCTCCTCACCAACTGGTCTGTTGCAACCTCTTCCCACCCCGTCCCGCCCGTGGGGATCCATTTCTATGGACTTCATTGTGGAGTTACCAACCTCTCAAGGGAAGAACACCATTCTAGTGGTGGTTGACCGTCTAACAAAGGCAGCTCATTTTATCCCTTGTGTCGGCTTACCCACTGCAAAACAGACATCAGACTTGATGATTAAGAATGTGTTTCGCTTACATGGAGTACCGGATGAGGTCATTTCGGATCGAGGGGTGCAATTCACTTCAAGGTTTTGGCAAAATTTCTGTGCAGCATTGGACATTAAAGTAAACCTTTCTTCTGCTTTTCATCCCCAGACTAATGGACAGACAGAACGAACCAATCAGACCCTGGAGCAGTATCTCCGCTGTTTTATCTGCCACCTACAGGATGATTGGGTGGATCTACTTCCACTGGCTGAGTTCTCTTATAACAACTCTCAGAGCGCCTCCACTAAGCAGTCTCCTTTTTACTCCAATCTAGGTTATCATCCTAACATTCTTCCTCGATTTCCCATAGATACGCCCTTGCCGGCAGTGGCTGAAAGAATCACTTCTTTACAAAAGAATATGGATCTTCTAAAGGAAAATCTAGAATTGGCTCAGGAAAGGTACAAGAAAGCAGCAGATAAATTTCGTAAACCTGCACCAGCTTTCAAGGTAGGAGATTTGGTCTGGCTGTCAACCAGAAATCTTAAATTAAAGATTCCATCGTCTAAATTGGGACATAAGTACATTGGACCTTATAAGATCAATAAGATTATAAGTGCTGTTGCTTGTCGTCTTCAACTGCCCAGAACTATGAGAATCACCCTGTCTTTCATGTATCCCTACTAAAGGCTGCAACACCCAATACGTTTCCTGGACATTCTTCTCCTTGCCCTGACCCAGTGCTGGTCGATGGTCAGGAAGAATTTATGGTGGAAAGGATTCTAGATTCCAGGTTGTACAGAAATCAGTTGCAATATTTGATTAAATGGCAGGGCTACCCAGTGGAGGACAACTCATGGGAACCAGTCAATAATGTAAATGCTCCTCGCCTGCTCCGCCAGTTTCATCAGAGGTACCCTGACAAGCCTGGTCTGAGGTCATCCGGAGGTTGTCCCTAAGGGGGGAGTAATGTAAGGTTCTTTGTCTCTGTTGACATGTTCCTTGAAACTCAGTTTTCCGTCGGCCATTTTGCTTTCTGTCTTTCTGCAGCTCTTGCCCTCAGTTAATATGGAGTTTCCAGTTTTCATGTTCCCGCCCTGATTCTTCCCTCTTGCTTCTTAAGCAGCCTCAGCTGAACAATCAGTGCTCCTGAATCAAGCCTCAGTCAGTCTGTGACCTGACTCCTGGAAGCCTTGGACTTGTACTCCAGCTATTCCCTACTGAGGAACCTTGGAACACTTTTGGACTCTGGAAACCTGCTGTTTGGTGAATCCATGTTTGCAGAGGAATTACGGTACAGAGAAGAGATCCTGAACCTGCTTTGGAAATTTATTGTAGTGCTTGAAGTTACTCTGGCCTGCTGTGTCTCCTGTCGCTGTTCCTGCAAACTGTGTGAACTTTTCAGCATGCTTGTATGAAGTAATACAAGTCATTTCATTTCAACCTATGTCTCCTGTGTTTTCCTCGCACCCAAGCACAAGACGCTATAGGAACTGTACACTATACATGACAAGATTCAGGAGCCAATGTTTAGTGTCTGCTGGGTCTGGAAAGCCGTGTCTGCTGTGACTGTGGATATCAGATGTCCGTTTAATACCTTATGTGATGACAGTGGTTGTGACTTCTCACAACCATTCCAGGTGAGCGCATTCCCTTAAAATTTTACTCTGGAGTGTTACCACAGGTAAACACTATTGTTTTTTTTTTCCTTTCCTCTTCTCCTTCCAGCACCTCTGCCTTAAAAGATCTGGAAGATGGAGGCCCGCATAAAGGAACTTTGCGGAATGACTGATACAATCCTTTCAGATGTACAGACTTTAAAAACCCGTTTTGCAAGCCTACAGGACCTCACTAATCATAATTTGCAAGTGTTTGAACAGACTACCCAGGAATTGCGAGCCAGGATTGAGGCTCTAGAGGAACGAGCCCAGGCTCCTGCCATAACCCCAAGTTCTGGGATCCCCAAATTACCTCCTTTTCGTTTTGGCGGTGAACGTGAGAAATTCAGGGGATTTATTAATCAATGCAATTTATTTTTCTCTGCACATGCTTCACAATTTCCCACTGAACGATCCAAAGTGCTTACTATAATCATGTTGCTTACCAATAAGGCTTTGATGTGGGCAAACCCTCTGATTGAGACTGAGGATGATTGTTTGAATCACCTTGATGCTTTTATTTCAGCCATGGGGCAGGTGTTTGATGACCCCAATCGAGGTGCAACAGCTGAAGCAGCCATGTTAACTTTGCGCCAAGGTAAGCGTTTAGTAGCCGAATATGCCCTGGATTTCAGGAGATGGGCTCTTGATACCACTTGGGACACTTCCGCTAAAAAATCTATTTTTCGGAAAGGGTTGTCTCCACTGATTAAGGATGAACTTGCTCGTGCCGACCCTCCCACTGCGTTAGGTGACTTTATTAACTATTGTATCCGTATTGATGCTCGTCTGACTGAACGCAGACAAGAGAGATGGTTCGAAAATAATCGCACTAACCTTTTACTACCTCCCTCCTCAGCTAAGGAACCTTTGAGTAGGATCACAAGGGAACCAGAACCTGAACCCATGCAGGTGGACTCTTTACAAAGACGGGTTAGTGATGCACGCAAAGAACATCGTATAAAGGAAAATCTATGTTTCTACTGTGGTAAGTCAGGGCACTTCATTATAAACTGCCCCAGCCGTTCTCGTAAGACTACTGCAGCAGTCATTCACTGTGAGTGTTGCGAGAGGAGCTCTGTCATGTCCGAGCCTCAGGCTCCAGAGAGATCTGCTGCAAGAGATCTTGATTTCTCGGACTTAAACTCTGTTAGTTCTGGGGACGATGACGGTATAAACGCTGCAATTTTTCAAGTTTCCTCAGCGGTGTCCCAGCTGAGTTGTAAAAGAAACAATTCTCATTGCTTCCTTTCCATCAAACTCTGGGTTGACTCAGTCTGGGTGTCTAGCTCTGCTATGATCAACTCAGGAGCAAGTGGAAATTTTATGGATATCTCATTTGCTCTGAAACAGGGGATACGTTCAGTGAAGAAGGCTACTCCAGTACAGATGGAGACTGTGGATGGCTCTCTACTGACTTCTGGACCAGTGGATCAAGAAACAGAGCCTTTGAGGGTCCTTATGGGTAAAGATCATCAGGAGAAAATGTATTTTTTGCTTATCTCTTCTCCCCACTTTCCCATCATTCTAGGGCTACCATGGCTGCAGGCGCAGAATCCTACGATTAACTGGGAGACCAAGGAATTACACTTTCCGGAGAAACAGATGAGTCAAGGAGTTTCAGCTTGCTCTGTTCCTAAAGGAACCATGTCAGTCCCTGAACTACCAGCTGTATACCAGGACTATGTGGATTTATGTGACAAGAAGAACGCTGATCAGCTTCCTCCTCACCGTCCATATGATTGTCCAATTGAATTATTGCCCGGAGCCGAGATACCTTTTGGTAAGATCTACCCCCTAGCGGGGCCCGAGCTAAAAGCTTTGAAGGATTATATAGACGAAAATTTAGCCAAGGGCTTCATACGCCCCTCTTCATCTCCCGCAGGTGCACCCATCTTCTTTGTGAAGAAGAAAGATGGATCTCTGAGACCCTGCATAGACTATAGGGAACTCAATAAGGTTACTATTAGAAACCGTTATCCATTGCCTTTAATCCCTGAGTTGTTGGAGAGAGTGCGGCATGCCAAAATTTTCTCCAAACTGGATCTCCGTGGGGCCTATAACTTGGTCCGTATTAGACCTGGGGATGAATGGAAGACTGCTTTCAGGTCACGCTATGGACACTTTGAATATCTAGTTATGCCTTTTGGTCTGAGTACCGCCCCAGCCACTTTCCAACACTTTGTGAATGATATCTTCAGGGATCTCCTAGATACATTTGTGGTGATTTATCTGGATGATATTCTAATTTTTCTAACTCCACAGAGGAACATCATGGACATGTGAGAATGGTCTTAGAACGCCTAAGACAAAACCATCTCTACATCAAGCTTGAAAAATGTGAATTCCATAGGACCGAAATTCAATTTCTGGGGTATGTACTATCTACGCAAGGGATTAGTATGGATGGAAGCAAGACCCAAGCCATCAAGGATTGGCCAATTCCTAGAAATGTGAAGGAGGTGCAGCGTTTCATCGGGTTTGCCAACTTCTATAGACGTTTCATTAAGAATTTTTCTGAGGTAGTGTCACCTATCACCCAACTTACCCGGAAACAGTCTAGGTTCTCCTGGACCCCGCAAGCTCAGGAAGCATTTTCCTGTTTAAAGGATAAATTTACCACCGCACCTATCTTAGTACATCCCAACCCCGAGCTTGCCTTCATAATAGAGGTGGATGCTTCAGACTGTGCCGTTGGAGCTATACTCTCTCAGAGAACAGGTGAGAAGAATGTCTTGCATCCCTGTGCCTTCTTTTCCCAGCAGTTGTCTTCGGCTGAGAGGAACTACGATGTGGGCAATAGAGAATTGTTGGCCATTATTGCCGCCTTCAAGGAATGGAGACACCTTCTTCAGGGAGCTGCACAGCAAATAGTCGTCCTGACAGACCATCGTAACCTTGAATTTATCAGGTCGGCTAAGTGCCTGACTCCTCGCCAGGCTCGCTGGAATCTTTTCCTAAACCAATTTAATTTTGTCATTTCTTATAGACCAGGATCGCGCAATGGAAAGGCTGATGCACTCTCTAGGATTCATTCAGCAGAGACACGTCCACTTACTCCTCCTAAGACTATTCTTCCTGACTCTAGATTCCTGGGAGTGATTCATAATCAAGACCTACTTAAGGACATCAAGGAAGCATACCATGCGGATTCTTTGTTGGCTCAACCCCCAAGGGACGTAAGTCTTGTCTTTAAGAATGGTGTGTGGATTCAGGGACAACGTCTGTATATACCTGAAACAGTCAGATTGAGAGTATTGCAACTCATCCACGATTCCAAGATAGCCGGGCATAGGGGAATTCTAAAGACACAATAATTTCTTTCTCGTTTCTTTTGGTGGCCCACTTACAGGAAAGATGTCTTAAACTATGTCACTTCATGTGAAGTCTGTGCAAGATGCAAAACACCTCGCTCCTCACCAACTGGTCTGTTGCAACCTCTTCCCACCCCGTCCCGCCCGTGGGGATCCATTTCTATGGACTTCATTGTGGAGTTACCAACCTCTCAAGGGAAGAACACCATTCTAGTGGTGGTTGACCGTCTAACAAAGGCAGCTCATTTTATCCCTTGTGTCGGCTTACCCACTGCAAAACAGACATCAGACTTGATGATTAAGAATGTGTTTCGCTTACATGGAGTACCGGATGAGGTCATTTCGGATCGAGGGGTGCAATTCACTTCAAGGTTTTGGCAAAATTTCTGTGCAGCATTGGACATTAAAGTAAACCTTTCTTCTGCTTTTCATCCCCAGACTAATGGACAGACAGAACGAACCAATCAGACCCTGGAGCAGTATCTCCGCTGTTTTATCTGCCACCTACAGGATGATTGGGTGGATCTACTTCCACTGGCTGAGTTCTCTTATAACAACTCTCAGAGCGCCTCCACTAAGCAGTCTCCTTTTTACTCCAATCTAGGTTATCATCCTAACATTCTTCCTCGATTTCCCATAGATACGCCCTTGCCGGCAGTGGCTGAAAGAATCACTTCTTTACAAAAGAATATGGATCTTCTAAAGGAAAATCTAGAATTGGCTCAGGAAAGGTACAAGAAAGCAGCAGATAAATTTCGTAAACCTGCACCAGCTTTCAAGGTAGGAGATTTGGTCTGGCTGTCAACCAGAAATCTTAAATTAAAGATTCCATCGTCTAAATTGGGACATAAGTACATTGGACCTTATAAGATCAATAAGATTATAAGTGCTGTTGCTTGTCGTCTTCAACTGCCCAGAACTATGAGAATCCACCCTGTCTTTCATGTATCCCTACTAAAGGCTGCAACACCCAATACGTTTCCTGGACATTCTTCTCCTTGCCCTGACCCAGTGCTGGTCGATGGTCAGGAAGAATTTATGGTGGAAAGGATTCTAGATTCCAGGTTGTACAGAAATCAGTTGCAATATTTGATTAAATGGCAGGGCTACCCAGTGGAGGACAACTCATGGGAACCAGTCAATAATGTAAATGCTCCTCGCCTGCTCCGCCAGTTTCATCAGAGGTACCCTGACAAGCCTGGTCTGAGGTCATCCGGAGGTTGTCCCTAAGGGGGGAGTAATGTAAGGTTCTTTGTCTCTGTTGACATGTTCCTTGAAACTCAGTTTTCCGTCGGCCATTTTGCTTTCTGTCTTTCTGCAGCTCTTGCCCTCAGTTAATATGGAGTTTCCAGTTTTCATGTTCCCGCCCTGATTCTTCCCTCTTGCTTCTTAAGCAGCCTCAGCTGAACAATCAGTGCTCCTGAATCAAGCCTCAGTCAGTCTGTGACCTGACTCCTGGAAGCCTTGGACTTGTACTCCAGCTATTCCCTACTGAGGAACCTTGGAACACTTTTGGACTCTGGAAACCTGCTGTTTGGTGAATCCATGTTTGCAGAGGAATTACGGTACAGAGAAGAGATCCTGAACCTGCTTTGGAGATTTATTGTAGTGCTTGAAGTTACTCTGGCCTGCTGTGTCTCCTGTCGCTGTTCCTGCAAACTGTGTGAACTTTTCAGCATGCTTGTATGAAGTAATACAAGTCATTTCATTTCAACCTATGTCTCCTGTGTTTTCCTCGCACCCAAGCACAAGACGCTATAGGAACTGTACACTATACATGACAATGCCATTGGTAGTCACTGCCCCAGAAGTAATAGAAAAATCAGATTAGTACAATGTTTGTACAAGATGCCATTGGTAGTCACTGCCCCAGTAGTAATAGAAAAATCAGATTAGTACAATGTTTGTACAACATGCCATTGGTAGTCACTGCCCCAGTAGTAATAGAAAAATCAGATCAGTACAATGTTTGTACAACATGCCATTGGTAGTCACTGCCCACTAGTAATAGAAAAATCAGATTAGTACAATGTTTGTACAAGATGCCATTGGTAGTCACTGCCCCAGAAGTAATAGAAAAATCAGATTAGTACAATGTTTGTACAAGATGCCATTGGTAGTCACTGCCCCAGTAGTAATAGAAAAATCAGATTAGTACAATGTTTGTGTAACGGGTCTGGTAGGTGAAACCACTGAGCTTTATTATACAAGACAGTATACTTGTAAGAGAGCAGGTGGCGCCCGGGGAATACTGACAGGAATTCACGGGAAGTGACCAGGGCAGTCTCTGGGTAGGCAGGTTGTCACGGCAAGTGACCAGGGCAGTCTCTGGGTAGGCAGGTTGTCACGGCAAGTGACCAGGGCAGTCTCTGGGTAGGCAGGTTGTCACGGCAAGTGACCAGGGCAGTCTCTGGGCAGGCAGGTTGTCACAGCAAGTGACCGGGGCAGTCTCTGGACAGGCAGGTTGTCACAGCAAGTGACCGGGGCAGTCTCTGGACAGGCAGGTTGTCACAGCAAGTGACCAGGGCAGTCTCTGGACAGGCACGTTGTCACAGTAAGTGACCAGGACAGTTTCTGAATAGACAGGCTTATACGACCTGAGACATTGGAGCCTCCTGGTAGGCTGCAGTCTGATGGCAGATGATCGCTCCCAAGCGAGCAGGCAGGAGTCTCTGGAGTAGCTGGTGATCACTGCTGGAGATGTCCGAACCTTCGGATAAAGCTGCAGTCGGATGGCAGATGATCGCTCCCAAGTGAGCAGGCAAGAGTCTCTGAAGTAGCCGGTGATCACTGCTGATGAAGTCCGAACCTTCGGATAGAGCTGCAGTCGGATGGCAGATGATCGCTCCCAAGTGAGCAGGCAAGAGTCTCTGTAATCGCCGGGGATCACTGCAGGTGATGTCCGAACCTCCGGGGAGGGCTGCAGTCAGATGGCAGACAGCAAACAGACGGGTAACAGGCAGACAACTGGAAACAGGAGCTGAGGGCTGAAGCAGAGTTATACAGTGCAACAACAACATTGCCCGGGCACCTCCATTAAGGAGGAAGCCCTTAATATAGGGTGGAGTCCTCCGGCATTGGCCGGAGACTAATTTGGAAAATGCGCGCGGCTCCTTTAAGAGCGGGGGAGGGCGCGGGCGCGCGCCCTAAATCCAGCAGCAGGGAAGGAGCGCGCGGGCCCAGCAGGGCGGAATGAGGACGCCGAGGATGCTGGGGGTGCTGAGGACGCTGGGGGCGCTGAGGACGCAGAGCGCTGGTAAGGGGAACGGCGTCCCTGCCTGGCAGAGGGCCGGGACGCCGATGCTACAGTACCCCCCCCCTCAGGCCCCCCCCTCTTTAGGCCAGAAAGAAATTTAGCTAGGATGAGAGGGGCATGGATGTTCTCCCGAGGCTCCCACGTTCTCTCCTCAGGACCAAACCCCTTCCAATCCACCAAAAAATAAGTCTTTCTTCCTACCCTTTTTGTGGCCAGAATGTTCTCTACCTCAAATTCATCATCAGCAGACACTGGAGCAGGAGGTGTACCTGTAGACTTGAAAAAAGAGTTAAGTACCACAGGTTTGAGGAGAGACACATGAAAAGAGTTAGGAATTCGCAAATTGGCCGGGAGTTTCAGTTTATAGGACACTGGTTGATCTGCCTGATGACCTCAAAAGGACCGATAAACCGAGGACCTAACTTGTAGGAAGGAATTTTGAGCCGAACATATTTGGACGAAAGCCAGACTTTGTCCCCAGGACGGAATTGAGGAGGATCCAGACGTTTCTTGTCAGCATGTCTTTTCATGCGCTCGGATGACTGAATGAGTGCGGACCGGTACTCTCCCAGATGGAGGAGAATTCTCTAACCAGAGATTCCGCAGCTGGATTGTCCACAGAGATGGAAACGGGGACAGAAATCCGAGGGTGCTGACCGAAGACTATAAAAAACGGAGACTTGGTGGACGATTCGCTCTCGTGATTATTGTAAGAGAATTCGGCCCAAGGCAGGAGCTCCACCCAATCAGAATGATGAGCATTAACGAAGTGTCGGAGATAGCTGGTCAGATTCTGATTTATTCGCTCAACTTGTCCATTGGACTGTGGGTGGTAAGCGGAGGAGAAATCCAAGGTGATGTCTAGTAATTTACAAGTAGCTCTCCAGAAACGTGAAGTGAACTTTACCCCACGATCCGACACAATGTGACGAGGCAGACCATGGAGACGGAAGATGTGGCAGATAAAGTCTTTAGCCAACTCGGGTGCAGACGGAAGACCTGGCAGAGGAATGAAGTGAGCCATCTTGGAAAAGCGGTCAGCGACCACCCAAATGACCGTACAACCGGCAGAGACGGGCAGATCCGTAATGAAGTCCATGGCTATATGTTGCCAGGGAGCAGCGGGTACAGGAAGCGGAAGAAGACGGCCGGCAGGCAGGTGTCTCGGAACTTTGTTGCGGGCACAGGAGACACAGGCAGAAACAAAGTCTATTACGTCTTTGTGCAGGGTAGGCCACCAATAATGCCGGGTAATGAGTTGGAGGGTCTTTTTCTGACCAGCGTGGCCAGCGAGTTTAGACGAATGACCCCAATGTAGAATTCTCTTCCGATCAGTCTCTGATACGAACGTCTTACCAGGAGGGAGACGGTTTAGACTCACGGGAGCCACCTGCATCACTCTGGCGGGATCGATGATATGTTTAGGCTCATCTTCGAGATCCGACACCAGGAAGGACCGGGACAAGGCATCCGCCTTGATGTTTTTGTCAGCCGGGCGAAAATGCAAGAGAAAATCAAAATGGGCAAAAAACAAGGACCACCGGCTTGGCGAGGGTTAAGTCTCTGAGCATGCTGAAGGTAAGACAGATTTTTGTGGTCCGTGTAGATGATTACCGGATGAAGAGCCCCCTCGAGTAGGTAACGCCACTCCTCCAATGCCAATTTAATGGCCAATAACTCTCGATCTCCTATGGAGTAGTTGCGCTCGGAGGAGGAGAAGAGTTTGGAGAAGAAACCACAGGAAACCATCTTCCCGGATGAAGATTTTTGAGTAAGTACCGCTCCGGCTCCAGCAGAGGAAGCGTCCACCTCCAGGAAGAACTGCTTGTTGCCGTCCGGGCAATGCAGCACTGGAGCGGAAGAGAAGGCTTGTTTCAAGGAAAGAAAGGCCTCCTCTGCTTCGGGCGTCCACTGTTTGGGGTTAGCATCCTTGCGGGTGAGCGCTGAGATTGGAGCAGTCCTGGAAGAGAAGTGCGGTATGAAGAGACGGTAATAGTTAGCGAATGCCAGGAACCGCTGAATGGCCTTCAACCCCTCTGGTCGGGGCCACTTCTCGATGGCAGACAGTTTCTCCGGATCCATTCGTAGGCCTGTCTGAGAGATAATGTAGCCCAGAAACGGAAGCGAGGTCTGCTCAAAGAGGCACTTCTCATATTTGGCGAAGAGGTGATTCTGCCTGAGCCTGAGCAGAACCTGACGAACATCCCTCCGGTGAGACTGGAGATCCGGAGAGAAGACCAAGATGTCGTCAAGGTACACCACAACGCAGGAGTAGAGGAGGTCCCGGAAGATGTCATTGACCAACTCCTGAAAGACTGCTGGAGCATTACAGAGACCAAAGGGCATAACCAGATACTCGTAGTGGCCATCCCGGGTGTTGAATGCCATCTTCCATTCATCTCCTCGACGGATACGAACCAGGTTGTATGCTCCACGAAGATCCAGTTTAGTGAAGACTCTAGCCCCTCTAAGACGATCAAACAACTCCGGAATGAGCGGAAGAGGGTACTTATTCTTCACTGTGATCAAATTTAGGCCTCTGTAGTCAATACAGGGACGGAGAGATCCGTCTTTTTTTTTACAAAAAAGAAACCTGCTCCCGCGGGGGAGGTAGATTTACGGATGAATCCTTTCGCTAAATTCTCCTCGATATATTCTGACATCGACCTGGTCTCTGCAGCGGACAATGGGTAAATACGCCCACGGGGAGGCGTAGTACCGGGTAGCAGGTCGATCGGGCAATCATATGGTCTATGCGGGGGTAATGTCTCTGCTTCCCTTTTTATTAAAGACATCCGCGAATGACCAATATGGAATCGGGAGTCCAGGTAGATTAGCAGGTGTAGGAGAAGAACGGACGGGATGGACAGGCACCAGACACGTTTTATGACAGTCCTGTCCCCAGCGAAGAATCTCTCCATTCTGCCAGTCGAGCACGAGTGCATGTTTTTGGAGCCAAGGCAGACCTAGTAAGAAAGCATGAGAGAGTCCAGGTAAAACATGAAACGAGATGCTCTCAGAATGCAACATTCCCACCTGCAGGGTTATGGCTTCAGTGATAAGTTGGATGGGACGAGGTAGGAGACCCCCATCCACAGCAGCAACAGATACTGTTCAACCAGAGGTTTGGTGGGAATGCGATACTTCTCTACTAGAGCCTGTGAAACAAGATTCCCAGCTGCTCCAGAATCAAGTTGGGCCAGTTCGAAGTAATGGTTCTTACCGATGAGAATAGAGACAGACAGCAGCAGAGATGAAGAGGATTTATTCTGGTCTAGGTGGACCTCTCCGAGCGAACCTAGACACAGGCGTTTCCCGACCTCTCCGGACAGGTACGGATCCAGTGCTCCTTACTGCCACAGTAGAAGCAACTCCTCTCGGCACGGCGTGAGTCCTGACGGGCTTTGACCATCTTGGTCTGGTCGACCTGCATAGGCTGAGCAGTGTGCATCTGGGGAGAAACGGAAGGGTTATAGGTCTCTGAAACGAGGGTGCAAGACGAGGAAACCCTCTCTCACGGGTGACCTCTTTGGCACGTTCCTGGAACCGTAGATCAATTCGATTGGCAAGATTTATTAAATCATCAAGGGAGGTTGGAATGTCCCGACCGGCAAGTTCATCTTTAATACGGCCGGACAGACCCTCCCAGAAGACCGAAATCAGGGCGTTATTGTCCCAAGCCAACTCTGAGGCTAGAGTACGGAACCGTATGGCATATTGACCAACGGTGAGACTCTCCTGACGGAGACGCAACAGAGATGATGCAGAGGAGGTCTTCCGTCCAGGTTCGTCGAATACCTTCCGGAAGGCCGAGAGAAAAGCAGGCAGGTCAGATACCAGAGGATCTTCTCTCTCCCAGAGAGGATTAAGCCAGGCCAGAGCCTCTCCGGTGAGATGGGACATGATGAAGGCAATTTTGGCCCGGTCTGAGTTAAACTGGTGTGCCAGGAGTTTGAAATGCAGGGTGCACTGGTTAATAAAACCACGAGCCAGAGCAGGGTCGCCTCCAAACCTAGGAGGAGCTGAAAGTCGGGGTCCGGGAATGGAAACCACGGAATTGGGAAGCAGCGAGGCTGCCGGATTATGAGTCATGGCTCCAGCGGTGGTTGCTGGTGATGAATTCAGAGTGTCCAGGCGGGAATTGACGTTCCGCAGGTGACCCAGGATGGCCTCCTGTTGCGACCTCTGGCGAGATAGTTCATGACACAATTCCGGGAGTGAAGGGGTTTGGGTGCCACCGGGTTCCATGGCCCGAGCAAACTGTAACGGGTCTGGTAGGTGAAACCACTGAGCTTTATTATACAAGACAGTATACTTGTAAGAGAGCAGGTGGCGCCCGGGGAATACGGACAGGAATTCACGGGAAGTGACCAGGGCAGTCTCTGGTAGGCAGGTTGTCACGGCAAGTGACCAGGGCAGTCTCTGGGTAGGCAGGTTGTCACGGCAAGTGACCAGGGCAGTCTCTGGGTAGGCAGGTTGTCACGGCAAGTGACCAGGGCAGTCTCTGGGCAGGCAGGTTGTCACAGCAAGTGACCGGGGCAGTCTCTGGGCAGGCAGGTTGTCACAGCAAGTGACCGGGCAGTCTCTGGACAGGCAGGTTGTCACAGCAAGTGACCGGGGCAGTCTCTGGACAGGCAGGTTGTCACAGCAAGTGACCAGGGCAGTCTCTGGACAGGCACGTTGTCACAGTAAGTGACCAGGACAGTTTCTGAATAGACAGGCTTATACGACCTTTAGATGTTGGAGCCTCCTGGTAGGCTGCAGTCTGATGGCAGATGATCGCTCCCAAGCGAGCAGGCAGGAGTCTCTGGAGTAGCCGGTGATCACTGCTGGAGATGTCCGAACCTTCGGATAAAGCTGCAGTCGGATGGCAGATGATCGCTCCCAAGTGAGCAGGCAAGAGTCTCTGAAGTAGCCGGTGATCACTGCTGATGAAGTCCGAACCTTCGGATAGAGCTGCAGTCGGATGGCAGATGATCGCTCCCAAGTGAGCAGGCAAGAGTCTCTGTAATCGCTGGGGATCACTGCAGGTGATGTCCGAACCTCCGGGGAGGGCTGCAGTCAGATGGCAGACAGCAAACAGACGGGTAACAGGCAGGCAACTGGAAACAGGAGCTGAGGGCTGAAGCAGAGTTATACAGTGCAACAACAACATTGCTCGGGCACCTCCATTAAGGAGGAAGCCCTTAATATAGGGTGGAGTCCTCCGGCATTGGCCGGAGACTAATTTGGAAAATGCGCGCGGCTCCTTTAAGAGCGGGGGAGGGCGCGGGCGCGCGCCCTAAGTCCAACAGCAGGGAAGGAGCGCGCGGGCCCAGCAGGGCGGAATGAGGACGCCGAGGATGCTTGGGGTGCTGAGGACGCTGGGGGCGCTGAGGACGCAGAGCGCTGGTAAGGGGAACGGCGTCCCTGCCTGGCAGAGGGCCGGGACGCCGATGCTACAGTTTGTACAACATGCCATTGGTAGTCACTGCCCCAGAAGTAATAGAAAAATCAGATTAGTACAATGTTTGTACAAGATGTCATTGGTAGTCACTGCCCCAGTAGTAATAGAAAAATCAGATTAGTACAATTTTGTACAACATGCCATTGGTAGTCACTGCCCCACTAGTAATAGAAAAATCAGATTAGTACAATGTTTGTACAAGATGCCATTGGTAGTCACTGCCCCAGAAGTAATAGAAAAATCAGATTAGTACAATGTTTGTACAAGATGCCATTGGTAGTCACTGCCACAGTAGTAATAGAAAAATCAGATTAGTACAATGTTTGTACAACATGCCATTGGTAGTCACTGCCCCACTAGTAATAGAAAAATCAGATTAGTACAATGTTTGTACAAGATGCCATTGGTAGTCACTGCCCCAGTAGTAATAGAAAAATCAGATTAGCACAATGCTTGTACAAGATGCCATATGTATCGTCACTGCCACAGAAGTTGTATAGAAATCTGCTTTTTTATTACAAATTTTTATTGCTACTGACGTTTTGGTGGTGATTTCGATACTCTGGGGGTGTGCAGAGATGAAGAGCGGCTGGAAAGCGATGAAGGGGTTCGAGGGGAAGGGGCAACAAAAGTAGTGGGTGAAGGAAGATCACACATCAAATGAGAGTCACTTTGAGACACATTAGGAGGAGAGGGTGGATGGACAAACAAAGATTTTTTTTTTTTTCTTGGGGACAGGAGTACCATGCATGGACCGACTTCTCTGTGTCCGCCTTGAGCTGGTTGACCTTGGCCTTGAAACAAAAAAGACTGAATGTGGGTCACCGCTCTCATGCTCGGTGGTGGCAGTGGCGGTGGAAGTGTTGGCAGTGCTCGGAGTAACCAAAGGGCTTGCGGTGTTCCAAGGAGAAGTGGGTGCCCTTGAAATGGATTGTTGCTGACTGGTGGTGGTACTCATAGGATCAGTGGGTGCTGTGGCGGGAAATTGTTGACTGGTGGCGGTACTCCTAGAAGGAGAAGTGGGTGCCCTTGAAATGGATTGTTGCTGATTGGTGACGGTACTCATAGGATCAGTGGGTGCTGTGGCGGGAAATTGTTGACTGGTGGCGGTACTCCTAGAAGGAGAAGTGGGTGCCGTGGCCCAAGCAGGTACTGCGGTGGCTTGAGTCCATGACTGTGGACCAGTGTCTGTGGGGGTGTTGCTCCACACAGGAGCAGCGCTTGCCATGCTGGTGGCGACGGTGGAGTGTCCAACAGTACTCGGACTTGTGGTGGTGTAGTGGTGACTCGGAATGCTGGTGGCCGTGCAGTGGTATGCAGCAGAAGTCGGTAGTGATGTGTGGCGAATCAGTGGGGGCACTGTTGGATATGCAACCACTGACTGCTGCACGTACCGATTCTGCTGCATCTGCTGCAAGAAAGCAGTGCTGCAGGCCTGAATCACACTCAGCTGTTGCTCAGGAGTAAGGTGTTCCGCCATGCCCCTTTCTATTTTACTGAAAAAATGGTGCACTGGTCGTTGAGGTCGGCCTCCAGGCGATCAAGACGCTGTTCGACACTGTTGAAACGGTGATCCATGTGGGTAAAACCACGTTCCATCAGTGAAAAACCGCTTCCAACTCTGCCTCCAAGCGTCTTGATATTGCCTTGAAAGGACTCGCTCAAGTGAACAAACTCGGGCAAGACATTCCTCTCCATGGCCCTCTGCCGCTGGCGGGAAGTGCCCGCATAACCAGTGGCAGAGACCTGGGAGAGGGGAACACCTGATGGACCAGCTTCCTGGTCACCAGCTGTCCGTGTTGCTGACCTGCAAGTTGCTTCCAGGGTGTCGGATGGCTGGGACGAGTCCAAGGTTGTCCGAGGAAGGACCGCTTCAGGGACAGGCTGCATGGTGCTGCTCCAGGTGCTGTGGAAAGAAAAAAAAAACATTACTATAATGCATGAACAAGAAGCATCAGCTGTAGAAAAGAAAATAAAGAAAAAACTTAAAAAAAAAAAAGAAATTCAAAAAAACTTACGCTCTGCTAGCAAGGACCGGTCTCAGGAACGCCAACTCGCGATAATAGCGATATTTATTTCTGGGCCTTGCTGCTGAACCACTGCGAACCTCTCCCTCTGCTCAAACATCAGTGTTGAAGCGGTCCTTCATCGAGCGCCATCGTGTGCGGATTTTGTTCACTGTTGATCAAAAAAAAATAAATAAAAATTTAGACAATGGAGTCTGTGCAAAATCACTCTCAACACATACCTGAATGAAAATTTAAAACTGTTAATGCAGCATTATAAAAAGCTCAAGAATCCACATGTCAGTGACTGTTGAACCACATGACACTGTTATGTTTGCTGTTAGAATATATCTGGCAGCAAAAACAACCTTAACATGAGGAACAAGAGTGACTGGACAGTCAAAAAATGAATATAAAGCACAACACATAGCTCAAGAATCCACATGTCATTGACTGTTGAACCAGAGGGCACTGTTGGGTTTACTGGCATAATATATCTGCCAGTAAACCCATCAGTGGCCACAGGAACCACAGTGAGTGCAGCATAAAAAAACACACTAGAATGCAGAACACATTGCAAGAGCATACACAGGGCAGTCAGTGTTGAACCAGAGGGCACTGTTGGGTTTACTGGCAGAATATATCTGCCAGTAAACCCATCAGTGGCCTCAGGAACAACAGTGAGTGCAGCATGAAAAAAAACACTAGAATGCAGAACACATTGCAAGAGCATACACAGGGCAGTCAGTGTTGAACCAGAGGGCACTGTTGGGTTTACTGGCAGAATATATCTGCCAGTAAACCCATCAGTGGCCTCAGGAACAACAGTGAGTGCAGCATAAAAAAACAATAGAATGCAGAACACATTGCAAGAGCATACACAGGGCAGTCAGTGTTGAACCATAGGGCACTGTTGGGTTTGCTGGCAGAATATATCTGCCAGTAAACCCATCAGTGGCCTCAGGAACCACAGTGAGTGCAGCATAAAAAAAACACTAGAATGCAGAACACATTGCAAGAGCATACACAGGGCAGTCAGTGTTGAACCATAGGGCACTGTTGGGTTTGCTGGCAGAATATATCTGCAGTAAACCCATCAGTGGCCTCAGGAACCACAGTGAGTGCAGCATAAAAAAAACACTAGAATGCAGAACACATTGCAAGAGCATACACAGGGCAGTCAGTGTTGAACCATAGGGCACTGTTGGGTTTACTGGCAGAATATATCTGCCAGTAAACCCATCAGTGGCCTCAGGAACAACAGTGAGTGCAGCATAAAAAAAAACACTAGAATGCAGAACACATTGCAAGAGCATACACAGGGCAGTCAGTGTTGAACCAGAGGGAACTGTTGGGTTTACTGGCAGAATATATCTGCCAGTAAACCCATCAGTGGCCTCAGGAACAACAGTGAGTGCAGCATAAAAAAAAACACTAGAATGCAGAACACATTGCAAGAGCATACACAGGGCAGTCAGTGTTGAACCAGAGGGCACTGTTGGGTTTACTGGCAGAATATATCTGCCAGTAAACCCATCAGTGGCCTCAGGAACAACAGTGAGTGCAGCATAAAAAAAAACACTAGAATGCAGAACACATTGCAAGAGCATACACAGGGCAGTCAGTGTTGAACCAGAGGGCACTGTTGGGTTTACTGGCAGAATATATCTGCCAGTAAACCCATCAGTGGCCTCAGGAACAACAATGAGTGCAGCATAAAAAAAACCACTAGAATGCAGAACAAATTGCAAGAGCATACACAGGGCAGTCAGTGTTGAACCAGAGGGCACTGTTGGGTTTACTGGCAGAATATATCTGCCAGTAAACCCATCAGTGGCCTCAGGAACAACAGTGAGTGCAGCATAAAAAAAAACACTAGAATGCAGAACACATTGCAAGAGCATACACAGGGCAGTCAGTGTTGAACCAGAGGGCACTGTTGGGTTTACTGGCAGAATATATCTGCCAGTAAACCCATCAGTGGCCTCAGGAACAACAGTGAGTGCAGCATAAAAAAAAACAATAGAATGCAGAACACATTGCAAGAGCATACACAGGGCAGTCAGTGTTGAACCATAGGGCACTGTTGGGTTTGCTGGCAGAATATATCTGCCAGTAAACCCATCAGTGGCCTCAGGAACCACAGTGAGTGCAGCATAAAAAAAAACACTAGAATGCAGAACACATTGCAAGAGCATACACAGGGCAGTCAGTGTTGAACCAGAGGCACTGTTGGGTTTACTGGCAGAATATATCTGCCAGTAAACCCATCAGTGGCCTCAGGAACCACAGTGAGTGCAGCATAAAAAAAAACACTAGAATGCAGAACACATTGCAAGAGCATACACAGGGCAGTCAGTGTTGAACCATAGGGCACTGTTGGGTTTACTGGCAGAATAATCTGCCAGTAAACCCATCAGTGGCCTCAGGAACAACAGTGAGTGCAGCATTACAGAGAATGAAAATACTTACTAAACGCCTTTTTGAGGTTTGGAGAGGCGCTGTCCCAGCCATCCATCAACGCTGCGGCCACCTCGTTCCATAGCCGCCGGCTCACCACATTGTCCTTGTACTGCGGATCACGGCTGTCCCACAACGGGACACGCTCATGGACCTGGCAGATGAGGCCTCATTATCCACATACAGGTCGTCGTCCCGTTGTGGAACCTAGAAGAAACAAAATAAAAATTACAATCTTGTATATTTTTTAAAAATAAAAGAACAATAGGAGTAGAAAAGAAATAGACATTCAAAGGCTATATACTTACATTCCGTCTCGCCACCGGGACTTGACTGCTCCTGCTGAGACTCCTCAATGCCCGTGTGCGACGATGATGTCTGAAAAAGAAACACAAATTTTAGCCATTTGTAGATTCAGCAGCTATACTTACCCAAAGGCAGGAAGATACTCACATCATGCTCTGCTTCGGCCAGTTCTTGCCGGGATGGAGAATATTCTGATCCAGAAGACATGCTGGAAAAAAAAAAAATTACATGAGCACATATTACATTATAAGGACAGCCTGTCATTTGTTTAAAGAATACTCACATTCTTGCACTTTGGATCGCTCTTGAGTCCAGGCACAGTGTCTCCAGGCAATATCCAGACTGTTGTGGTCCAAGATGGATCGTCCAGTGTCCATAGAATCATAGAATCATAGAATCATAGAATGGTAGAGTTGGAAGGGACCTCCTGGGCCTTCTGGTCCAACCCCCTGCTCAAAGCAGGATTCTCTAAATCATCCCAGACAGATGTCTATCCAGCCTCTGTTTGAAGACTTCCATTGAAGGAGAACTCACCACCTCTTGTGGCAGCCTGTTCCACTCATTGATCACCCTAACTGTCAAAAAGTTTTTTCTAATATCTAATCTGTGTCTCCTCCCATTCAGTTTCATCCCATTGCTTCTAGTCTTTCCTTGTGCAAATGAGAATAAAGATGATCCTTCTACAATGTGACAGCCCTTGAGATATTTGTAGACAGCTATTAAGTCTCCTATTAGTCTTCTTTTTTGCAAGCTAAACATTCCCAAATCCTGCAACCGTTCCTCATAGGACATGGTTTGCAGACCGGTCACCATTCTGGTGGCTCTTCTCTGAACTTGCTCCAGTTTGTTGATGTCTTTTTTAAAATGTGGTGCCCAAAACTGGACACAGTATTCCAGATGAGGTCTGACCAAAGAGGAGTAGAGGGCAATAATGACCTCACGTGATCTAGACTGTATGCTTCTGTTGATACATCCTAGAATTGCATTTGCCTTTTTTGCTGCTGCATCACACTGTTGACTCATGTTAAGTCTGTGATCAATTAGTATACCCAAGTCTTTTTCACATGTGCTGTTACTTAGCCCTATTCCTCCCATTTTGTATATGCTTTTTTCATTTTTATTGCCCAGATGTAGTACTTTGCATTTTTCCCTGTTAAAATCCATTCTGTTAGTTGCTGCCCACTGCTCCAGTTTATGTATATCTTTTTGAATCCTCTCTCTCTCTTCTCTAGTATTAGCTACCCCTCCTAGCTTTGTGTCATCAGCAAATTTGATCAGTTTACCCTCAATTCCTTCATCTAAATCATTGATAAAGATGTTGAACAATACAGGGCCCAAAACAGAGCCTTGTGGTACCCCACTTGAGACATTCTTCCAACTGGATGTGCAGCCATTTACAACCACTCTTTGGGTCCGATCACTAAGCCAGTTATGAATCCACCTAACAGTTGCCTTGTCCATTCCATACTTAGTCATTTTTTCAATAAGGATTGTGTGAGATACTTTGTCAAATGCTTTGCTGAAGTCAAGATATACTATATCTACAGCATTTCCCTGATCCACCCAGTCAGTGATTCTGTCATAGAAGGAAATTAAGTTAGTCTGACATGACTTATTAGTTACAAACCCATGCTGACTCTGTTTAATCACTTCATTCTTATCCAGGTACTTGCATACATGTTCTTTAATAATTTGTTCAAAGATCTTTCCTGGTATAGAAGTCAGACTCACCGGCCTGTAGTTCCCTGGGTCCACCTTCTTCCCCTTTTTGAAGATAGGAACAACATTTGCTCTTCTCCAGTCTTCTGGGACTTCTCCTGTTCTCCAAGAATTTTCAAAGATTATGGACAGTGGTTCAAGAATTTCTTCTGCTATCTCCTTCAGAACCCTGGGTGTAATTCATCTGGACCTGGAGACTTGAATTCATTTATGTTAGCTAAGTGTTTCCTCACTGTCTTTCTGTTTATAGATATCCTGGATTCTTCTATTCCTTTAATAGGACAGTGAAGATCAGTTGATGTTACATTTCCTTTCTGAGAGAAAACAGATGCAAAATAGGAATTTAAAAGTTCAGCCTTCTCAACATCCTGACTTACCATTTCATCATTTTCATCCTGTAAAAATCCTATAGCATCTTTGACTTTTCTTTTACTTTTGACGTATCCCCAAATCCTTTTTTGTTGCTTTTGACGTCACTTGCAAGCCTTAATTCATTGTCAGCTTTAGATAACCTGATTTGTGCCCTGCAGGTTCTGCAGACGGCATTATATTCTTCTTTAGATATGCCTCCCTCTTTCCATTTGATAAACATTTCTTTCTTCCTTTTTAGCATGTGTTTAAGTTCTATGTTCATCCATCCTGGTTTCCTTAAATGCTTCCCATTCTTCCCTCTTTTCGGAATTGTTAACGATTGTGCTTTGAGAATCTCATTTTTCAAGATTTTCCATCCTTCCTGGACATTTTTGTCCTTAAGGATATCCAGCCATTGGATCCCTCCAATTCTCTTTCTGAGTTCCTTAAAATCTGCCTTTCTGAAATCTAACCTTGACGTCTGAGTCTTCACAGGTCTTCCTCCTCTTGTTATCCAAAATTCTAAAATAGCATGGTCACTACCTCCTAGAGTCCCAGCCACTCTTACCTCCTCCACCATTTCCTCCCTGTTTATGAGGATTAGATCCAAGGTAGCAGATCCCCTTGTTTTCTCCATTACCTTTTGGAAGATAAAGTTGTCAGCAAGAGAGGATAAGAATTTCCTGGACCTGTTAGTTTTGCCTGAGAGAGATTCCCAACAAATGTCTGGATAGTTGAAATCTCCCATGACCACTATGTCATATTTTTTGGAGAACTTGGCCATTTGATGCATAAAGAGTTCATCCATATCTTCAGCTTGCACAGGCGGCCTGTAGTAAATGCCTACAATGGTGTCCTTTCCATTGTTCTGTCCTTGTATTCTTACCCAATCTCCAGTCTCCAGGCAGTGTAGTTTGGTGCACGCTGTTTGCAGGCCTTTTTATAGGGATCCAGGCTGTATCTTCAGGTCTTATCAGCATGCAGTCTCCAGGCAGTCTGTGTAGGGGTCTGTGTGGCACTGACACCTTCCTTTAATCTATACTACTTTTATCTAGACTCCTCACAAACAATGTATCTTGTCTAGGGGGTCATTGGACAAGTGTCTAGACAATGTTTACTAAACAATCGCTTGCGCGCACAAGCGCTGACAATCGCAAAGGCACGCGCACGCCAGCGCCCACATAGACGCCAATGTTATTTTTTTGCGCATAGCGTGCGCACACGTGCGCACGCTAATTTTTAAATAGGTGTGCCGGAAAAAAAAATGCAACATGTAGCGTCTAGCGCGTCTGGGTGCACACCTGGAAAATGCGCAGCGCACGCCAAACGCTAATGAGCGCGTGCAAGCGCAAGACACTGCGCCCGCCATGTTAATGATAGAACATTGCGCATGCGACCAATAGCGCACGATGCGCAGCGCTAAAAAACGCAAGTGTGAAAGTACCCTTAGATGACATTTGCATATTTTAAAAGATCTGGGTTTTCTTGTTGATAGGTCTCAAATTTATATGTGCTAAACATTCATTTTTAACCCAAGATCCTCCACTGGATTGAGGTCTGGAGAATGATATAATCATTTATCACAACTCCAGGATACTAATTTAGTTGTTTTTAAGTCAATACAATGTAGGGATTGCTTTACCATAGATATGCGCAAATACATTTGAGTGCAATTTAATTTGACAAAAATCCGCATTTGGCCAAATTTAGATTTTTTTTTAAATTTGCTTTCGCACTGATTCAGCAAAATGGGCACTTTTTATGGACCACAAAAAGCCATCAAAAGGATAAAAACACCTATTTTATTTTTCTCACAGCTCACTTTACCAGCCCCTCAGCTTCTGACCATCACCCATTTGGTCCTTGCCTCATCTTCTGAACCTCTACACCTCCTCATGCTAGACCAGGACTTCTGGCTCTATTGATGCCCGTAACAGTTCTGTGGATACATATGCAAAGTCACGGCACACATTGTATCGTCATGATGTTGTGACCTTCTATGCGCAGAACCGCCCCAAGCCTCATCAAGGCCTCATGGGAATTCAGGAGATGTGAGGAAAACTGGTTCAGTGATGGTTAGGAGCAGAGGGGCCGTAGAGGTGAGCAGTGAGGTGAGTATTATTTTTTTATTTTTTACATATTATGTTGTTTCTAGAGAAACCCCAGAAAATTATAAGGGACAATAACTTCTATGCAAATTGATTGTCCTGGAAAAATCTGTCCAAACAGATGAATTTGAATTTTGCTTGATACACTCATCTCTACTTTACCATTTCCTTTTGAATGCCATCTTTTGTTTTTTGTGCTTTTCTTTTTTCATCCCCTTCTTCCAACAGCCTCAACTTTTTTATTTTTACATCTCTATCTCTATAAGGACTTTTTTTTGGTGGGACAAGTTGTAGTTTTGAATTACACCATTCACTTTACAATATAATGTAGTGAAAAATGGGGTGACATGGAGATAAAATGGCATTCTTAAATTGTTTATTGGGGTTTTGTTTTGTGGTAAAAGTGACTGTCATGGCTTGGTTTGGGAATTCGATCTGCTGACCTGTTGCTATTTGGTTGGTTCCCTTGTCTGCAGAGCTATTGCCTTTTCTTCCCTGTCCAAATGCTGAGGGTTCCAATTGTATTTGTTCTCCTTCTTACTTTGCTCCTCTCCAGGTGTTTTCCTTTTTTCCATTTTGGTCTGCCCTATCATATTCTGGGTTGGGTTTTATATCTTCAACCTTCACTGCACTTCATTGCTGGCTATACCTCTAGGTGGATTTAAGAGTTCCAGCCTTTCGGCTAAGAGGTTTACCTTGCATGGTAAACACCAGTTGAATTATTCCAGTGAGTCTGTTTGTTTTCCTTACCAGTTCTTCTTTCTTTCACCTCTTTAGGTTTCTTGGTGGCTATTGTTATGATTTGGTAGCTGAGGAGAGCAGGCAAAAACGGCAATACACCAGAGAGGTTGGAATCTACTGGCTTGCAGTACCCTGACTAACCACCACAACTAAAGGCAGCCGTGGAGCGTACCTATGTTGTTCCTAGACGCCTCGTCACAGCCTGAGAGGCTAACTACACCTAAAGATAGAAAGAGGAAAGCTATCTGCCCCGGAGCAGATCCCCAAAGAACATAGGAAGCCCCCAAACATGTAATGGCGGTTAGACAAGAGGAAATACAGACACAGACAGAAAATAGTATGAGCAAACGTTGGGGCCCAATCTTCCTAGAAAGAAAAGGATAGGAAGGACACTTACTGCAATCCAAAAAACCCTAAAAAAATACCAACTCTACTAATTGCAAAAACACCTGAGATCACACGACCTCTACCACCTAAATTAGTTCTCTGGTGTAGCAAAACTAAGCCGCAGCCACTGAAAAAACTGGAAAAGGCAAATGAACAAACAACAGTTGCTCAGATGAACTGAGAGGAGCACAAGCCCCCGGAGGGGACCTGGCTGACCTCCACAGAAGTGCAGGAAAAAATGCAAAAAGCAAGCACAAAAACAAAAGCAGAAAATATCTTATCTGTTAGCAGAAGATGCAGGCAAGACTCAGCAAGCTTCCAAGTGAACCAGGAACCAAAGTTGAGACAAGAACAATTGATCACCGGCAACCCTGATGGGAGGGAACCTCCCTTATATAAGACCAGTCTGTAACTCCTGATTGCCAATCTTCACAATCTTCATTGAATGGTTCAGTACTGTTTGTAACCACCAGAGGGAGCTTCTGCTCAGAATTAATTTCTAACACATTCACAACAGTACCCCACTTGAGGAGGGGTCACCGAACCCTCATTTGGGCAACCAAGTCGGTCAGGATGAGCTCTGTGATACGCACGGATCTCCTAGCATGGATGTCCGAAGCAAACACCCAAGAATTGTCCTCCTGACCATAACCTCTCCACTTAACCAAATACTGGAGTTTCCGTCTAGAAAAACGAGAATCCAATATTTTCTCAACCACATACTCCAGATTGCCCTCAACCAAAACAGGGTCAGGAGGCGCAGCCATAGGAACCAATGGCTCGACAAACCTCTTCAATAAGGACTTGTGGAACACGTTATGGATCTTAAATGTCCCTGGAAGAAGTAGACGAAAGGAAACAGGATTAAGAATCTCCATGATCTTATAAGGTCCAATGAACCTAGGCTTAATCTTAGGAGATGCAACTCTCATAGGGATATTTCTTGAGGACAACCAGACCAAGTCCCCCACTTCAAACCGAGGACCATCAGTCCTATGCCGGTTGGCAAACCGCTGGGCCCTCTCCTGAGAGAGGGACAACCTCTCCACTACCTGGTCCCAAATCTGCTACATACGCTCCACAACAGAGTCAACACCTGGACAGACAGAAGCCTCCGTCTGTCCCGAAGAAAATCGAGGGTGAAACCAAAAATTGCAGAAAAATGGAGACATAAAGTGGCAGAGCTAGCCCTATTATTAAGAGCAAACTCAGCCAAAGGCAAAAAAGAGACCCAGTCATCTTGATCAGCAGACACAAAGCATCTCAGATAAGTCTCCAATGTCTGGTTTGTTCTCTCAGTTTGTCCATTGGTCTGAGGATGAAAAGCCGAGGAGAAAGACAATTGAACACCAAGTTTAGAACAAAAAGTCTTCCAAAATCTGGAAACAAACAGGACTCCTCTGTCAGACACAATGTTCTCAGCAATGCCGTGTAACCAAACCACGTGCTGAAGGAACAAAGGCACCAATTCGGAGGAGGAAGGCAACTTAGGTAATGGCACAGGATGTATCATTTTGGAAAACCTATCACAAATCACCCAGATAACGGTCATTCTCTGAGAAACAGGGAGGTCGGAAATGAAATCCATAGAGATATGGGTCCATGGTCTCTTGGGCACAGGCAATGGCATCAACAAACCACTAGAGCGAGAGCAAGGCTTGGAGCGAGAGCAAGTCCCGCAGGACTGCACAAATTCCCTGACGTCACGAGACAAAGTAGGCCATTAAAAGGACCGACTAACCAAGTCTCTGGTACCAAAAATTCCGGGATGACCGGCCAACGTGGAACAATGAATCTTAGACATCACACTCTTTTTCCACCAGTCTGGGACAAACAATTTCCCAATAGGGCAGCGCTCGGGTTTATCCTCCTGACACCCTTCCAGAGCCAGTCTCAAATTGGGCGAGATGGCGGAAAGAACTACACCCTCTTTCAAAATAACAGAAGGATCAGATAACTCAGGAGAGTCCGCAAGGAAACTCCTCGAGAGGGCATCCGCCTTAACATTCTTAGTGCCAGGAAGAAAGGAAACCACAGAATTAAAACGTGTGAAAAACAAGGCCCACCTGGCCTGTCTAGGATTAAGTCGCTTGGCTGATTCCAGATAAACCAGATTCTTATGGTCCGTGAGGACCACCACCTGATGTTTGGCTCCCTCCAGCCAATGTCTACACTCTTCAAAAGCCCACTTCATGGCCAATAACTCCCGATTACCAACGTCATAATTACGCTCAGTTGGAGAAAATTTTCGAGAGAAAAAGGCACAAGGGTTACTTTTAGAGGTCTCTGGATCTCTTTGGGACAAAACGGCACCTGCTCCAATTTCAGAGGCATCAACCTCCACCTGAAATGGCAGAGAAACATCAGGCTGCCGTAGAACAGGAGCAGAAGTGAATCTCTGCTTAAGTTCCTGAAACACAGAGACTGCCTCAGGAGGCCAATTCACCACATCAGAACCCTTTTTGGTCAAATCAGTCAATGGTTTAACAATAACAGAGAAATTACCAATAAATTTACGATAAAAATTGGCAAAACCCAAGAATCTTTGAAGAGCCTTTAATGAAGTAGGTTGGACCCAATCACAGATGGCCTGAACCTTGACCGGGTCCATTTCAATAACAGATGGGGACAAAATGAATCCCAGAAATGAGATCCTCTGTACGCCAAAAAGACACTTTGATCCCTTCACATACAGAGCATTCTCTCTCAAAATCTGGAACACAGTCCGAACATGTTTCACATGAGAGTCCCAGTCATTGGAAAAAATCAAGATATCATCCAAATAAACAATCAGAAATGTATCCACAAAATCCCTGAAAATGTCATTCATGAAGGACTGGAAGACGGAAGGAGCATTAGTGAGCCCAAAGGGCATCACTAGGTACTCAAAATGCCCCTCTGGGGTATTAAATGCCGTCTACCATTCATCCCCGTGCTTAATGCGAATAAGGTTATACGCCCCCCTGAGGTCAAGCTTGGTAAACCAAGTAGCACTTTTCACCCTGGAAAACAGGTCAGAAATCAAAGGTAACGGATATTGATATTTCACAGTGATATTGTTCAAGAGACGATAATCAATACACGGCCTTAATGAACCATCCTTTTTGGCCACAAAAAAAAAACCGGCACCCAAGGGTGAAGAGGATGGTCTGATATGACCCTTCTCCAATGACTCCTTGATATAAGACCGTATAGCGTCATGTTCAGGTACAGACAAGTTAAAAAGGCGACCTTTAGGGAATTTACTACCAGGCACTAATTCAATAGCGCAGTCATAGCTCCTATGGGGGGGCAAGGATGCAGATTTACTTTCGCTAAACACATCAGAAAAATCAGTCAAAAAGTCAGGAACATCCTGAGCCTGGGGAGAGGCAGAAAAAACAGGAGTGTTGGCATTAACACATTGGCAGCCCCAACTGGTTACAGACACAGATTTCCAATCCAAAACAGGATTATGAGACTGTAACCAAGGGAAACCTAGTACAATAATGTCATGCAGATTATACAGCACCAAAAATGTGCAACTCTCCTGATGATCAGGTTCAACCCTCATTATCACCTGAGTAGAGAACTGGGGTTTATTCTCAGCCAAAGGGGTAGAATCAATCCCCAGTAGGGGAATAGACTTCCGTAGGGGTATCAAGGGAAACCCACAACCTTTAGCAAAATCAAAATCCATCAGGTTAATAGCTGCTCCCGAATCAACAAAAACCTGAGCAGAAAATGTGGACAGGGAGCAAATCAGGGTAACAGTCAACAGAAATTTAGTCTGAACACTACCCAAGACAACTGAGCGTGCAAAACGTCTTCCCCGCTTAGGGCAGACTGAAATAGCATGAGAGGCGTCACCACAGTAGAAACATAACCCATTGCGTTTTCGAAACTCATGACGCTGTGCCCCAGAAGCCACTCTATCACACTGCATGGGTTCAGAAGCTGGTTCACAAGGCAACACTATTCCACGCATACCTCTACGCTCACGCAAACGTCTGTCAATTTGAATCGCTAATGACATAGAATCATTGAGACCAGAGGGAGCAAGGAAACCCACCATAACATCTTTTACATTCTCTGACAGACCCTTCCGAAAAAGGGCTGCCAAAGCATCATCATTCCATTTGGTCAGGACTGCCCACTTTCGGAATTTCTGACAGTATAACTCAGCGTCCTCAAGCCCCTGATTTAATGCCAACAAGGTTTTTTCAGCTTGATCAGTGACATTAGGTTCATCGTACAATAACCCCAGAGCCAGAAAAAATGCATCAACATTACTCAAAACAGGGTCCCCAGGTGTCAGGGAAAAAGCCCAATCCTGAGGATCGCCGCGCAGGAGAGAGATGACAATTTGAACCTGCTGTGCTGCGTTCCCTGAGGACTTAGGTTTTAAGGCAAAAAACAACTTACAGTTATTTTTGAAATTCAGAAGTTTAGCTCGATCCCCTAAAAACAAATCTGGCATGGGGATCCTAGGTTCCACAACCGGCAACCCTGCAAGATAGGTAGCAATACTCCGAACTTCAGTGGCAAGCTGATCCACACGGCCAGACAACTGTGCAAACTCCATTGAGAGAAAAAAAATCCTCAGCACCCAGAGAAAAAGAGGGAAAAAAATGCAACAAACAGAAAAAAAAAAAAAATCTCTGACAACTCTGACAAATTATTTTTTTTTTCACACTATTTTTCCCTTCTGTGAGTACCATATAATTTTCAGTTCGGCCGGTGATACTGTTATGATTTGGTAGCTGAGGAGAGCAGGCAAAAACGGCAATACACCAGAGAGGTTGGAATCTACTGGATTGCAGTACCCTGACTAACCACCGCAACTAAAGGCAGCCGTGGAGCGTACCTACGTTGGTCCTAGACGCCTCGTCACAGCCTGAGAGGCTAACTACACCTAAAGATAGAAAGAGGAAAGCTATCTGCCCCGGAGCAGATCCCCAAAGAACATAGGAAGCCCCCAAACATGTAATGGTGGTTAGACAAGAGGAAATACAGACACAGACAGAAAATAGTATGAGCAAACGTTGGGGCCCAATCTTCCTAGAAAGAAAAGGATAGGAAGGACACTTACTGCAATCCAAAAAACCCTAAAAAAATACCAACTCTACTAATTGCAAAAACACCTGAGATCACACGACCTCTACCACCTAAATTAGTTCTCTGGTGTAGCAAAACTAAGCCGCAGCCACTGAAAAAACTGGAAAAGGCAAATGAACAAACAACAGTGGCTCAGATTAACTGAGAGGAGCACAAGCCCCCGGAGGGAAGTGCAGGAAAAAATGCAAAAAGCAAGCACAAAACAAAAGCAGAAAATATCTTATCTGTTAGCAGAAGATGCAGGCAAGACTCAGCAAGCTTCCAAGTGAACCAGGAACCAAAGTTGAGACAAGAACAATTGATCACCGGCAACCCTGATGGGAGGGAACCTCCCTTATATAAGACCAGTCTGTAACTCCTGATTGCCAATCTTCACAATCTTCATTGAATGGTTCAGTACTGTTTGTAACCACCAGAGGGAGCTTCTGCTCAGAATTCATTTCTAACACATTCACAACAGGCTATACTTTTTTCATTTACTTTTGTCTCTCCTTAGCTTTGCTTTTCTACCCTATATAAACATGTTTTAATTTTCTCACCCTGGGTTTTCATATCTTCCTGCACATTTTCCTCTCCTTTTGTGGCCAGTGTGTTGCGGCCTTCCCTCTGGTCCCTCAGGAAGTATGAGAAACCCCTTGTTGGCCTTTTAGGAAACCGAGTCCAAGGTGGTGTTTTTTTGTTGTGTGGCTATGGTCTTTCTAGTCTGTACAGGGACCAGTTGGGTGTGGGTGCAGCATCTTCCTGTAGTAGTTCTTACATTTTTCTGTTACCCATGATTGAGTGTGTGTTATGTTTATAACAGTGACCTGGCAACATGAATTTTCAGGTCAGTGAGATTACATTGATATCAAACTTACAGAGTTTTTTTTCTATATATTACTAAGTAAGAAAAATCAGTATTTTGTAAAAAAAATTATGAGACCTAGAACTTGTTTATTTTTCCATTGAAGGACCTGTGTAAGGACTTGAGTGTAGTGTGGTGAATTGTCATTTTATTGGTATCATTTAAGTGTACAATCGATGTTTTGATCACGTCTTATTGCGTTTTATAGGGAAGTTGTGGTGACCGAACAATGACAATACATGCATTTAGATTTTTTTTCATTATGCCAATTACTTTATGGGTTAATTAGCATTTTCATAGGTCAGACTTTTGCAAACATGACTATACCTATTATAATTTTTCTTTATTTTTTTGCTGCCTTGCACAAATGGTCACATCACACAACTCCCAATGCCAAAAATTAACGTTATATTGAATTGTCTTAAAAAACTGCCTCTGATTAGTTTTCATCTTTTTATTTAATTAGCAAAATGATGTGTGTTTTTCTGCACTTCGTGGAGAACATGTGTTGGGTTTGTCATGTGAGATCCAGGTAAGAGGAAATTCATCGACGTAGGTGTTTATGATGAGAAGGAGCAATTAAAAATAAGAAAATAAGAATACTACTCTAGGGTCAATAGAAAAGTTGCATTACCATAGAATGGTCACCGCCTTGCCACAGTTTCCATTACCTCTGATTTTTATATATGGTAACTTTAGTGATTTGTAGAAATGTAAATATATTGAGGGCTGATCTTAGGGGTGGGTCAACTACAGAAAGGGGCATCACTGCCTCTGATGATCTGGGCACCCGGAATTTTTTTTCCTGTTGAAAATGATTGGACAATATAATTTATGCACCGTGGAACATTATATGATTATTTGGGCACCACAGGAAGGACAATATTTGCATCAAATTTATTTAATGTGAATTGTTGCTAATTATGCTCTATTAAGCCCAAAATAAAATTAACAAAGGGTGCAAAAAAAAAAATAATACTTATCTGTCCTGCTGCTGCCCGATTTTCCACCGGCCCTGTACAAATCAGCAAAATGGGGACCAGCCTGACCCTATTTTTCTGAATTCGGCAAAGCGAATCACAAACAATTCAGATTCCGAAGAATTCAAATTTTCAAAATTCTAAGGAAATGTATTTGCCCATCTCTAGTAATAACATTAGTAATAATAATACTTTAAATTTAATTTTCAGGGATAATATTTAGTAACTGATGATCTTTAATTTATAGGTTTTCCAGACTTCCAAAAACCTTCAGCTCTTAGTAAAAAAATGACCAATGAGTCAGATGTATCCTAAAGGTGAAGACTGGAATGTCAGCCTGTGGTGCGAAATGGAATTTTGCAAAAAGAAAAAAAATGAAAGCAGGAAAGAGACAAAAAAAAGATATTTCCTATAAGTCAGAGATCTGGCTGCTGAGAGCTTCAGCTTCCCCGACCTGTCAGGATTTTCTCTGCGGGAACACTATCCATGTTGATTTTACTGAGATGGTTGTTATCCACATTTCACTCCTGATTTATTGGTTTTTAACCAGCTCCTTATGTTCAAACCATAAGAAAACAACTCGGTGCAACTCAAGAAGATGCCACAAATGGACACTCATCACGTTAGAAAGGGAGAAGATAAGAATTTGTTTTACAAAGTGCTGATGAAGTGGAGACATTTTTTACACATCGATGATTGGAGCGAAGAGCTTACAATCTAGATTCAGGTGAAATGGGCGACCTCATGTGATTTACAACAAATTACTCCGATCACAGAATCCTGTTTGTAAGAAGGGTGTCAGGAATATAAAGTAATCGCCGATCAGTGATCAACTGTTATGTGCATGTATGAAGTGTTACATTTTCCTGCAGTGCCACCACTGGGGAAATTAGGCATTACACTGGCATTATTGATTAAAATCAATAACTGCAACATGCATGAATGAGTTCTCCAAAACAAAGACATTGTATCAAATGGTTCATCATGGAGGTCCCAAATGTAGGACCCTCATCTATTAACATAAAATTCCCTAGTAGGGAATTTCAACATGAGTTTTCTAACCCTTCCAGCCTATTTATGTTGTTTATTACTACACCTAATATGTACAGGTAAAAAGGGGCCCACAATGGCTTATTACAGTTATTAGGTTGCCTTCCTTAACAAATCCTAGCCCTGCACTGAAAGTCTTTCGGTCTGATACATGTGGCTTTCAGTGGCCCCCTCTATTGGCAGCTGAAGTATTTGCCATGGCACGTGATGCCAATGTGAGGGGTGTTACCGTTAGAGATATGTATGAGTTTGTCACAATGCAGAACTGGCAGTGATATGGCAGTGTTGACTAATGTAGCAGAGCTGAGTTTGTCACAGAGTCTAACTCAGAACTCGTCAGCAAGTTACCCATCGGTTTAGCAAAACTGGTCCACGGTCTGAACTTTCAAGTTGTATAGCAGAGTAACCCACCGTTGTAGCAGAGCTGGGTTTGTCACAAAGTTCAAGGCATTAATAGCAAAGTTACCCAGTGTTGAAGCAGACCTGTTTTTGTCAGAAGCTTCTTGCAGAGCAAGCAGTCAATGGCAGTGTCATGTTTACCAAGCACCTGACTACTCTGGTGATGATATGCTGCCTGAGGTGGCCTATGAGGCCTGCAGGCATGACGCGAGAGGTGCTTGCATGGTTGCCAAGGTAACCTGATCCAATGAAGAACAGAGATAGCCGGTGGCAGGAGAATGATTTAGCACCTTATCTAGAAGAGGTAAAAGAATTTATCTAATGACCTTTCTCCTAAAAAGGCTATGAAATGAAGATAACCTCTGTCCATTTTTCTAGGGCATATGGATGTCATAAAAAGAGATCCCTTGCAAAGAACCTGCAGGACTCAAGCTATCTTTGTATTACAATGGTAACCTTGTAATTGAATCCCCACCATGTAATACTAGATTTATGGTCACTGTATTGGAAATGCCTGGCTGGATGAGAAATTCCCTGGCAATATCTGCTGTTTGCCATGAGAAGGACTCAGGGCAACCAGCTGATTACTCCAGAGACCTACTGTGAAAGGCATGGTCTCTAATGAGGGATATGTAGCTCAAAAATGTATTTTCAAATTAGGAACTCAGAGCCAATAGATAATGTACCCTATTCAGGTCCCTCATCCATTAGCCAAAGCCTAGAGTGGTCTCAAAGAGAGTCTTCTGCTCTGGAGGACCAATCATGTCCATACATTACACCACAAGTTCACTGATTACATTGTGGGCCATGTAATGCCTTCTTTTTCCTGTGGGGATGCTGCAGGGAAAGCAAAGACTTGCTACTTATCTATGAGGGTCTCAGCCTGTACCTAGAGGAGACTTCTAAGCTGCCCAAAATTACGCAACTCTTTTTAATTTCTCATTATTTCATTACCTTGTGTTCTCTATGCCTTATTTCACAAAAAGCCCAAAATATTAGTAATTTACCGTACATCAGAGAAAATAGGTTTATTACTGCCCTTCAATGTGTTTATTAGCTTTGAAACTGCAAGTCGGCATAAGATCCTACGAACGGGATTTGCACATGTGCAAAACATTCAGAATTTATGGGAAGCAGCCTCGAGTGAGACACCAACCTTGATGTGTGCCCTGGGAGCGGCCATAAAGCTGTTACACAAGAACTGTCATGTCTTCATCTTAGAAATGATGATGGGGAAAACTGCGGAAAAAACGTTAGCACTTGACACTGTGAAAAGCGGTTAAGTCTTTATCGTAAAGAGAGATTATTGTCATGTGCCGGTGCCTGAGTCCGGTTCATTTACCGAGGCCAAAGTTGGTTAACTTAATAAAGGAGAGAGACAAAATATCACATTAAGCCACACATATGTTTTGTATTGAACATTCTTGGAAGGAGTCTTTATAAGGTGCATATATTCTATTAAGATTTCCCAGAGAAACTGTGACTATTAGGGTAATTCTCGTCTAGACTTCATAGCTCCTGCTGTATTGGTTTCCAATAATAAAGCTACCCTGTGGGTGGTGCATGATGTTATATCTGGGTTTTTCTTTTTTGGGGGGTAACATACCTTGGTGGGCTCTCATCTCCTTACTTGGGATAGTTTATTATTTATTGCCCTTTACTTACAAAATGACAACACTTCTTATGTTTTTTGAGCTGGAACAGTCCTTGATCTGAGCTGGAGCTATACCATCTCCAAATGCTTAATGATGCCACCTGGCTTTGAATTTTAACCTTTGGTGCTAAACTGACAGTTTCTGGATATGGTCCATGGTTTTGGGGACGGTGCATAAAAGGATATCTCATCGGTGAACTATATCCATTTATTTTGATTTAGACTTTGGCCTAATGTCAAAGATCATGAGCAATCAATGTCACAATAGTAACTAACTTAGAAATGTTTTAAAGAATCTGTCATAAGATCAACCCCCCTATATATGATCATGTAGGTCTTAGAAAGCTAAATCCATCAACACCTTTATATCTTCTATCTGTTTCTGCATTCCTGAGAAATGTGGTTTAATTTATGAGACTTAAAGTGCTCTGGGCGTGACAAAGCACTTTCCGAGCCACTGCCTTCACAGGTTGGAGCCTCTGCCTCCCCCACCGAGCACCAGACTCTTTAGCTTGATTGAAACCAAAGAATTGAGCCAAAACAAATGTTGGCATAAGTGCAATCTGTAGGTGCACATTAACACTGTAGCAGGGGCGTACATAGAAATCTTGGTGCCCCATAGCAAAAGTTTTAATTGGGCCACCCTCCCTTCAAAAATAATGAATATTCGGCGGTGTCACAGAAAACAATATCTCACAAATTTGAAACCTTTACAAACTATTTTTCTCTCCTATGAAGCCCTTGATATCCATTTTCTTGCACCCATAAAGTATGATGCCAACTAAAGTGCCCCACAAACACTGTTTGATACCCCCACAGCAAATTCCTACACAGTACCCTTCAAGTGCACAGTATGATGACCCTACAGAACTCTACCTCAACGTTCCCGGCAAAGCATAGTGATCTCAACCCAGTATGATCCCCCAACTGTGACCTCCACACAACCCTCCATGCAGTATAAAGGGCCTGCATACGGTATAATGGTCCCCACATCTCTCTATACTGTATAATGGACCCCACTAGCCTTGATGGACCCACAAACTTTCACTAATGCCATGCTAATGCTTCTCCAGGCACATAGCAAATTATAAGCCATGCCACAATCTTTGCATGTATGGCATCCTAAGTAAATGCCCAAGTCATCCACATAGAAAATCACCCATGTACATAAGTATAATGATAAACCATATAATATAAGCCTACTATTCAAATATAAACACCTCCATAGTCCTCCATAAGTATGATGCAGTCCACAACAGGATTGTCCCCATGTCTCTAAGTAAATAATATTCAACGTGGTCTCCACACAATCTCATTCCTAATAAACTTGGTATGAATTGCTTATGTAGCCATACTCGGATCTGCACGCTGGCACCAGGACCCATGGCTCACAGGCCCATAGCAGCCGAGTGTAGTCTGCTTACGCCCTTGCATACACCTACCCTGTGTGGAATTTTAGCATAATAACCTAAGTATTAATTATCAAAAATAAACAATACCCTGTATAAGTAATACAATCGTAATTATATCTCTAGTAATTAATTATTACTAAATCATCAATCCGCAAAAATGGAGATGGGGGTAGAGTAGGACACGGCCCGACTCTTCATACACCTGCTCCGGTGTCTACGCTTGTACACCCAATTATGTACACTACACCTTGTCGCGGTGGATGGCTTTATGCTTTTTTTATCAAAATAGTAATAACTAAGTACCCTATGTTATTTACAAGTCCTATTATGTTCTATTAAGTCAATTAATTTCAAGGTGGAGAGGACGTATATAAGCCACTGCCAGACATCCTCTGCCAGCAGCTTATGTTATGCAGGAAAAAGGACTGGAAACCTTAAAATTATCCATGCCTGATTCTTCTTTAGTTCATTGGGCAAGTCAGGTATCCTCCATATACTTTACTGGCAGATGGTCCTACAATAACTGTTTAGTTTGGTCAAGTATCCCCTAATATGTATTTCGTCAACTACTGTAGTCATAGTATATTCTTCGAGGGCTTTCCTAAGGTGTTTTCGAGATATTGTAATCAATGGCTTCTCCTTGATGTTCTGCCTTCTTTGTGCTTCTTAACATGTATTTATGATTTTTGTCTATTTCTTTTCAATTGATTTGTGAAGCATTGTCTTTTCCAATGAGCTGAGTTGTCTAAAGTAGGATAAAGCTTAAATCTGGTAATTGTGTCTCAAGTGGAAGGTCAGATTTGATTTGGTCAAGGATCCCCATGTTTGCTTTCCTTTCAGTCCATGGTTTCTCGAAAGTCTCTGTCAACACTCAAAGCCTTAATTCTCTCCTGCCCTGCTCCTTTACTGCCCAGGTATCCATCTAAAAAGAGCATAATTCACCATGGCTTAGACAATGCCACAAACACAGCACTTGCGGTGTGATGATTTCATTTCTCGAAAAATTTGAAACATATACAAACACCAAATAATAGCCAAAACTTACAGACACAAAGAATCGCCTGTAATTTTATGTTTTTACTAATTCTCACTTATACTTATTTCTCATTATTTTAACTTGTATAATTTGTAATTAATTGATGTTTTTTTTGCGCATCTCTACTTCTACTTATATTTTTCAACTTGTCAACTATTAGAACACGTTCACACTGGCAGATAAAGAGTGAATTGTCCATGTGGATTTTGCAAGTTGACCGTGTATTTCAGTCCAAGCAAAGTTGATAAAATTTTACCAAATCCCATCCACGCATTGGATAAAAAATTGACACAGAAACTGACCCGTTGTGCGGATTTGGAATTCAATTCTTTAACATTCATGTTAAATACGTGACAAAATCTGCTACATAATGCAAAATATTCAAATTTTGCCTGGGATTTCATGGCAAAATTTGTTTAAATTTGCAATAGATTTTTTTAATGTTACAATTTACACCCCTCGTGGATGTGTAATTAGAAAATGACTTATTGGTAAAATCAGATTTTTGTGTTAAGTGGTATTTGCTATATTTTTTGTCATTTTTTTTTAACATATCACAGTTTTTTTTAAAATACAAAAAAGAAATCTTGCAATTTTTATACTGGCCACTGGGGCTTTTTAAGTGTTAAACTTCCTGTTGTTGCAGGAAATAGCTCATGTACATTAGCCACACTGAATAGACCTTCTGTATTGAAGCATCTAATGAGCATGTGCAAAGGTCAATGTGAGGAAGAAGAAGCAGGGTCAGCTGTAACCACTGGCGCCGCTATAATGAGGCGAGTTGAGCTGTTATCTCAGGCGGCGGCAGCCAGGGGGCGGCAGAGCAGAACTCATAATGTGTGAGAGGAAGTGAGCAGGAAGCTGCCGGATCATGGAGAGGTGAGTCTGGCCACTGTGCCTGTGAAGCTGGTGTGTGTGTGTGTGTATATGTGTGTGTGTGTGTGTGAAGCTGCTGTGTGTGTGTGACGCTGTGTGTATGTGTGTGTGTGTGTGTGTGTGTGTGTGAGACGCTGTGTGTGTGATAGATGAGGAAGCGATATCAGCGTTGGAACGGGCAGAGGTGAGTAGTTTTTTGTTATGCAAGGCCATTATTCAGTATGGAGCATCATGTGGGGCTATTATACTGTATGCAGCAGTATATGGGGCCATTATACAGTATGCAGCAGTATATGGGGCCATTATTCAGTATGGAGCATCATGTGGGGCTATTATACTGTATAGCAGCAGTAATAAAGGGGCCATATTATAGATATGCAGACGATAATATATGGGGCCATTATACAGTATGCAGCAGTATATGGGGCCATTATTCAGTATGGAGCATCATGTGAGGCTATTATACTGTTTGCAGCAGTATATGGGCAATTATTCAGTATGGAGCATCATGTGGGCTATATACAGTATGCAGCATTAGGGCCATTATACAGTATGCAGCAGTATATGGGCCATTATTCAGTATGAGTATCATTGGTGCTATTATACTGTAGCAGCAGTAATGGCATTATACAGTATGCAGCAGTATATGGGGCCATTATTCAGTATGGAGCATCATGTGGGCTATTATACTGTATGCAGCAGTATATGGGGCATGATTCAGTATGGAGCATCATGTGGGCTATTATACTGTATGCAGAGTATATGGGCCATTCAGTTGACATATATGGGCATATCAGTATGGAGCTCATTGCATTATACTGTATGCACATTATTGGGCCATTATTCAGTATGGAGCATCATGTGGGGCATTATACTGTATGCAGCAGTATATGGGGCCATTATTCAGTAGTTTTTTTCTTTGCCATTTTCTTTCTCTTCTGTCCTTTTTCATTACTCTTGGATTTACTTATCCCTTATCTTTATCTCTGTTTCTTTCTTTCTCTTTCTTTCTCTCTCTGTTCTTTTTCTTTCTCTTTCTTTCCACTCTATCTTTCTTTCTTTCTCTCTCTCTTTCTTTCTATCTGTTTTCTTCTGTTCTTCTCTCTCTTTCTTTGTTTCCCATCTTTCTTTTTCTCTCTCTCTCTGTTCTTTCTATCTTCTTTCTTATTTCTTTTCTTTCTTTTCCCATTTTCTTTTTTCTTCTCTCTGTTTTCTTTCTCTTTTCTTTTTCCCCTTTTCTTTTTTCTTCTGTTCTTTTTTCTGTCTTTCTTTTCTGTTCTCTCTGTTCTTTCTTTCCCGACTTTTTTTCTTTCTCTCTGTTCTTTTCTCTCTCTGTTCTTTCTTTTCCCTTTCTTTGTTTATTTATTTCTCTCTCTACTTTCTCTCTGTTCTTTCTTGCTTTCCCCTCTTTCTCTCTCTCCTTTCTCTGTTTTCTTGTTTCTTTCTCTGTTCTTTCTTTTACTCAGTACCAGTGTGCCCATAGTACCAGTCACTGTGCCCTCAGTACCAGTCAGTGTGATCACCAGTGCTAAATGGGTGTGGTCGGGCGTGGACATGGTGTGACTAGTTGTGAAATGGGTGTGGTCGGGCGTGGCCTAAAATTTGCCGCTGTGCGCGCCGCAACCTTCCTCGCTCGAATTTGGAAGCGCCGTTTTGCAGTTCGCCTCAGGCAGCACAGAGGCTAGGTTCACCCCTGGCTGTAACATTTTAAATAATGAAGGTAATAATAAACTACTAAATAAACCATGAAAGTTTTTGGCATGCAATGTAACACTCTAACTGAATACAGAAACTCTAACCAATGAAATACCTATAAAAACCCTAATCAAATAAAAAGCCACATAAATTTTTAAAAAAAAAAATGTTTTTTATAAAAATTTTAAAAAAAACAACAAAAGAATTTTTTAAAAAAAAAAAAATATGGAAAAAAATTAAAAAAATTTAAAAAGGGGATTTAAAAAAAATGAACACAGAGATAAGGACAAGTTGCCCAAAAGGGAACATTTTATAAAAAAAAAAGGGGGCATAAAACATGTTCCTTCCCAAAATAAAAAGGGAAAAAAATTACGGATAAATACCCAAAGGTAAAAGCTGTAGAAACAATATTCCGTTTACTTGGATTAAAATTTTTTCATGTCTATCATTGGGGCAAACCCTAACCCTG
>JARQOD010000009.1:87677567-87819713 GCA_033576555.1 Oophaga sylvatica
CACACAGACACGGATATCTCCGGTACCGGAAATATCTGGACGTGTGAGACCGGCCTTAGTACAATTCCTTACTGGAGTTTTATGACCGTTTTATACTGTTTTCCTGGTCTGCCGGGTTCCTCCACATCTTCGGCATCCCCGCTCTACACTAATAACCCCCATAACGGCCTTTGTGGCTTTTATTATACTGCAGTCCTCAAAACTCATGGAAGTTCTTCAACTTTTTTTTACTTTACCTCGGTAAAATAAATGTTTAAGATCAAAAATCCCACATAATGATTTTATTAAAAGTTCATTAGAATCTGTTAGCATAAAAATATTGGGTTTTACAAGGCTCTAAACACGAGCTGCGGCATAAAGACGCTTTGGTTTTTCCCAGGGTTGTGAACTGAGAAGATGGGATCTCAAAGTTCTGCTGTTCCCCGGCTGTGTTAAACCAGAGATATACTTTCTTGTACAGAGACCCTCATGTCTTGCTCTTTGGGTGGTCCCAGATAAATGTGGAGTAGCCTTCGGTAGCCTGCAGGCATAATTGCCATGCATGCTGTTGTATCAAAGATAGCTTAATAAAGCATTACATATATCAGTGCTCCCATATTTATTACCTAACCCGGTGCATATGGTCGGCCTGTAATTAGCTTCAGCTGTGTTTTTTCTTGCTGTTAAAGGATGAAGTATAAGTTTCGCTGCAAATTCTTTGAAATGGAATAATGTGATGCACACAGAGATAAAGGGGAAAGGCAAAATAATTAATCCCATAAGCCCGGTGTGTGATTGTAATTCTCCAGGTGCTGCCCAGTCCAACTTTTTGCCTTTTTTTTTCTACGTAAATAGTAGATCAGAGACTTGTGATGCAGGTTAGTTTTTGAAACATGCATCTATTTTATTAAATATCACTTGGAAAAAAACCTCAAGGACCTCAAGCAAAACTCAAGGACCTCAATGCAAAAAAAATAAAATAAAAATGCTGCCTTTTTTCACACTATTTTTGCAACAAAATATGCAATAGCAATCTGCTCTGATTATTGCATTTTTGCTGCATCTTTTTAATGCATTTTTGGTGCAGTTTTTTTCTTTTAATGTGGCCATGTCCCTACATAGAGTAAATGTTTTTTTTTTCCCACTGCATTTTTTTTTTGCAAAAAAATCTCCTGCGTTTAAGCCTGTGTGCCCACGTTGCGTTTTTAAGCGCTTAACAAAAACGCTAGTTAAAACGCATCCCATGCAATCCTATGGGATTCCGCAGTTGCTGTGCCCATGCTGCGTTTTTTTGTGCAGCGGAATTGCGGAAAAAAAAACGCAGCATGTTCATTAATTTTGAGGAATCGCGGCGATTCCGCCACCATAGGATTGCATTCAAAAGCTCACTTTACGCATGTGGCCATGCCCACCATGCGTAAAGTGAGCGTTTCATGTGCGGATGGATGGTACCCAGGGTCTGGAGGACAGGAGACTCTCCTCCAGGCCCTGGGTACCATGTTCCTGTTAAAAATAGAATTAAAATAAAAAATAGGGATATACTTACGCTCTGTCGGCCCCCGGAGTCCTCCCGGTCCTCAGCGGTGCACGCGGCGGCTTTGTTCCCAGGAGTGCTTCGCGCCAAAATGACCTTTGTGATGTCGTGGTCGAGTGGGTGGGTTCAGCCAAAGTTCATCCCATGTGTATAGGAACGATTAATTACTATATGGACCTGGCCACTGGTGGACACAGAGAGAAAAGGGCCCCTGTGCAAGAATAATATATGGGCCCCTTACAGCCCAAGAGCTCCCAAAAATGCAAAATTTAACCTGCTTTGGAGGTAGAAATGGCCCCCTTTACCTCTTGGGCCCTTGGTTACCGCACAGGATGCACCAATGATATGTCCGTCCCTGGACCTGGCTTTATTTGGGAGATGCCAAAAATGGAAATTAGGGTCTGTGATCACAGGGGAGGTTTCCAGCATTGGGACCCCCTTGTTATGGAAAATAGAAATTCAGGACAAGAATAAGATAGGAAACAACAATCGCTGCTACTCAGCCTTTACAGACCAGAATGTCCCCAACTCAGCAAAAAATTTACCAAAATTCTTTGGGGAATTTTTTTTAAGCGAAAAAAAAAATAAAAGTTACCACTTTGATTTCTTACAGCAGTGAGGAACAATAATCCGTTTCCTTTAGTACTTTACACTTTCCGTTTTCCCTCTGGGAGGGCACAGCTGTTGTCACACATGATTAGGGACGGATGGAAAAGAGGAGCAAGAATTCTTAAAAAAAAAATTAGGAATTGGTGAGAAAAATGGTCAATGGGCAATAAACGGGTTCTCCATCTAGGACAATCCCTACTTTTTAGCCATATTCCTTCACAATGAGCTGATCACAAAGTATCAACATTCTCGAACCTTCAATAATCAGTTGCAGTCCATGGGAAATCTTAGTAGTCTTTGATTTCCCTGCAGCGCCACCACAGGAGAAATGAAGAATTGCACTAAAACATCACGTCAGAATAGCTGTATAATTCTCTTACTGAAATAAGCGTTTTAGCTTTGGGAAACCTTTCAGAAGGGATAATGACTTGAATTTTCAAAGAAAGTACACCAGGCTCTTCAGGTATAAGATATCTATTTAATAATGTACATAGTTTGTATCATGAGATCTTGGACAGATCTGCTTTAACATTATATATTCGCTTCTGTTTATTTCAGTTTCCTTTCCCATGAATCTCATTTGCTTCCCTCTACCATAAGTGCGTTTTGCAACCCCCAACCTTTCGATCATGCTCCCCCATGGGGTAAATGCTGCTCTTTTTTGGTCTAGTAAAGTGGGTGTGATTTCATTAAACCTCATCCTGACTGTGCTTTTATAATGAACTGTGTGTTTTATGTTGCGTTTTTTCCCTGTAGGCTTCTATGGGGATCTTGGAAAAAAAAACCAAGTGCAAAAAATGCAATTGTGTTTTTAAGTGCAGAATTCCAGCGTTTTTGCACTAAAAAAAAGTGCATTAAGGCCTTGTTCACAAATAGCATAAATGCTGCCTTTTTTCTTGCTGCTTCTATCCACATATTTTCTGCAGGTGTCCCTTCACAATAACAATCTTCTTTAATTATTGCTTGTTTTTGTGTTTTTCAAGTGTTTTCCCCTTTATTTTCCATCTTATATGTATGAGGGTGTCTTAAAGGGTTTATCCAAGACTAACAAGCAAGTAGTTGCCGATTACCTGCCTATTCTACCCGGCGCCGGCACAGATCGGTTATTGACCGCAGTAGACGGTCATTCAGTTGCTCAATGACAACAGAGCAGTTTTTTCTCTTCTGGGCTACTCTGTTGACGAGCCGTGAATTCCGATGTCATGCTGATTGATGGCTCCCCGCAGTTAGGCAGTGAGGAGCTGGCTATCAATCAGCATGACATCGGCAGTCACGCCCCATCAACAGTGCAGAGAGGAAGAGAAGCCGCTGCTCTGTTTATGTGATGTCATCGGAAGCTGAAGGCAGAACAGGCAGCAACTGCCTCTTAATTTTATGTCCATGGTAAAAAAATATATAGTCCTGGATAACCCCTTTAACTTTACCACTGGCAGAAGATTTGGGGATAAAGAAGGATCAGGCATGTTGAATTTCCACATGCCCAATCCTTTGTTCTCACAGGAGACAACCGCTGATGGAGTTGTGTGACAGCAGCTTATTACCCTCACTCCACTTGTAAAAGCTGAGTGTACGTGTGTATTGAGAGGTCAGGAAAAATTGCTGTCGGCCAAGCGGACGGCGATCTAAGAAACATGGCCACCTTGATCCTTACCAGTAGGGTAACTTTTGCGTTGTAATATAATTATGAGCCTGTATCCTTCATGCAGGAAACTTTTTTCCACCATATAAATAATCAGAAATAATTACAGCCTGTCTGCACAATAAGGTCGCTGTTTGTTGCGCACATGTCGACTGATATATTTGGATTTAATTAAACTTTTTAAGAACAAAAGAGAAAATCTTTGACGTTTAATTTGAAAAACAAACTTATTTAGGTTTCCATAATAAAAAAATATTGTTATTTTGCAACGGCCACTGGAGCGAATTCAGCTTCTTCATGCGGTTCAGTGATTGCCTTGTTTTCTCAGCGTCTTCCTGACTTTTATTACTAAAAAGGGACTAATGTTCATGCAGGCGGCCATAATACGACTAATAAGGTGTGGAGGTAGGAGTCTGATTAATCTATCGGACTCTGCATCTATGGAGGGTCAACTTTTTATTTTGCTGCACCCGGTAAGCAGGCTTTTACTTATCCTATGGGATCGTGCTCATGGTGATCGTATTTACGGTCCGAATGCGATCCGACAAAACATGGGATCACACTGGGACCAATGTTATTTTATGGGGCCGTACACATGTCTGATATTAACTTTAGACTGAACCGGCCCAAGGAAAAAAATTGCTGCATGCCCGAGTTGGATCTGATTATTAGATCGCACTCTGCTGTGCAAGTCAATGAGTCTCTGGAAATCATCAGACTGCACTCGGATGACATCTGACTGCAGTCCGATTTCCATGGACTGGTTGAATGGAGAATTTTTTTTCTTCCATCTTCTACTCATCCAAGAAAATTGGATCACACGCTATCAGAGCGTGAATAGCATAATCGTCCAGATTCTCTCGGATGAGAGGAAATATGTTGTTGTGACCCTGGCCTATGGATAGGCCATGAATTAGAAATTTAGATAGATAGATAGATAGATAGGTTACCTATCTTTCTAGCTAAGTATCTACCTATTATCTATCTATCTATCTATCTATCTATCTATCTATCTATCGATTATCATCTATCTATCTATCTATCTATCTATCTATCTATCTATCTATCTATCTATCTAATCTATCTATCTATCTATCATTATCGATCTATCTATTATCTATCTATCTATCTATCTATCTATCTATCTATCTATCTATCATTATCGATCTATCTATCTATCTATCTATCTATCTATCTATCTATCTATCTATCTATCTATCTATCTATCTATCTATCTATCTATCATTATCGATCTATCTATTATCTATCTATCTATCTTTCTATTAGCTATCTATTATCTATCTATCTATTTATCTATTATCTATCTATCTATCTATCTATCTATCTATCTATCTATCTATCTATCTATCTATTATCTATCTATCTATCTATCTATTATCTATCTATCTATCTATCTATCTATCTATCTATCTTTCTATTATCTATCTATCATTATCTATCTATCTATTATCTATCATCTCTCTATCTTTATTTATATTTGTTACTTTTTTTTTAGTAATTAAAATAGTAATTATCACTATTTTACCATCTTCATAGTGTTTGATGATTTTGTGAGCTCATACCCGACGTTTTCCCGGAAGATTTCCAAAATAGTTCCATGAAATCGTTATTTAGGATTTTCCATGCATCTTGCATCTCCTGCCTGACTGACGTGTATATTCTTCCTTCCTTGACCCAGAACACACAGATCTTACGGACTACTGCGGCGTTTGCACAATCTTGAAGCATTTATTTCAAAAGTTTGCTTTTCCCTGAGGGGGAAACTCTGCTCCGGCCGATTCAAAGCCAGATGAAACGAAAACAAACAAATAATCTGTTCGCAGGCATTTCCAGAGTGCTGCGCGTTAGTCGGACCCACCAGCATAATATGGTTGGAGGTCTGACAACTGCCGGTGCCCGGGGCGGCGAGCAAGGCTGCATGTGTTTACAACCATTTCACATTCACAGGCCAAGCAAGGAAACAAGGAAAATGTCAAAGAATTACAAATAAAACAGTTGACCATCAAAGTCAGTGAGGCCTGCAGATGAATAATTTTTAGACTGGAGCTATCAGGTTTCTTAAATATTTGTCGCAGCTGTGCGAGGAAACAGTTCTGTTCAAAAGTGCAGCCACACACAGTCCCGTCCAAAAAAGTGTTTATTTAACATGATTTTGGCCTAACCGGTGTGTGACTGCAACTTACATGCCAATACTTTGATTGCTAATATTTCCACAACGTACAGGCAAAACGATTTAAAAAAACCCAAACAAACACGTTTTATTCCGCGAGTCCCGTTCAATATGAAAAATTTGGTGAAAGGTTCTTTGAAAAGTTTTTGAACCCTTTAAAAAAAGTTGCAAAAAAATTAAAAGGGGGACGACAATGTCGCTTATTTACGTTGCTGTGCACTATGTTCACTTTTTTTTTTGCAGAGGTTTTGTGCTGCTAATTCAGGGCAGGTTCCACGAGAAATCCGCCCGATAAAGACGCCGTGAACACGTATCCTAAAACGCGTGAAGACCTCTTCCTGTTCATATCTATGGGCCTTCCACTTTGCGTTACTCGTGAGAAGTTTTTTGAGCATTTTTTTTCCTAAAGAGGTTTTATTTACTTTTTATGCTCACTTGTGGAGGAAGAATTACTTTTGGAAAAAGAGGAGCATAAAACAAAATCGCAAAAACGAAAATTGGTGATCATCAGAGCACTGTGGATGATGCAACGTCCAAGAGAAAAATCCTAATCTAACTTTATTCCAAGATGATTAAAATGGAAATTGACATCTCCAGATTCATCCAACAGTAATATGGGACCCACAGGTTTCAGATTGTAAACCAGTCCATAATCATGGACGATGCACATGTAAGTTTGTACCTATCGATGTTGGGTGCTATGGCAGTACTGGAGACTCCATAGTGCTACTCACATCAGAATTCAACTCTAGTGTAGTGGTAGACCAGGTGACTCTTACTCATCCCAAGCCTCTTCCAGGGTTCACACATCTTGTCCCTTAGGTCATGCTAGGGGATGAAGCTCTCACACTTTTGTATTATCTACTGTGCCCATACCCACATATAGGATTAGATGCTCGGGAAAGAGCATTTAACCAATGACTCGGCCGGGCACGTTGCTTGGTGGAGTGCACCTTTGGGATCTTGGTGATTAAGTGGAGGGTCAGTTGGGTGAGGCAACAATAGACCTGTTCATCAAAACTGTATATGTTCTCCATAACTATGTTCATGGGTATGAGTACCTGAACCTGGAAGTGGAGAAGTGGAGAACCTGGACCTGGAAGTGGAGAAGTGGATAACCCGGACCTGGAAGTGGAGAAGTAGAGAACCCGGACCTGGAAGTTGAGAAGTGGAGAACCCGGATCTGGAAGTGGAGAAGTGGAGAACCCAGACCTGGAGGTGGAGAAGTGGAGAACCCGGACCTGGAAGTTGAGAAGTGGAGAACCCGGACCTGGAAGTGGAGAAGTGGAGAACCCAGACCTGGAAGTTGAAAAGTGGAAAACCCAGACCTGGAAATGAAGAAACTTGGATGGTCACCTTGTCTATTTGGTCTTGGCCGCACATCCAACGATGCTCCACAGGTGAGATGCCTTCACCATGTTCTTCATGGGGGGTGCTGAAGGTGCTGTGTTCAGCCAATTTCAATAGTAATTAAGCAGAGCATTCACCACTTTCCCTTTTGCATGACCATTGTTCTCGGATTTGTGCTCCACGTGTGCTTCTGTTTTTATGTGTTTGTATTCCCATTTTAGGTATGTGCATGACATTGCCTTTTTACCATTGTCATCTGTTTGATGGGAAACTAGCTATTTTGTTTTGTGAAATTTAGATTTTTCTGTGTCTGTTCCAGATTATTTTCTGGTCAATTAAATGTTTGTTTGACATGTGTACCGTATATGTTTGTTGGCTGTTAGAATACACATTTCTTTTAATGTAGTAATATTTTATAGTGTGCCGAACTAACATACATAAACATAAGTTTATTGGTTTCAAATTCGATTCATGCATCAAAATATTATCCAAAATGGTTATGGACAGCTATTTGCAATTTGTAAATTATGGAAAATAACCTGGTACTAATGTAAAGGCTAAATGTACTTCTTTTATTTGCAATATCACTAAAGAGCTTGTCCATAAGTCCCAAATCATTCATCTGTATTTAGGATTGTTCAAAATCTAGCAGATAGGTGGGGTTCTAAAAATAGTCCTATGATCTGGAACATACCAGACAAGCCCTTTAAAGTAATGTAAATCTTTTTTTGGTGAAAGTGGATACTAGTGTCGCATTGCTGGTGCAAAGGTCAAAACATTTGTCCTTTTTGTCCAAAAAATTCTATTGTAAAGTGGGTGAAAAATAAAAGGCAAAAGACTGTTTGAAATTCTGATCAAACAAGTTTACTTCTATTTTCAATTTGAGTAAAATCACAAAAAAAGAAATAATTTCAGAAATTTATTTACATAAAATAATCAAGAAAAATATGTACTATATAGAAAACATAAAAACCCAGTCAAAATTATGAATGAGTGAACCGGAAGGAAGATAGTTATGGGTGTCAATGGGGTGGAGGCAGAGGAGTACGTGTGATGGAGTATGGTAATGTTGTGTGAAAAGACTGAGCTTTCTCAGTGCATCCTGAGCTTTTTGGTTCATGTGCAAAATGCCACACATAAAATAGACTAAAACACAAATATTGCCATGTATCAGGGTACATTTATAATCAATTCATGGTCAAACGGTTACAATTATGAATTTCATTGTGTAGGGCATCACCACATTATCTGGTTGGATCTATGGAATTGTTCATCCTGATCTTATAAGTTGAGCTGATAGAAGGGTTTGCAATGTGACACAGCTAAACTCAGTTGTGCTGCATGTTTCATATCGTCTTAATTGTACTGGCCTGGGGAATCATAATACTGAGTCATTTTTACTGTATAGTAAACACTGTAAATAAAGAAAAAACAATTGCGGAATTGCGCTTTTTTGTAATTTTGCTGCACTTGGAATTTTTTTCCCCACTTTCCATTACGACACATGATAAAATGAATGGTGTCATTTTAAAGAACAATTTCTTCCGCTATAAACAAGAACTGATATGCCTATGTAGATGAAAAAATAAAAAAGTTACGGCTCTTGGAAAAAAGGAAAGGAAGAAATGAAGAAAAAAAATGGAAAATAGCATTTCGGGAAGAGGTTAAGAAGATATAGGAACCTCACAAATCCTCCCTGTCGTGGGCCAGAAAGATCGTAATGTTGAATGTTGAATTACAATGCCTAATCAGTGGTAACTGGCAAGTTCTTACTTTGCCTGGCCATTGGAAGTTTATGCATGCGCATGGGAAAATCTGGAGAAATTGCAGTTGACCAAACGATCTAAATTGTATGACCACGTTGAGAGTAAAGGCAAATATTATTCTTCGATTTTGATCATTCAAAATAAACAAAAATAAAATTATTGTAAAATAAAATATAAGATGAAGTAATTGGCACTGCCCTAAAACATGAAATATATAACTTAAAACCTAATATTGTATTAAAAAAATACTTCTAGATACCATAATTCCATTGAATGTGTGTTCAAAGATAAGACGATGATCAAAAAGTTTTGTAGATGTTACAGTCATTGACCTACCGGCATCAGTCAAGGTGGTCAACGTTGCAGTTGATCATGAACAGGGATTAGCGGACTCATGAAAGTTTGGATTTTGGTATCCTACCCAAACTTTTTTCCAAAGATTGGTTCGGGTACCTGAACCTCAGCCGAGTTTGAACCAGAATCCGAACCCCATTAAAAACAATGAAGACCCAATAATTCAGCTGGAAAATTCTCTCTTTCTCCTCCTGGACTTCCCAAGAACTCTGAACATTGGAATGGACTTCCGGAAGAAGTCTGTATTCGGCGTTTACCAACGGACACTAACTGTCTGTCGCGAACCCTGAACTTTTAAGTTCGGGTTCTTTCATCTCTAATCATGAATATCATGGAAGAGCAGATAATAAGGTGTATTCTTTTGGATAACTGAATGAAACATTAGACTTTCGAAATTATATTTTTTTCATGCAGAGAACAAAGTTTTGGAATCTTTGGCTCAAACCAAACACAATGAATCACCACAAGAACCTCATACCGGTCTTCAAAAAATCTAGTGAAGGGGTGATGATTTGGGGTTGTTTTCTTGCCACCTGACCCCAATGCCTTACACTCATCCTTCACGCACTTCTATGAATATCAGGGTATTTAAGAAAGGTCATGTGAGGCCACCTCTTTGAAATTGGATCATGCTATGGGACAATGATTTTAAGCACACATCCGACTAATGAACACCAGCCAACAGTCCCGAAGAAAACTCTGTGGCAAATTATACCATGACTTTAATGACATAGATCTGACCAGACAGACAATGCTCCCGGCCACCTTTTCCATGACACTACATTCCTTTTAGCATCCAGATATTAGGTTTGTTGATTAGTGAGCTAGTTCAGGTGTCTGACGGTGATCGCCGAAAATGTACAATTCTATGAGTAGAAAAGTTTCAACCTCTGATGAATAAAAAAGATAAATTAATAATTTCATAAACTTTTTTTAATCTTCTTTATCAAACGTTTATCATCTCACATACTTTTCGGGCAATGACTAAACCCAAGTATCAAAATTCAACCAATTTTCAAAAGTTTTTTGCAAAGCTTTAAAAATGGTTTGGTCCATTGGAGTATATTACGATGTGTACAAAATTACTTATCTGCATTATAACTGCAATAAGACTATAAAGGAGACCTCGGTTGACTTTGGCTTTCAGGAAATTTAACACTTTATCCCCAAATTATATTTTTTAAAAAAGATTCTTCCTAATTACAGCAAACCTCAATAATTTTCACAATGAAAGCTTGAACATCATGGACTTGTATTTTTTTTTCAAAGTCTTAGTTACAAACTTTGTTATTAATATGAGAAAATGTAATTTCATTGTTATAGATCATTGCGATATTTAGCTCACTTGCACAATTTGTACAAAAACTTACACATTTTTCTATAATTTTTGCTTTTTTCATCCAACTTTGATGATACTTTGAATATGGTGTGCTTGGACGGGAGTGGCCAACAAGTTTTAGAAAAATGTATTACCTAAGTCAAAAAAGTCTCAAATTTTAAAATACATGCCTGGTAATAGAAGGTGTATAATTGTTGGACATGGTTTTAATACTTATTAAAATTATTGGTCTTTAAAGGGGAAAATATGCTGGTCCTGAACCGGTTAAAAAAATCAGCATAACTGCTTTCAATAAGTCTCTATTTTCTCTTATCCAAGAGAATTGGGTTGAGTATGCTAATCATACTCTGATCAGAGTGTGATCATAGTATGATCCGATTGTCTCAGATGAGGAGCAGCACGGCGGCGCAGTGGTTACACTGCAGCCTTGCAGCGTTGGGGTCCTGGGTTCAAATCCCACCAAGAACAAAATCTGCAAGGAGTTTGTATGTTCTCCCCTTGCTTGCGTGGATTTCCTCTTCCGGGCACTCTGGTTTCCTCCCATATGCCAAAGACATAATGATAGGGAAAATAGATTGTGTGCCCCTTTGGGGACAGTGATGATAACGTATGATAGCGCCATACAAGCAAAGAATAATAAAAGATGCACAAAAAAATTCTCCTTCTTCTCCATTGTGTCTGTCTGTGAAAATCGCGCTGCACTCGGATGTTTTCTCCCGACTCATTGACTTGCATGGCCGAGTACAATCCGGATATTGGATGCAAAATTGTGCATGGTGTGACTTCTTCCTCACAAATTGGACACTGATCTGAGTGTGTTTTGTCGGATTGAACTCGGACTGACAATACCTCCACCTGCATGAGCCCAAACTGTCAGTTCTCCCGGCTGCTGCGACCAACTTGGTTGGGAGTCAACCCTTATGGCAGTCACTAAATTTGGCATATATAGATATAGTTTTAATAGGAGTGAAGCAGTAGGAGGGCAAAGGTTAAAGTTTAACCCGGGCCTTGGGTGGGGGGTAAAAATGTCCGTTGGTCCTGTATAACAAGCTTCACGTTCCTTGCAGGTATTAGCCTATTATGCAGCTATATACTGTATATAACAAAACACAATTCTTCATTGTGGAAAGTTTTTTCCATTACGCAGATAAAAAAAAAAAAGCATTGTGCCACAGTTTCTCTAGAAAATCAATTCAAAGTGAGACGTGTTTTCCTGGCATCTGGCAGGTTTCCTTTAATCAAATACAAATTACAGCCTGGCGGATGAATATTTTGTATAATATTATGCAGTCTGATTGCAAACATCAGAAGGTGGGCATTCATTACACGGACAAGTCTTCGGGGCAGACTTTCCTACTAATCTGCTTAAAACAACACATGCAGGAAAGGTGAGACATGGATGTGAGCGTGGTCTGAATATGCACATTAACATGTCAGTCTACTGCTTGAAATCAGTCTTGATAGATTCTTACTTCATCTTTAAATGCCTGAAATTGCAGGAATGTTTTACAATGCGGTATATATATGGCATTGGTAATATATACAGTACATCTACAGGGGGTATCCTCTTTCTTTTCAGATCTTTTGCCTTAAAGGGGTATTCAGGAAAAAGAAGTTCCTACTTATCCACTAATTATTGCCTATCTCCCGGCATTCCATACATAATGAATGGAGCAACAGTTGAGTATGCATAATGCGGCTTCATTTAGATGGAGGCTAAAAGTCACCCATACTGACGACTGGTGAGGGTTTCAATGGTTGTACTCCTACTGGTCTGGACATTATCACCTATCTGATAGCTTCTTATTATCAGGATACCTCTTTAGCACTTATGACACACTATGTAATGGCAGAGAGCTTGTTGGTTACACAACAGTGATACAGAGCTTAGAGGCTATGCTTCAACACTGAGCTTGTCAGTTACACTTCATAGCTGAGGCTCTGGGCTTGACAGTAACACTTCATTACTGAATCACCGAGCTTGGCAGTTACACTGACTTTATTACTTAGACATTGAGCCTGGCAGTTACACTTTATTAATGAGGCACTGAACTTGGATGTTACACTTATTTAATTACTTAGGTAATGAGCTTGGAAGTTGCACTTTATTACTAAGTAACAAAGTGAAGGTAGCTGCCAAGCTCCATGTCTCAGTAATAAAGTGTAAATGACAAATTCATTGCCTAAGTAAGAAAGTGAGTGTAACTGCCAAGCTCAATGCCTCAGTAATAACATTTAAACTCAGTGTCTCAGATAATAAGCTTCGCAGTTACACTTTATTACTGATATAAAAATGTAAAATAGCAAGTGGATACTCCGTGCTGAAGTATGGTGCTCATGGAGAAAAGGTATTTCAAGAGGAAGTAAATCCCAGCACTCATGTGTTGAAGAATAATTATTATTTATTCCAATGCAAATCCAATTAGAACGTTTCAGCCATCCCAAGCTATTTTCAACAATGTTGTTGAAAAAAGCCTGGGATGCGCTGAAACATCTTAATTGGATTTACGTTGGAATAAACGATAATTATTCAAGCTATACTTTATTACCGAATCACTGAACTTGGAAGTTACACTTACTTCGTTACTTATGCGATGAGTTTGGCAGTTACACTTTATTACCAATTAATGAAGTGTAACTTCCAAGTTCACGTGCCCTCAGTATATAAATGTGTAACTGCCAAGCATATTGTCTGAAGATTGCGAGTTTTACACTTTATTACTTTGGCATTGAGCTTGGCAGTTACACTCACTTCGTTACTTAGGCAATGAGCTTAGCAGTTACACTTTATATACCGAGGCACTGAACTTGGAAGTTACACTTACTTCGTTACTTATGCAATGAGTTTGGCAGTTACACTTTATTACCAAGTAATGAAGTGTAACTTTAAAGTTCAGTGCCTCAGTAATAAAGTGTAACTGCCAAGCATATTGTCTAAGACGCTGAGTTTACACTCTATTACTGAGGCATTGAGCTTGGCAGTTACACTCACTTCGTTACTTAGGCAATGAGCTTGGCTGTTACACTTTATTACTGAGGCACTGAGCTTGATGGTTACAATTAACAACTAAAACAGTCTCTTTATGAAAGTCACTCTGGCAAATGGCACATCTCTTCAGCTTTGGGTTCAAGGCAGTTAATTCGATACACCTCTTAAGTTATCATACTCTAATTTGTCCAATATTTCTCACTCACAGGGCAATGTTCCCTGCACAACAGAACTTGAGCATGACAGTTACCTTCACTGCCTCAGACCACGGCCCAGATCACCGATTCCGGATACAGCTATAGTCGCTTCCACTGTTGCAGGTATGCTAAATTCACCATGGGCAGCTACTGAACAGTAAGGCTAAAGTTTTTTTTTTGCAGGTCATTTTAGGGCATAACTTGCTCTGTATTTGCCCAGAGGTCCCAACTTTGATTACGTTTTTTTTTCTCTCTGTTGCCACTTGGCTTGTAGGTGCCAGGGATATTTCTTTCTCCAATATATAATAAATGAGTTTCCTCTATCACTTCTCATCCGGCCGGTCAATACAGTTCAGTGCAATTGGCCCTCTGCGCACCGCAGTTCAGTCTTTCCTTTCAGCCATGGAACATCTCACAAAGTTGCTAATTAGCTGACACAGGATGGGCAGTCGCTCACATAATGTTATGTGCACCACATTTACACGTCTGCTTATTTAATTTTGGAAGATTAAAGGCAGTTCCCTAAAGTTAGATCTGCTTATTACTTTCTCTGTTATTGAGCTAAATTGCAGGCACCCATATTTACTGATAATGGATCTAACTTTTAGGACCCAATTAAGACAAACTTTTATGTGCAGATTTTTAAACATTAGTGATTTTCCAAAAAGGTGTGAAGTTTGTTCGCCAAGTGGGAATACATTTTCTGATACAGAGATAATTTAGCTGGTACTTTTTAATCCTTTTAATTCTTTATTAGGATATCAATGGGGTCATTTTGGTTAAGCAGAATCTGCAGCAAGAATTGAAGACTTCCGGTGTTTTCATTCAAGGAGATGGACAGAGATAAAGACTGCTACTTTGTGGCTTAAGCCCCTGTCTCACATAGCGAGACTGAAGCGTCACCGACTTTGTGACATAACAGCGACCTAGCCAGCGATCTCGCTACATGTGACACGCAGCGGCGACCGGCCCCCCTGCTAGATATCGCTGATCGTCGTCAAATGGCCTGGACCATTTTTTCATTGTTGGTGTCCCGCTGGCCAGAGCGCATCGCTGCATGTGACAGCAGGAGACCAACGATCAGCGAGCTCCCAGCGCTGTACAGCAGACGCTGGGAGCTGGTATCCAGGGTAAACATCAGGTAACTAAGCGCCGCGCAGTGCTTAGTTACCCGCTGTTTACCCTGGATACCAGCGTGCTCGCTGGTCCTGATCGCTGGTGAGTCTGCCTATTCGACAGCTCACCAGAGATCAGCTAACGATGTCCCAGCGATCCCATCCACGTCGGATCGTTGGTTGGATCGCTGGGACATTGAAGTGTGTAACGGGGCCTTTAGTTACCAAGTCTCCGAGAATACCTGGAAAAAGGTAGATATCCCTGTTTCCACCAAATCCTCCCAAGACTGCCTAAACATGGATCCCAGATAAAGCCATGGTCTCCAGACGCACATTCAGGAGGCAGAAAGTTGGGCATGACCTATAAACAGGGTTATGCAAAATATATTCAAATCCATACATTGTATGCTATGTTACAGAATCTGACCCCATGACTACTTACAGTTGTGCTCAAAAGTTTACATACCCCAGCAGAATTTTTGCTTTCTTGGCCTTTTTTCAGAGAATATGAATGATAACACCAAAACTTTTTCTCCACTCATGGTTAGTGGTTGGTTGTTTTCTCCACTCATGGTTAGTGGTTGGGTGAAGCCATTTATTGTCAAACTACTGTGTTTTCTCTTTTTTAAATAATAATGACAACCCAAAACATCTAAATGACCCTGATCAAAAGTTCACATACCCCATTTCTTAATACCGTGTATTGCCCCCTCTAACATCAATGACAGCTTGAAGTCTTTTGTGGTAATTGTGGATGAGGTTCTTTATTTTCTCAGATGGTAAAGCTGCCCACTCTTCTGGGCAAAAAGCCTCCATGCCGTGTGGTGCCTGATCGACTTATCAAAATAGCAGCTGGGGAGGCCCTGAGGAAGTGAGAGTTTCGCATGGTTCTCGCCCAGCTGCCACAGAGTACTGACCGAGCAGCTGGACCAGGGTCCTACAAATAGATTTGGTCATGTCTACAAAATATTTCTCAGTTCCTCTTAGGAACGGCAAAGGAAGAGTGCAGCACAGAGTTCTAAGAAAAGGTGATCCAGAATTGTTATGTCACGGAGTCACTTACAGTTTTTACTACAATAGACATGTCAGGAGAGGGGACAACTTCTCTTTAAATTAATGGATGCAACCCAGTGCTTTTGCCCATAGGAACAATGGACCATGCAGTGTGACTCTATAGCCCAGGTGTGATTGTTAGGCTAACAATCATATATATTTTGGGTGGAGTCAGCGTGCACTAAAGGGTAAGAAGGTCGCTTTGTTGAAACTTATAGTCACTAGTAGTGTTGAGCGATACTGCTCGATATCTAAAAATATCGGATCGGAATGGCATCGCCGATATCACTAAATATCGCCGATATCCGATTCCGATACCGGAAGTCCCATGTAAGTCTATGGGAACAAAATATCGCAACTAAAAAAAAACCTTTATTTCCTTGTAAACACTAAATATACACACATAGAATACATATATATATATACATGTCATTGTGACATATATATATATATATATATATACATATATGTATAGTTTATACACTTCTACATAGTAAAATATCCTCTGATTCAATTGCCGGGTAAAGCCGGCTTCTGTGAAAAGACAGAAGCACCCGACATGAAATGACACTTGGTGTACATAGGGTTAACCATGTCTTTTCATGTCGTTTGCAATCTGATTTGCACAAACAATTACATCAGTCTATGTGTGCAAAATTTCACACCTGTAGGGGTTAATTAAAGGTGTAAATTCGTTGTAAAAAAAACTGACTTTTTTGCTACGAATTTACACCTTTAATTAACCCCTACAGGTGTGAAATTTTGCACACATAGACTGATGTAATTGTTTGTGCAAATCAGATAGCAAAGGACATGAAAAGACATGGTTAACCCTATGTACACCAAGTGTCATTTCATGTCGGGTTCTGCATTTTCACAAAAGCCGTCAATTGAATTAGCGGCTATTATACTATGTAGAAGTGTATGAACTATAAATATATATATATATATATATATATATATATGTGTCACAAACTCAATGACATGTATATATATATATGAGGTGTAAAATTGCTGAAAAAAAATGCGTGGGCTCCCGCCCTATTTTCGCAACCAGACAGACAAAGCCAGTGAGTGGGGGCAGATAATAATAGCCCAGAGAGGGACCATTATTTTTGGCCCCCCCCGGCTACTAACATCTGCCCCCAGACACCCCAGAAAGGGCAAATCTCTAATTAGATTTGCCCTTTCTGGCACTTTGCCCGTCTATTCCCATTGCCCTGTAGCGGTGGCGAATGGGTTAATAAGGGGTTAAAATGACCTTGCAATTGAAAGGTCACTTTAAGCCAGGTTAATAATTGAGAGCTGTCAATTAGACAACTATCAATTATTAATCCTATTGTATGAAAGAAAAATCAAACACACACACTTTAATAAAAAAGTTTAATGAAATAATCACACAGTTTTTGACCATATTTTATTTACCTGCTAAAACCATTTCCTGTAATAAAAATAAAATAATAAAGCAAAATTATTCTTACCAATCCGATGCACAGTCAGGTCCCACGGTGTAATCCTTCAGAAAGGGTTAATGTTTACTGCAGGGACCGCAGCTAATGCTGCAGCCTCACAGTAAACCCCCAAATGAATGAGCTCCTCTCCTGGCTGACAGGAGAGGAAGTGGAAAGCTTAATTGATTGCTTTCCACTTTCACTTCAGGTCAGCCAGGGACACCATCAGTGACGTCAGAGGGAACTGATTAACAAAAATAGGGGTTCCCTTCGAAAAAAAAATGGCGTGGGGTCCCCCCTATTTTTGTTAACCAGCCAGATGAAGCAGACCGCTGAGGCCTGGATTTTCAGGCTGTTAAGGAGCCAAGATCCATGGACCTTGCCAGCCTGATAATACCAGGCCACAGCAGTCTGCATATCTTGGCTGATTAATAAAAATAGGGGATCCCCTCGAAAAAAATTGGCGTGGGGTCCCCCCTATTTTTGTTAACCAGCCAGATGAAGCAGACCGCTGAGGCCTGGTTTTTCAGGCTGGTAAGGATCCAATATCCATGGACCTTGCAAGCCTGATAATACCAGGCCACAGCAGTCTGCTTAGCTTGGCTGGTTAACAAAATAGGGGATCCCCTCGAAAAAAAAACGGCGTAGGGGTCCCCCTATTTTTGTTAACCAGCCAAGTAAAATGCAGACTGCTGCGGCCTGGTATTAAAAGACTGTCAAGGCCCATGGATTTTGGCCCTCAACAGCCTGATAATACCAGGCTACAGCAGCCCCACATTTGGCGCATCAAAAGATGTGCCAATTGTGGCACTTTACCCGGCTCTTCCCACTGCCCTGTAGCGGTGGCAAGTGGGGTAATAAGGGGTTAATGTCACCGTTGATTGCACGGTGACAATAAGCCCGGTTAATAATGGAGAGGTGTCAATAAGACACCGATCCATTATTAATCCCAAAGTTATTAAATGTATAAAAAAAAGACAAAGCAAGAAAAAAGTATTTTAATGAAATAAAAGAGACAACACAGTTTTCATTAATTTTATTACTCTCTCATCCTGCGACGCCATCGATCTCCTGTAAAAAAAGAAAAAAAACAAACCAACAGTATACCACCTGTCCGACGCAGTCCATAGTAACGACAGTCCCACGACGATCCAGCTCTGCTACATCGCAATGACAGGCAGAGCCTGACATCCCGGCGCAGCACAGCTGCTTACCAGCTTCCCCGGCGGTGACGTCATCGGACTGACTGCTTTACGGCCGGGATTACCCAGCAGTCACTGCAGTTATCGCGAGAAACTGCATGTGACCGCCGGGGAAAGATGATGGCGGCCATGAAGCAGTCCAGCCCGTGACCGCCGGAGATCTTCTGCCAGGTAAGTGCCGCTGACTCCTGACAGACCTGACCGACAGACACTGACAGACCCGACCGACGGACACTCACAGACCCGACCGACGGACACTGACAGTGACAGTGACAAATCCGATTCCGGTATCCGATATGACGAAAATATCGGTACTCGGAATCGAAAGCCCGATACAGCTAATATCGGCCGATACCCGATATTTGCAGTATCATATCGCTCAACACTAGTCACTAGTGATTAGTGTTGAGCGATACGATACTGCAAATATCGGGTATCGGCCGATATTAGCTGTATCGGGCTTTCGATTCCGAGTACCGATATTTTCGTCATATCGGATACCGGAATCGGATTTGTCACTGTCACTGTGAGTGTCCGTCGGTCGGGTCTGTCAGGAGTCAGCGGCACTTACCTGGCAGAAGATCTCCGGCGGTCACGTCCTGGACTGCTTGATGGCCGCCATTATCTTCTCCCTGGCGGTCACATGCAGTTTTTCGCGATAACTGCAGTGACTGCTGGGTAATCCCGGCCGTAAAGCAGTCAGTCCGATGACGTCACCGCCGGGGAAGCAGGTAATCAGCTGTGCTGCGCCGGGATGACAGGCTCTGCCTGCCTGCCTCTGATGTCATTCTGATGTAGCAGAGCTGGATCGTCGTGGGACACTCGTTACTATGGACTGCGTCGGACAGGTGGTATACTGCTGTTTTTTTTTTTTTCATTTTTTTTTACAGGAGATCGATGGCGTCGCAGGATGAGACTGTAATAAAAGTAATGAAAACTGTGTTGTTTTTTTTATTAAATTAAAAAACTTTTTTATGAACATTCACCCGTCCGGGTACATCAACAATTTAACTATTTACATACAGGGACCCTGTCCGGGTTATTTATAATTCTTTGGCAGGGGTGTTCCAGGTACCACCTGGTACTCTTCTGATGCTTGCCAAACATCCGAGACACCAAGGACCACCAGGACCTGATGACGTCGTGTGGCCTGTACAGTCAAGTCGTGACCCGCTATCTGTGTCTGTGTGGCCACCTCTTTCATCTCCCTCCGGGTCTGGAGCCCTATGTCCCGGACTGAACGAACCCCAGGGGCCTAACAGGCGACGGGTACGGGCCAGCTATCATTATCATGTCCATAGCTGGGGCTGCTGAGGAGACCACTGAGGGAGGCTGGGGAGATTTACGGCGTGGGGTGGGCACTTGTGCAGAGGCCTGGATGTGGGAGGCTGAAGACTCCGAGGGTCTCACAGGTTCCTGACACTCTGGGGACCAGGGGTCGCACCTGGTGACATTTAGGGCATACCATCCATTGTAACCCCAGTGTCGGGTGTAAGTTACCAAGTCTCCTGGCAACAGGTCCCTCCCCGGGTGTCCTTCTGGGAGGTGAGTCTCCACGTCCCGCCGGGTCACAAACACTTCTAAATAAAATCCAGGCTCCTGGATGAAGCCCCAACCACCTTTCAATTTAAAGCTCCGTACTGCACCCTTACGCCGCGGCTCCATCAGGGTTCCTTTATCTTTTCTCATCCGGTCCTTATCTGCCCGGTCCTTCTCGATGTGACGTTGGCGAAGCTTCTGGGATTCGCGCTGCTCCCTTTGTCGCTCGGCTTCTCTCTCCCAACGTCTCCACTCTTCCTCCTGACGCCGGTTGTAATTCTCCACCAGCATCTCCATGTCTCCACCATCAAACTGCAGCTTACGATGTCCGATTTGCGGCAGCTCTCCTGGCGCCCGACAGTCCTGGCGGCGCTCACCTGCGGAGGAAGCAGCCGGCTCTGGAACAGATGACAGTCGGGGCTCCGGTACAGACAGGTAGACCTCTGGTGCCTGCGCGGCCTCCTCCATGAGGACGGGTGTCGCTTCTTCTGTCTCAGCGACGGGGGCAGACAGCGGGATCTGGGTGCTGCCGGTGCAGCGTTTTTTGCAGGAACGGGTGCCTCCACTGCGACAACGTCAACCGGATCACATTGCAAGGGCTGGGATGCCCGCACGGACTCCTCTACTAGAACGGGTGCCTCACCATCCGGTACAGACACTTCAGGTAAGAGGGATTGGCGCCGCTCCAAGTTTAGTTTTAGGGCACGCCAGCTGGCTTCCATCCTGGCGACCTCCTCCCGGTGCCGGGCCAGGCCTCTTAGGGTATCCTCCACTTCTTGCAGCGTAGGAGGGTTTCCAGGCCGGGTGCCCAACGGTGGTTCCGTGGCGATCGGGTCGCTTCCGTGGGGGGAGAGCTCTGACTGCTCCATCCCTTCACACTTCTGCTCGTGTCCATTAGCCATCTCTGCCAAGTCACATGTGTCATTAGCATCTGGAAAGGGCCCCTCTTTTGTAGTGAGGCGGGACCTTCTTGTTAGTTTCCGCACACTGAGGAGGATGAGGAGGCGGAACTCAAGAGCTGTGGGGCACGATCTTACGTTGCAGTACCATTTAGAGTGGTCGGCCATCGTTTTCGCGCCACTGAGTGAGTGTACACCCACGAAGAGCTCGCCCTTCTTCTTCACCAGTGCCTCGTCGTGACGCCGATATGGCGGAAAAATGGCAAATACATTCTCTGATGATTTTAGCAATTCTCAAGCACAAAACCAGTTCAATTCAGGCACACAGGACTCGCTTATAGCGAGCTACAGAATCCTGTTTGTGACGCCCAAGTTGAGTCGCACAGAGCCAGAGTTTTTGGGGTACTCGGCACCGAGCCCGTCGACTTCTATGGGGTATGTCATGGCTTTACCCGGCAATTGAATCAGAGTCTATTTTACTATGTAGAAGTGTATAAATATATGTATATATATATGTCACAATGACATGTATATATATATATATATATATATATATATATATATATATATGTATTCTATGTGTGTATATTTTGTGTTTACAACGAAAGAAAGTGTTTTTTTAGTTGCGATATTTTGTTCCCATAGACTTACATGGGACTTCCGGTATCGGAATCGGATATCGACGATATTTAGTGATATCGGTGATACCATTCCGATCCGATATTTTTAGATATCGAGCAGTATCGCTCAACACTACTAGTGATCCATTATCTCATTGACCTTAGGTGAAGCAATGACCTTGATAGATGCATCCAACACAAGTATTGAACTCCTACCCTGGAGCAAGTTACCCATCACTCTTTATCTTGGACCCTGGACCCCAGGATTGGCCTCTATCTCCCAGAATGTTGGTGTTTGGTGGTATAACAGGCTGACTGATGGATTCTCAGTGAACTTTGTCTGCAGCCAACAATAATCAGAGCAACACTAAAGCTATAAAAAGTAAACGGTGGCAAATTTTTAATCAGCCTAATAAAAAAATGCCACAATTTCAGACATTTAAGTAAAAAAAAAAAATTAAATTGTCCCTAATGGTGGACAATTCCTTTAAACTTCTGGACCCTAATGCAACAGGACTCACGCAACTATCAGTTGTTCTACTACTGTGCCAGAGAGGTCCACTCAGGCACCAGGGTGAATTTGCTACCTTTTCACCTTCTAAAGCTACATACCTGAGTATCTCCATGGGTCTAAGGGATAACGTCTCTCCTTGTGGAGTTATGTAAAAAATGGAAAGTTTGTGGTCTGTATCTGTGGCACCAGGTGATGAAGAAACATCAAATGCCGAAGAAAATTTTTTTTTTATTTTTCTTCACGTTTCGAAGTGTAGCCACTTCTTCAGGAAACAATATGGTTTTTGGTTCCTGAAGAAGTGGGCTGCATTTCGAAACGCGTAGAAAAAATCAAAAAAACTTTTTTTACATTATCTCCGACATTTGATGTTTTTTCAGCACCTGACAGCGTGGATACAGACCACAAACTTTCAATTTTTACATATTTCTCTGGTGAAATCACTCGTGGATCTGCAGCAGCCATACAGCCTGGGATCAGGTCAGCATATATTAGTAATTACTATCGGATAAGACCCTATTTTGCTCTATTTTTTTCTCATCAACCGTTAATATTTCTCCTTGTGGAGACTGACATGCATGACATGCCAGAGTAAGGAGACCTATAGGCCATACAATGCTCTTCTAGGGGTTTTCGCATTTAACCTGAGATAAAGTCAGCATATATTGATACCATTTTTAGTACTTACTATCAGATAAGACCCTATTTTGTTGTTTTTTCTCCTCATCTGTTTGTTTCTCTACTTGTGGAGAGTGACATGCATGACATGCCAGAGTAAGGAGACCTATAGGCCATATAATGCTCTTCTAGGAGTTTCTGCATTTAACCTGAGATAAAGTCAGCATATATTGATACCATTTTTAGTACTTACTATCAGATAAGACCCTATTTTGTGCTGTTTTTTCTCCTCATCTGTTTGTATCTCTACTTGTGGAGAGTGACATGCATGACATGCCAGAGTAAGGAGACCTATAGGCCATACAATGCTCTTCTAGAAGTTTTTGCATTTAACCTGAGATAAAGTCATCATATATTGATACTATTTTTAGTACTTACTATCAGATATGACCCTATTTTGTTGTTTTTTCTCCTCATCTGTTTGTTTCTCTACTTGTGGAGAGTGACATGCATGACATGCCAGAGTAAGGAGACCTATAGGCCATATAATGCTCTTCTAGGAGTTTCTGCATTTAACCTGAGATAAAGTCAGCATATATTGATACCATTTTTAGTACTTACTATATGATAAGACCCTATTTTGTGCTGTTTTTTCTCCTCATCTGTTTGTATCTCTACTTGTGGAGAGTGACATGCATGACATGCCAGAGTAAGGAGACTTATAGGCCATATAATGCTCTTCTAGGAGTTTTTTGCATATTTAATTTCCCAGTGTAGGACTATAAGTCTCCTTAAAAGAGGCTATTTGCATATCTCCTTAACCAGAGACTCTGATGCAGGTATAAGTTAACCTGCACCATCAAGCACCCATAAGAAAGTGGGCAGCTCCTGGCACTCAACCGATAAAACTATTACCTGCATGCGTCGTCCACTTCATTTACACTCTCTCAGTCTATCTCCCTGTGGCCCAGGCTCCATCATCGCACAAGGAGAGGCATTAAAACAAGATTTGTGTAATTGGCCCCTACATTATATAGGAAACATAAGTTATACAGGACTACCTGTACAACCTGCTGATTTAATGCATGGCAGGAATAATACACAAAATCTATTAAGTCCTGACTCCGCCGCACATTGGCAGCCGCACGTAAAAAAAAAAAAGAAAAAAAAGCCGCTAATCAATGCATCCAAAACAAGAGCCTTTTAAGTGTTTTTATAAGGCCAGATACGTGTAAAGCAGACTTATTAGATGTGAAGGGAATGGTTATTTGCACAAAGAGAGCTGAACATGTGCAATAATACAGTAAAATGTTTATGAGTCTAGAGTGTGTTAGATTTTCCTAAAATACATCAGCTTCTCAGCTTGCAGTTAATATAGTGTTGTGTGTTATGTCATATCCTTCCCAGACTATTTTCAGTTTGAGTTATACTTTTTCCTTGGTAAATTACAGTATTATATTATTAATAAAAAATAAAAAAAAATGAAAAAAAAAAAGAAAAAAGAAAAACAAATCACGAAATCCAACGGCCAGGAAAAGAGAGGCGAATATTTCCATCTTGCTCCAAAAATCTTGCGGGTTGACACTCCATTCTCTCCCCTCCCCGTCCGTCTCCCTACGTGGAGCTGTTTATAAGGCGCATTGTTAAGTCATGCTTGCTGTAATACTTCCCTTCCACTCGACGGTTAATACAGCTTAATTTTCTTGGTGTTAATGCTAAACAAATATATATCTTTAAGCTCCAGTTGCTAAGCAGAAAAACCCTCTGGATCTCCTACTCTGTGGCTCTTTTGTAGGCAAGAAAAGGAGTCGTGGGCCAACTCCACGTCTGGCATTAAATGGTGATTTAAGTAAACAGTACTTGGGATTTCATAAAGCAGACCGCAAGTGAAGTCTGCCCAGGATTGTGGAGTGGTGTTTAGGAATTGCTTTAATTGATGGAAAATAGAAATAAATATAAAAAGTGATTTCAAAAGAGTAACACTCTGCGGTCCATAGACTTACGACAGCCGGGCTTCCTTCAAGGAAAATAGGAAATTTAAACTGGGTGTGTTTCACTATTACAGAACTTATATGCAGTAAAAAAAAAGAGAAAAGAACAATAAAAAATATTAATATATAATATGAACAGTATTGTGATGGAAAAGCTTTACGGACGTGCGGAAAAAAATGTTTATTATCAATTAAGAAAATGAAGAATGAACTAAGAGAAATCTAAATCATAACAATATTTGGTGAACGCCTTTTTCCTTCATCATCACTTCTTCTAGGTACTTGTCACTTGCACAGTTTTTGATGGGACTCAAAAGAAAGTTGTTCTAAACACCTTGGAGAAACAACCACAAATCTTTTGTGAATGTCCCTTGTGCAACTTCTTCGTCAGTTCTTCACCGGTCTTGTCACTTGCACAGTTTTTGATGGAACTCGGCAGGAGGTTGTTCCAAACATCTTGGAGAACCAACTACAGATGTTCTGTGTATATCCCTTGTACAAATTCTTTAGTCTCTTCATATGATCCCAGACAGACAGGATGATATGAGATGAGGGCTCTGTGGGGGCCGGATTATCTCTTCCAGGACTTCTCGTTCTTCTTGATGTCATTGGCTGGATGTTTGAGGTCATTGTCCTACTGCAGAATAAGTTGGAGCCAATTAGATGCCTCCCTGGTGGTATTACATGATAGATAAGTATCTGCCTGGATTTCTCAGTATTGATGACACCATTAAACCTGACCAAATCCCCAACTCCATTTGCTGAAATGTAGCCTCAAACTTGCAGGACTCTCATGTGCTTCGCTGTTCCCTGCAGACACTCATTATTGTGTCGCTCTACAGACATTCGACCAACAAACTGCCTTCTGTTACAGCACAATAATTAAAATTTTGACTCATCAGCCCAGACTCAGAGCACCTGCTGCCATTTTCATGCACCCTAGTTCCTATGCTTTTGTGCATAGTTGAGTGGCCTGGCTTCGTTACCATGTTAAAGCTCTGATTTTTTTGGTCACAACTCATTATTGTGCCGCAATTCAAACCTGAACAACCTGAACAAACTGCCTTCATTTATAGTTGTTCTGTGGCCTTCTTTCCTTGTAGAGGGTTTGGCTTTTGGTTGTAATAATTCCATAAAGTTCTTTCCCAGACAAAGATTCCAAAGCAGATCTCTGGGTTTAATGCTGTTACATCGCTTTTGAAGAAGATCAAAGCAGTGGGTAATGTTGAGGACTGTAAATGCAGTGGTCGGCCAAGGAGACCTATTGCAGCAGGCAATCCCTACATGTGTTGCGGCTGTCAAACAGACATGCAGCCACGGGGATTTGAACATATTTTTTAAGCACGCCGAAGACACTTGGTTAGCATCTGAGCATGCTCTGATAACGACTTTTCCTGCAAGTTAGCTCATCACTAATACTTATATATAATGTAGTACCATCTGATTGGCTCCAAATTTATTCTGCAGCCGGACAACGACCCCAAACATCCAGAACGAGGAGTCCTGTAGGTGATGATCCGGCCCTCACAGAGTCTTGATCTCACATCATCCAGTCTGTCTGGGATCTACATGAAGACTCAGAAGGATCTGCACAAGCCTCATACACAGAAGATCTGGGGTCAGTTCTCCAAGATGTTTGGAACAAGCTCCCTGCCGAGATCCTGCAAAAACTGTGTGCAAGTGACAAGAACCTAGAGAAACTGATGAAGGCAAAGAGCGGTCACCAAATATTGATGGGATTTATGTCATTTGTTCATTCACTTTGTATTTACTTAATTGATAAAAATAAACTACTAACACTTCTATTTTTTAAATCATTCTTACTCTGCAGATTTTTTTCCCCGCCTGCCTGACATTTGCACAGTATCGTATATGTAATATGTAATAATATACAGTGATGTATATGTAACATTGCATTCTTTACTAATATTGAACTAACAGGATGAATTAATCTACATTAATTCCTCCCCCAGTAGTAAAGTGCAAGACCTACAGTATTTGAAAGGTAGGCAAAGAAGGCAGCTGCCTAATGCACACTTAAAGAAAACTTTACACCAAATTTTTCACGCTGAGCTGGACACACAAAGTAATAGCTGCTGCAGAATGGAATCATTTTTTTTGTTTTGCTTCTTTATTTCGCTTTTCTGTTGTGGAGAAATTAGCAATCAAAGTGTTCGGCACCTAATGAGTTAGCTTTAGTTAACTCCAAGTGGGTGTTATCAGATAGTTTTCTCTGGGGGTGTATACTTCTCCTCCTTGTATGAATTCTTATCTAATAACACTCACAAAAGTTAACTCATTAAGTGCTAAATACTAGGATTGCTAATATCCCTGCAACGGAGAGGCAAAATTAGAGAAATAAAAAAGGAAAAATGTTATTGCGCTTTACAGCCGCTATTCAACGGGAAAAATTTGGTGAAAGGTCCTCTTTAAATGGAAGAGGGTGCATTTTATAAACTAAAGTAACACACCTGCATTTTTTTTCATGATAATTAAATAGGTTGTACAGAACTTTGTACATTGATGGCCTAGCTGAAGAATAGGTAATCGATATCAGACCAGTCCGACAAGCCAGCTGCTTGCAGATCCTGCTGTTGGCTAGAATTGCACATTGTATAGAGTAGGAAAATCACCTTTCTGCACACTCTGTTGTGGCTGTTCTTGGATACTGTAGCTCAGCTTCCTTTGAAGTGAATAGGGTCTGAGCTGTACTACCTAAAAATGGCCACTACATGGTGCTGTTTTGCTTTGCGCATTGTTTGATTTTGGGACTCATTGATCAGTGAGGGTGCCTGTTGTGTTATGGTAGCTGAGGAGAAAAAGCAAAAACGGCAATACACCAGAGAGGCTGGAACCTATTGGATTGCAGTACCCTGAACTAACCACACAACTAGAGGTAGCCGTGGAGCGTTCCTACCTTGATCCTAGACGCCTCGTCACAGCCTGAGAGATAACTACACCTAAAGGCAGAAAGATGAAAGCTATCTGTCCCGGAGCAGATCCCCAAAGAAAATAGGAAGCCCTCAAACATGTAATGGCGGTTAGACAAGAAGAAGCACCGACACAGACAGAAAATAGAAGGAGCAAACGCTGGGGCCCAATCTGTCTAGACAGAAAAGTACAGGAAAGGATACTCACTGCAATCCAAAAAAACCCCCTAAAAAATACCAACTCTTCTGATTGCAAAAACACCTGAGATCACACGATCTCTACCACCTAAAATCAGATCTCTGGTGTACCAAAACTAAGCCGCAGCCACTGAAAAAACAGGAAAAAGCAAATGAACAAATAACAGTGGCTTCAGATAAACTGAGAGGAGCACAAGCCCCCGGAGGGGACCTGGCTGACCTCCACAGAAGTGCAAGGAACAATGCAAAAAGCAAGCACAAAAAATAAAAGCAGAAAATATCTTATCTGATAGCAGAAGATGCAGGCAACACTCGCAAACTTCCAAATGAACCAGGAACCACAATTGAGACAAGAACAATTGATCACCGGCAACCATCATGGGAGGGAACCTCCCTTATATCAGACCAGTCAGCGATCCCAGATTGCCATTCCTCGCTGAAAGGCTCAGTACTGTCTGTAACCACCAGAGGGAGCCTCTGCTCAGAAACCATCTCTAGCACATTCATAACAGGTGCCTGGATTCGGACACCATCGATCTGATAGATGAGCTGTCATAAAGATAAGCCTTCAATATAAAAGTACCGATTACAAAGAAGGAGCCCCATGAAAGCTAATTTGGCTACAAATGAGACCAGCATTATGGTGCCCAAATAAGAGTGCCTTACAGTTGCTTTAAAAAAAAATGTTGCTGTCACAGCCAGATACAAATAAAACTAATACTAAATGGCACACTATAAATACCACCATACAGTGCTGAAATAATACCGCTAAATCCGTAAAGTAAGCTAATAACAGTGCTAGAGAAATCATGGCGGTAGCCAGTCTAGAATGCCAGGTCCTCGGTGGCAGCTCGGTCACATTTCTTGAAACTTTCAGGATTGAACCCCCTACCCAGTGACATTACCGTACCTTAGGAAAGGGATTGGCACTGAAGGGGTTACCTTCATTTGCTTTTCTAATATAAACCTAATATGACATAATGTATAATCTAATTTGGAAATTACAGTTTGCTTGAAAGGATTAAGCGGCTCGCCAACACCAACATGGGAGAGCAGTGATTGAGAAAAGTTTCTTTTTCTTGGTTACAGTGTGGATAATTTATTTTTCCTCCAGAAGATTACTTTTTATTCTTTACGACATTTCCTTCCAATGTGATTTCTTGCTTTGCGATTATATAAACTTTTCCATGCTCATGCAATAAAGTCAGCAGAGTTTTCCTTGCGTTAAACAAAGGTGCAAATGATTTTCTAATTATGGAACGGTGTCTGGATTTTAACTGGCGTTATAAAGACTTTCATTTGTTTTTAATAATTACGAGGCTGCAGTTAAAGCTGCAGAGACCCAGACGACAGAACGGGAACAGATTGGGATCTCCCAGACCCCTGACCCCTGTAATTTCAGGAATACAAGAAGGAATACTGGGACTGTATATTATGCAGTGTAACCGTTCATGGAGTTCCTCATATTTGGGGTTTTCTGATGATCAGATATTAGAGGAGAGGAGCGCAGCATGTCGTTTTGTGTGGTAGTGTATATTAATAAAACAGATTGTAGGATCCAGTCTGGACCCCGAGTCATCAACTACTGACATATTCTGTCTATCTATGTATAAAAAGGCACAGTAGTAGTGTGAATGCCAAGACAATAAATGTCAATGGAAATAACAACTTCCAAACGCTTTGTCCCTCTGAAAGATGCACTTACAAAAAAAGCGAAGGTTCTTAGCGCATAAATTGGCCAATTCATGTGTGCCCGTCAACCACGGCAAGGTGACACTTCTCTGACGGGTCCTGTCTTAACCCTTCCATATCCTACTGTACATGGACTTTCGGGCTAAAAAGTCTACAATTATGGACAAACATGTCTCTCCTGGGCTGCAAGCCTACAATTTGAATGGGCAAGTAGAACTGGTTGAGAACACCTGCTGCAGGTCAATGGCAGGAGTCAGAGCAGAGGGAGTCACACCCTCCAAATAAGCTATCCAAAAAAAACCTGACCAGCACCTCCTAAGTGTGAATAGGTGCAAGCTGCAGTGACTGCAAATTTGCAAAAAATTCTACATTTCTGTTTTTTTTTTCAGTCAAGATGGAGTGCAGAGTGTACATTAATGAGAAAAAAAATGAAAATGAATTTACCAAATGGCTGCAATGAAACAGTGAAAAATGTATAGGGGTCTAAATACTTTCCGTACCCACTGTACGCCTGGTGGAGGCTGCCGCCGACACCAAGAACGATGATTGTTGGAGGTGCCGGGTGTCAGACCCTGACCGATCCTATGGATAGGTCATGAACGATAAAGTAGTGGACAAAAAAATGTTTGTTTGCGCAAACCCTATGTGTAACTTATGGTCACAAAACAGAAGAAAATCCAGCTCAACGAACATGTGAACAAATTTCTTTTTTTATTCACTAAAGGTGCTCAGCACTGGGTAAAACAGCATCAGCGTTGTAAGTTACATGATATGTGCCGTAGACGCGTTTCAGGTGGCTACGCACCCTTAATCATGATGACTAAGTAGTGGACAAAAAAAAAATCTTTTTTGTTTGCGCAAAACCTAGGAGTAACTTATGGCGTCATTTCTTCACCCTATTCTCACCCCAGCTTTGACAAAGTGTGCAAAGCAGGGGAATAACAGGGTGGGACGTGGCGAATCCTTCTTGGCAACTTCATGATGAGCGGTGGCGTTCACTACACCACAAATCTTACTGTAGCAGGTGCTGAAGTAAGATTTGTGATAGCAGCGCACGCCACTTCACGCCTAGCCTGATTCATTAAGAGGCGTCTGTTCCCAAACACCTCCCCCCTCATCAAGACCGCCAATTCTCTCGCTTTGGTGAATCACCCCCTTTGTCTTTTAAGGGTCTTTCACTTTGAACCAAAATGTTGCCACATTGGCTAATTAAAGTCTGTATTTTGTTAGCTAATTTTGTGGTGCTACCCCATTTTTGGACTGTCGTATCCATCCATACATCCTTCCGTCCATCCATCCATCCATCCATCCGTCCATCTGTCCATCCTCTGTCTGACTACTATCAATTTATTCTGAACTACAACATTTACTGAAAACATTCCAGTCTCAATATAATTATTACATATAAGCCATAAAAACAATTATTCTTGAAGCCCATTTCTCTGCAGCCTAGGAATTAAACGCTGAATACAATGAGGCCACACTATATTATTACTCAGGTACATTTATTACTCAGGTGTAACGCATCTCGGAGTACATTTTCCCATTGGAACAGTCATTTGTACATATTTCTCATGGCAGCCATGTCTGTCTGGGCCGGGGAACAGCTGGAAGTGTTTGTCTGGAGTGCTAACGATCAGGGTGATAGCGCAGCGCTCCACACCTCTGTCCTCCGAGTTCACGTGAGGTCAGCACTGACCAAGAAATTACTTCCATGTGGAAGGGTCTCAGATGCTTTGTGAACAGCAGATACTAGCTGGTGGTCCATGTCTGTTTCTCACTAAATTTATGTTCTCAGTAGCCCTACAAATGTCGTAAGTGATTCCCAACATAAAATGTCACATATGCCATAATAAAGCAATACATACACAACAAATCTCTCCACCATAAACATGCGCGCTTTACTAGCCTGGCTGGTCCTACATGCATGTTTGCTCTAAGGGCTTTATTACTATATTTACATTAAAATATTTAGAAATATTTTTATCTTTTTTATTGCAAAATATCACAAATTAAAAAAACAATTTTCCTAAATATTCAAAACAAGGGAAAATTACCAATAGAAATGAGCGAATGTCCCCAATTTAACTCAAGGCAGAAACGCTCAAATTGGTCGTCAGATCCGAGTCCGTCTGAATAAAATTAGTCTGAATCGAAATTGAGGTGAAAAGACGTTTATTATGCTCTGAAGTGTCTCCATTAAACAGAGGGCCGTAAAGGGGTTAAAATTAATAAGAGCTCATACATACCTGTCCTGGGCCAGCCCAAAACTTGTCCTGCCTTGTTGGATCTTCTGCTTGCTCACTTGGGTCGCTCTTTGCTCTGGACCGCAGTTTAGTGATTCTTAGGGGTCCCAACATTGGGGTCTCCAATAAAGATGAATGTATCTGCAAAAATTTTCATTGAGCCAAGAAATCTGATTCCAATTGAACTTATTTGACGCAAATTTGAATGGGCGTCATTATTCTTTGAGGTCACTCAAGAGCCCAAAGCATAAACTCACTTTACCTCGATCCTCATGTGTCCCTCCTTGTAGCTCCCCGCCTTATCCTCCCTCTCGTCCAATTTTCAATCTTCACAGTGATCTTTGACGCCTTCCATTGTGAAGACCATGACCCGACCCTAGAGAGTCACATGAAAGCGTAAGATGATGAAGAGCTCTTTAAAGACCGGAACGGAAGGATAAGGCTTCACTGAAGACCAGGTGAGAAGCTGTGTCGGGAAAAGGTGGTTGCCGAGGTGGAGTGAGAATATTTTTTAAACTGCTTTCAGCTCCTACAACAAAATCCATCAGAATTCTTGAATTTGAGAAAATTTAACTTTTTGTGAAATTCAAAGTGAATTTAACTAGCTTCAAATCGATTTTCTTCATCGTTAGTCCCCAACAATCCGACTTTTCAGCTCAAAAGGGACTATAGTTGTGTTCTTACAAGTTGTAATACATTTCTAGGAAGACCTGCGCCCTTCTTCAGGACAGACTATTTCCATTACTCGGTGGTACCAGCTGCTCACGTAACATTTCTAATTCCATAGGTGTCTGTTGTTTTCTTCTAATTGCCCATCGCTGGAACATGCAAATGAGTCTCCGGTCAGTGTTGGTGGGCTGAAGTCTAAAAAGATCAACTGATTAATCGGGAACACCTGGTAAAACAGGTGCGGTAGGAAAACACAAGGTACCAATGACAACCCCACTATAAAATCACCGGCACGATCAAAAATGATTAGCTGTTTGCTTACATTCTCAAGACCCGTGTCCACCCCGGGGCCATCTTGGTGCAATCGCTGGGGTGGAATGAGGCATCATCATCAGCATTTACACATCTCAGTGACCTGGAAGGAAAACACGCATCAGAATTGCAGATGTAACGGGTGACGTGCTTCTTCTGCGTCTCATTAGCATCATCTGAATTTATGGGTTAACAAGGTTTTCATTTCCTTTATTAACATATTAATTTGCAGTAAGGAAATTAGCTCAAGGGTATGTTTGTGCATGTCTAAGGTGGGGAAGTTAGCGAGTGAGCCCCATCGGGAATTTGGGTCCTTATAAGTGTATTCTATGTTCTGTGCATTATGTCTATGGAAATAGCACAGTTATTGGACACATTATTTTGATCGTATTCATTGCGTTCTTTTTAGGATTATGTGGGTTTCTTCTGGGCAATATGGTTTCCTCCCCAAATAATTCAGAGGCTTCCTATGACGTTGGTCCTATGAGATGGGGAAATTAGATTGTAGCGTAGACTATGTTGGAATGGTTGCCAACTTTCATTTTTTTTTAATGTATATAATTTTTCTTGACAGCTTGTCAAAAAAAATCACGGGCAGACAACTTTTCTTACAGGCACATTGTAAAAGTGTAATAAATCATTAAGATTTTGAGTTCTATATGTCTACACCCTATAATACTAATAGGAGCACCTTGGCAGCATTTACCATGACCTGTAAAAATGATGAAAAATCCACCCATAATATTTTATACCAGCTTAAAAAAAAAGATAGACAATTTTTATTTTTGGACAGGAAAAAGTTCCTTATTTTTAGATTTTTACAGACGGTCCAGGAATTTGTTAGAGGTTGGAAACCCTGTATATTGTCACACAGCATAATTTAGACCCTGACAAAGCTGCCAAGTTTTCCCAGGCGAAACGTCTTCAGGAAAACACCGCAGTCGTTTTCCCAAGGTGGCTTTGTAGGCAGCTTTGCCACCGTTCTTGCGGCGGCTCCACTGACAGCGGATTTCACTAAATATAGGGAAGTTTAGACAGTAGGAAACTGCCTTAAGAGTGAGCATGAAGTGGCTAAAAGAAGTGATAAAAGATGGAATATGTGAAAAGCAATGTAATTTTTCACACTTCTCTGCATTGTCTTCATTTTTTAAGGGAACTGTTACAGGTATATTATGACAAAATCTACCTGAAAAAGACGTTGTGTGCGTATGAGCCTTAGGGTGCTTTCACATTACGTTCTGCATCCCCGTCGGGGCATATGTACGAAATCACCCGCAAAACAGGGTTTGGACACATGCTCAACAGGGCCACAGACTGTAATGATGCAGACAGAGCATTTTTTAAAAAAAAAACCTGGAACAGAGAAAAAAAGCTTTTAAGAGACTGAAGATATGATGACCAAAGTGGTTTTACAACAGAAATAAATAGGGAGACTCTTTCAAGATTTTTTTTCAAGTGAAGAATAATAGTTAACCGTTGGGGGTCAAATTTTTAGAGGATGATGAGCGAAATGTTAAAAATCAGCCATTCTAGGCCACTTTATCTGATGTCTATGGACAATTTAAGACAAGTTCGGAAACAAAGTGTGTGGTTCGAATATTGAGGCCATACTAAAATGTACCCAAACTATGGCTCAGCAAGATGGATGTATAGGTATACAGTATGTGGATGCATATTGTCTTAAAGGGGTATTCCATTCTACGAAAAAATATCCACAGAATCAGTGAAAATTCTTAGACTGATGTAGGAGACCCATCGATCCTCAGAATGGAGGACATATGTGTCCAGTTCCCAGTTAGGGAAGAATCAGACGACCTTAGAACTCGGACGAGAATCGCATCGCACAGACTGGCAATCGGCTCTCCTGACTAGAGAGTGACAGTATGTATTTGTATGCATCTATCACTCTCAGGTATCACGGATGTGTCAGAGACTGCAGACCGTTACACTGCATCTGTCTGCAGAAGGTCTCAGTAGTTTGCTTTGCAGATGAGTGCCACCTCTCCCGATGCTAATGGCCACACCTTGGACCTGAGTGTTGATATACTTCCTGCTTGCTGCTAGCAAGCGCGAGTGATATTTTCTATTTGCATTCCCCTGTTGAGACTTGGAGCAATATCTATCTGCTATCAACCTTTTTGGAGTTTGGAGGACTTTGATGTTTCTCTCTGAGTCTTCTCAAGCTAAGTGTTCCCTTGTTTTGTTTGTCTATCAAAGTTGTCTTTAGCGGTAGTAAGGATTCACTAGCACTAATCCTGTCTTCCCCGGTGCAGGGCTTATTGCCAGGGTCAGGCAGGAATTAGGTGCACTGCTCGGCGATAGGAGCGGAACCTATATAGGGTCGATAGGACAGACACGGTTGACGTTAGATCTGTCTAGGGGTCTCCACTCCCCCTTCCCTAGTATTTGGTTCCCCTTCCCTTATCCCTTTGTGTTTCAATTAGTCTGTCCTACACTGTGTGTGACATCGGGTCTAGAGAGCCTCCCTGTTAGTCCAATCATAGGTAGAATGGGGCACTAGGGGAATTAAGTTGGGGGACTTAAGTTGTCCCCTATTGAGGCTTATGGTTGGGGATGTCCCACACTGATCTAAAACTTAGTTTTTAGAGACTGGAATATCCCTTTATGGATATCTTGACAGAGATTGCAATAAAGTACCACCCTTATTTCATTTCTAAAGGTTTTAATGGCTCAAAAAGAAATCACTTTGTATTCAATCTTAATTATGAAAAAAAATATTGCAAATGACCCTTTCGGCTTCTGTATGGGCTTCTTATAGTAGAATTACTTGCAAATATGCATCATTCTTTCTGGCCTTTGCAGAGGATTATCATTTCACAGCATTGAGCACCAACATCACAACTGAGTTCTCCCGAGTAAAAGATGACAGCGAGGAAACACGAAAAAATCCATTGCCTGCAATTATCCCCCCTAGTAAACACATATTTGCTCTGACCTCAAAGTCAGCAACTGAGAAAATCCCTAAATCAGCTCCTATCAATTAAATGTCAGCTTGTCTAAGTGGATGTAATTACCATTAACCTCTGGAAAAGAATCCAATCTACTCTCACATTTGCTGATAAACTAATCTTTACAGACCGATTATTCTGCAAATAACTCAGTGTGTCACCGGAGACAGTGGTGCAACAATTAGGGTTGTATGTGACCGGATTGCGCAAGGCTGCTAATAAATCTGTTATATAAAGATATAAGATCTGTCTATTCCTAGAAAGCCTTAGAAAGATTAGATATTAGAAAAAAAACTTTTTGACAGTGAGGGTGATCAACAAGTCCAACAGGCGGCCACCAGTGGTGGTGAGTTCTCCTTCAATGGAAGTCTTCAAACAGAGATTGGTTTGAGGAATCCTGCTTTGAGCAGGGGGTTGGACCAGACGATCCAGGAGGTCCCTTCCAACTCTAACATTCTAGAATTTTATGAAATCCTGTAATTTATCAGATAACCTCATACCGCTATATGGGTTTATACAGTAACCCGAAGGCTCTCTCTCAGGCTGCATTCAGATGTCCGTTTTTCTCACGTACGAGAAAAGTAAACCGATTATTTTGTTTGGTTCAAGTTTCATTAGTTTTTTTTTATACATGGAGAAAAAAGTTTGTCCTCTCTGATCGATGAAAACTAATTAGCTGACAATTTTTATTGGACAGAAATCAATGAAATGATTGGATAATCCTTCTCAACCAGGGTTGCCAACTTTTATTTTTTCTGTACAGCTTCTCAAAAAATCACGGACAACCAACTTTTTTTTTACTGACACAATAGAGGACCGTAATAAATCATTAAAATTGTAAGTGACACATGTCTATATGTAGACATTAGCTGCAAAAGGGGGATAAGTACAATCGCAAAATCTGTACAATCTCTCCATCTTAAAAATTGACGGTCGAATCAAATTTTTTTTTACAGCCGGGAAAAAAAGTGCAAAGTTTTTACGAACTGTCAAGGAATTTCTGGACGGTTGGCAATCCTTCTCTCAACCAGTAAGGGCTCATGTAGACATCTGTGGATTTCGGTCACAGACTTAGGTCCATCTCGTATTTAACCAACGACTCAGGGCAGGAAACTTCAGCACAGAATGAAAGAAGACCAGAAGAAACTGAAGATGGAGTGAGAATTGGACAAGGGGAGCTGCGGCAGTGGGACTAGGTTATATATCTATATCTATATTATTTTTTAACTCAGTTCCTACAAAATTCTGCAAAATGTGCCCATTTTCATTTCTAATTTTACAAAAAAAAATCAAATTCAGTTGAACTGAAATTTGTTCCAAAATCTATTTGCCTCAAAATAATTCACTCGTCACTAGTTAAAAACTAGGTACAGAGTTTCTTACTTTTTTTTTTAATCAACAATATACAAGTATAATATTAGATAAAAAGTAATAAAAATTATATATCTTAAAAAAATGACTCTTCTTCAGTTATCAGCCACTTTTTTCCACTGGCGGTCATAGATAAATGTGGGCCCCTGTGTAAGGACATAATATGGGCCCTTTGTAGTCTAATAACTCATCATAATGCGCAATGGCTCCTGCTTTGGAGGTGGTGTGGCCCCTGTAACGCTTTGGCCCCTGTGCAGCTGCACAGGTTGCACCAGTTTTATGTCCGCCCCTTCTTCTTTTCCTGCACTGATTATTTACTATAAAAAAGTGCTCATCAGTCTATAATTCTGTCTTCAGTGAGGGATCAAATTACATCTGCTGCCTGCAGAAGTCTATGGAGAGGAGAGAGGAAGAAGCCAAGAAAAGAGGAAGCACAAAGAGGAAAGAGCGAGACACAAAAGGATGAGACTGCTGAGGCTTCTAGTGACTAGAGCCTTCAGAGAGCAAAATTGCTGAATAACAGAGGAAACAAGTCATAAAATAGCAAAAAATGGCATTATTTTTTTACAAACACATTCTGGCTTAGTTTGAAAAGTCACCTAAAATGTGACTACACTATAATATGCACTGCATTTATAAGAAAGCTGTAAGAATACGAGTAATGGCTCAATTTATTGTAAACGTTAATTGGAATACTAATATTATCAATAAAAAAAACACCAAAACGGAGTGACGGAACGGATCCGGAGGAAGTTACTGTCTAGAGGTGAGAACACAATAATGAATGGTCTGAGGTTATGTTTTGTAACCTTACACTTTGGAAATGGAGACTTGGTCATTTTTCACATTTTGTGCCATCCAGGAACATATGTTCGCAGTTTGGAGTGTTGGTGTGTCCGGCATCCTCTCCACTTGCTCTGATCTGGGAAACATCAGGTTTTTCTCATTGCCTGAAGATGAGGTGCTGATGCTGGAGGTATCCGAGGTACAAACCATGGGAACTTTTTGCTTTAAGTGTTTTCATGTCTGTGCATTGATCTCAGGCAAAGCAAAACACATGGTGAAAATGGAAATCAGTGATGTCACTACTAATTGGATGTGCATGTTATATGGACTTCTGTGAAATTAGACCTTGAAGCAAAACGGTTTCCTGAACTGTCTCACAAACATTTCAGCAGTTGAGCGAGGACAATGTAATATATGGAGCGATTTACATTGGGTGACAGCCACTTCTCTGAATATGGTACCAGGACCGTGGGTTCTTCACCTTTTAGACTGAAAAAATTATGGACTCAGCTTTTTTTTACTTGCAATTTCACAATTTTCTATGCAAGCACTATTTTTATTGAGTTTGCTTGAGATTGAAGCATTAGAAATTCAGTGTTTGCTTGATAAGCTAGTGCAGGATGACTATGGCTGTTGTAAGAAAGCAGGATATAAAGTCCTGGATGGAAGGAATGTGTCACCAAAGTGGTTGGCCTCGGTGATGTAAATCCCGGGATAAAGTGCGCCAGTAATAATAGGTTACTGAGAGAGTTTTTATTAACCTGGATTTTGGGTCCTGGATTTAGGAGCGACCAAAAGAGCATGGGTGGGAAGATCGCTCCCATACTCCAGTCGGGATTTGCAGGCATAATAAAAGGCAGCTGGGTTGGCCTAGCAGAATGTGTTTTGTTGGAGCTGGAAAAAGATTGTTAATGATGGACTGTCGATGCAAGAGACTTATAAGTGCTTGTAATACCAAGTTGGTGAGACTGTTTTGATATACTTTGCCTTACCCAGAGAAAGGACTGTATATTTTTAATTTGTGCTGTATAAAGGCTGTTGTCAATTTGAAGCTGTAAAGTATATGAAGGACAATAAACTTTAGTCTGTTTTGATATAAAAACCCTGTGCATGTGCATAGCCAAGCAGCTACCAGAGAGCTGAAACCCCTACACTGTCCATTGTAATCCATGAATACACATTGATATTATCAGACTTTCTGAAGTGCTTCATTCTGCAGTATCCAGGCAAAATAAACTTGGGGATTAGCAGGATTGTTTAAGACCCTCTAAGATCTAACGATACTTAAAACCATAAACTCGAGGTGAAAAAATTGATGAGGACCTTTCACCAAATTTTTCCTTTTGAGGCTGGACACAAAATGTAATAGCAGCTACAGAACGGAATGAAACTTTTATTTTTATTTTTCTAATTTCGCCTCTCAGTTGCGGAGATATTACTAATCAAAGTGTTTGGCACCTAAGGCGTTAACTTTAGTTAAGTCCAAATGGGTGTTAGCAGATCGTTTTCACTGGGGCGGAGTGCACTTCTTCTCCCTGTCTGAGTTGCTATCTGGACTTAACCAAAATTGACTTATTAGGTGCCAAATATTTCTGATTTCTCCGCAATGGAGAGGTGAAACTAAAAAAAAAATGTTTTATTCCACTTTGCAGCCGATATTAGATTGTAGGTCCAGTTCAACGTGAAAAATATGGTAACATTCCTTTTTAAGTCCAATTTCCATTCTTCGTAAATCGTTCACTACTGACATATTGCAGTTGTTTGGTGGGGTCCTCAAATTGTGGAACTGCTTTAATCTGCTGCTGCCCAAGAAATGAGCATTCTGTTCACCCAGGGTCTTCCGACTATCAATCCACATGTAAACTAAAAACATCAATTTTCTCTCTTTTTTCTTTTTTGATTGTGTATTTTTTTCATGGGAATTAGTGTAACGTAATTAGAAATCATATAATATATCAGAAAATATCACTCCAACAAAACCAGGAACTTGGGAAATTATGGTATTACTTCTTTCTTTCCTTCTCCTCTTCTTTGTCCTCATCATACTCTCCATTCTATCCTCTACCTCTCCTCCTCTATTATTTTTGAAGATCTTTGGCTGTTACACACCATTTAAGTTCCTTTAATGGCTGGTGCTTGGGAGCCGTAAATCTTTTTTTCAGGTAGTTATGGTCTTAATGAAGCTTCTTTGTTCAAGGATCAATGACGATTTGGCCAACTCATGTTTCTTTAGAACCTTTAGACTAAGGTCACCGAGTAAAGTCATCTGAGAGTATCAGTCTGATTATGCTAAGACTCTGAGTGCAGTCTGATGTTTTACACAGACTTATGGACTTGCATGGCCAAGTGTGATCTGAATGTCGGATCAAATTTGGACATACTGTGATTTTTTTCCTTTGGCCGGCTCTGTCCGAGTTAAAAATCTGACATGTGCACGGCCCCGTAGAATAATATTGGTCTGAGTTCGATCGGACGTTGTGTTGGATTGCACTCAACCGAAAATACGGTCATGTGCACGAACCCTTACATTAGATGGTTAAATTAAAAATAGTTATGTATATGACTATATTGGATTTGCACAAGTAGGTTGCAAAATTTCATATCCTTTATGCTCTAAGTGCTTGCTTCGGCAGCACATAGCAATCACTAGAGAAGGACATCACGGTTGAAAGAATAAAAGGAACAAAGTGAAGAGGAAGACCAGCAAGCTGATGGCTTGAAACTAGCAAGATAACTGCGAAGAAGCCCCTGGTGGAACTATCTAGGCTTCTACAAGATCAATCTTCCTACAGAGTGTTCATCCACCAAGTCGCCATGACTCGAGCTCGAGGTCGAGCCGAAGGCTGTAAAAAAATATGCCCTAAACTCCAATATTGGATTGATATTTTTTTGGCCACAGTACAAAAATGAATTTACAATCATTACGGTATCTAGAGATGAGCAAATCATCCAAAATTTATTTCAAGCAGATTTGTTTTGTTGTCCAGCAGATTCTTTTGAATAAATTCAGCCTCGATTGCGGTGAAAAGACATTTATAGTGTCTGGAGGTTTCACCAGAAGGGTTTGAAAAATAATGAAATACATTATACTTACCTATCTTACGTCACCTCCGCCAGCGCAGGGCTCTAAAAATGGAGTGTGCCACCTCCGCTTACATGTGACCATGTGAAGCAATCACTGCCCTCAGTACTGGACAGGAAGAAATGGATGACCTGATGACTGGTGATGAAGGACCAGGGAGCTAGGGTAAAAGACAGATGAAAGCCTAGGACAGGTGAGTATACCATATTATAGTTTAAACCTTTCCCAGCTCCCAAAAGAATCCATCAAAGTGGTGACTGTTTGGCCATTATTTTACTGGATATTTGAAAATCGAGTAGGAAGATGTATGATTTGCAAGAACCCAAAATTTGGGGGAAATTCGTGATGTCTACTTTTGCATAGAACAGTTGATAGTAGGTGTTTTTCAGTTTCAAATGTCCATTTTCATATACAATTCTAGTGAATGCCTCATAGGGGGTCCTTTATTCAGGATCCTCAACTCTTTGTCAGTGGAGAGTGGTAATAAAGTGCCAAAGGAGAGGACCTGTGTTATACAGGCAACTCAATGACGGGAAGGAGTATGCCTGTGGTACTATAGAGAAATGTAATGCTTGCATTTCAATTTTTCTGTATATTAAAGCTGATCACTAGGGTGCTGACACAAGGGACTCACTTTGTGATCAGCCCTTTGTAAAGAGACCCTTTTTACAACTAGGAATTGTCCAAACCCCTTTTAGAGACCTATATATTAGCATTTCCCAAAATTTTCAACCAATGAGATTTTGGCTAAGTTCATATCCGTACTAGGAGATCAGTAGAGAAGCAAGTCAGAACAAACATCACTTCTAGTCAACCTACCCAATCTTACATTGGCCATACACATTAGATGGCTGTTGACCAAACGATGCTTTGGCTGATCGGCCGACAGCTATCTCTCCCGGCTGCTGCGTTGTGTATGAGAAAGCCACTGACTGTCACGTTGGTTGGCAGCTTATCTCTGGGAGAACATTGAGGAAACCGGCCATGAACTATCGTTGTCTCCGTTGACAATCAGGCGTCCGGCTCCCCCATACACTTGTTGCCCGAACCTCATCCGACATTAGTCTAATATGCATAGTGGCCTTTAGCATATTTTAAAGGTGTCACTTATTGCATATTTACAAGAGGCACTTTCTGCTTGTAAAATATGAGGCAAAATGGGTGATTGAATTATCGGTTGCAGCAAGTAAATGGTTAATGGAAAAATGGAAGGTGATTACAGAGGTAGAGATATTGTACAGAGCATTGGCATTTGCCCATTGTACCCAATTTCTATTGTGCCTTCAACCTTGAAAAGAGACAACACATTGTTCTCCTAACACAAATGTTTTATGGTGAGATTCCATAATTTTCATGTCAATACCATACAAAGCCACTAGAATATAAACCCTTATCCCCCCCGCATCCCTTCATATCACATAAACATTTCCTTGACAAATGGGATTCCAACTCCGAGAAGGTCTTCGAGAAATATTGCAACGTTTACGTAACATTTAGAAGATGTGACATTTCAGAATACAGAGGTGAGGGTTCTTGAAATCTCAGACAAAAACTCATTAGAAACAAAGACAAAGAAAAAAGAAAATCTCAAGAGAAAGGAGGATTATCAGCCGATGGGTTATTAGTGTTAGGAACAATGTAATTTTCTAAAGACAAGAACACCCACGTGTGGTGCCCATATATCTGACACTGTGAGATCAAGGTAAATGAGGAAAAAGACAAAGGGGGCAGAAAGCAAAGAATTAGTCGGCAGGAAAAAAGGCTTTGTCTGGTATAATTAAATCCTCAGTCATTATTAGCTGGAATTTACATATATTTTACTTTCTTCTTCTAGTTGACGTCAAACTTTCTTATACAACAAATAAAAATTCAAAAATCGACTGAGTGTCCTTGAAAACTGTTTTAAAAACTAAATTGGCCAAAACTTTGTGCTGATCGATTTCATGATACGACTTTATAGGGGTAATATCTCTTGTTTTTCCAGAAATATTCTTCATATTTATACAGCTACATTTTCTATGTACTTTCAGACCACTTTTTTGGTTAATAATGTGATAAATAAACAATTTACAAATCACTTTTTGTTATATTTATGGTGTCTTGATAGCATTAAAAAATGGAAACTCAAAATATTATCACTAAAATTTTTATTATGTCGTCTTACTCCAAAGTGCGACCACAAGTTGACTTTCTTCTTTGTACCTTGCTGTCCGCTGCCTGTTGCCATGTGTAATCCATCTGTAGCAGCTGACATCAAGATGAATAACAGTAAGTGGTAGGCAGACCTTTACCTCTCTGCTCCTGCTCTCTTGTCTGTTACATTGTATACAGACAGAGCGAAGAGGGGGCTTTCAGTTTAGAGGTCTGCAAAGCTTTGGAACTGGTAAAAGCAATGTAAGCTGGGAAGAAAGGAAAAGGATATTCTAGCACCTACAGTGCTGGCAGAATGCTAAGGAGAGGTGCCCGCAGAACAAGTATTGGTGGTAAGTTACAATGCCAGAGAATTAAGACAGTACTTGGACATATTTGACTGGTATGTGCATGAAATGCAGTTTTAAATGGGTTGTCTCATCATCTTAAATGGGTAAAATTTTTTGCAATTCTTTTTTGCAAGCTAAACATTTCCAGATCCTTTAACCGTTCCTCGTAGGACATACTTTGCAATCCGATCACCATCCTGGAAGCTCTTCTCTGAACTTGCTTCAATCTCTTTTCAAAATGTGGTGCCCAGAACTGGACATAGTATTCCAGATGTAGCCTGACCAAGGAGGAGTAGAGGGGCATAATTACTTCATGGAATCCAGACTCTATGCTTTTCTTAATACATCTCAGAACTTTGTTTGCCTTTTTGCTGCTGCATCACACTGTTGACTCCTGTGCAGTCTGTGATCTATTAGTATAGATCTTGCTCTGAGAGATGAACGCAGAACCTGATTTCTACAGGTGTTGTGGAATAGGACAGTTATCCTTTAAATGATGTAATACCGTCTCGGGGGATATTATAACCAGAAAGGGGCAGAGGATGGGGGACATTATTCCAGGAAGGGGCCTGGATGAAAGATTTTATTACAGGATAGGGACAAAATGGGGGAGATTATTACAGGAAACAGACAGAATGGGGGACATTATTAGAGGGGGGTAAACATGCATGTCTTTATAGGATCTAGAATGACCCAATGGCCCATACATATGACCAACATGCAGTTGAGGGCCTATGTCCAAAACTTTGCATTGGGCCCATCGAACTCTAGTTATTTCACTGTATTGGGTCCCTGCTAAGTCAATGACACTGATTGTGATGTTCCTTTCTTGAGAGGAGGATACAATACATTTTAGTTTTACAAACAATGCCTTCAAAAACCTGTAAAAATAAAATTCTTCACCATCTGGAAAGATTAAAATATAATTAATGTTTTGCACAATTTTAAAGCAAGAATGATTATTAGACTCCTGAAATGAGCAATTGTGTTTAGAAAATTGAATATAAGAAAATTTTGCAATGGAAAAATAATGACCCAAAGGGCATTTTTTGGAATTCTTTTAGATTTTCACAAAAAAACACGTATTAAAACACCAAGGCTGAACACTTCTTTCTTCTCTGTAGGGAACAAAGATTCAGAAGTATCCTTGCGGCAACACAAATAATTACATTTGTGTTCAATCTGCCTACTCTAACAATTTCCATTGTGCTCTAAAATATAGTCGGCTGTTACTGCGGGCGTCGGAAATCAGTGGTTTATGCTTATTTGTTAATATGTTAATATTTTATTTTAATGTGTTGGGAATAGGAAGTTTATTCTCCTAAAACAATCATTATGGACATCTTGTTTCTATTGGCGGATTTACTAATATGAGCTCCAAAATCTTCATATACATATACATATCCATGGACATTCATATACACATGCACCTACATATATCATTTATGTCTTTGCACCTATTTTTTGTGTATTGAATGCCCCCCAAAACACTATATATTAAGCATATGCTCCAGAATTTAGAGCCTATGTTTTATTATGTGGTCTTAGTCATTGCTTTTCCTAGTAGGGCCCTTTTTCTTTGGGAGACGAGAAAAGGGCAGTACAGCTGCATATGAAGCTTTATTTACACCAATTCATGTTAAATCCCACCTATTTGTATCTGTCATAATGTCCTCCGCCATCTAAGCATAATGAAATGACTCTGCTGAATCTGCCCAAGTCTATACAGAAAAGTTGAAAAGTAGGATGCAGAAAAAAAAATATTGATTACACGGTGGAAGCACTTTGAGTTACTGTATAGTGCATGATCAAGCTACATGGTGAGTTTTCTATACCCATGGAGATTAATAGGTCTGCATAGTAGCTTTATATAAATAAAAAAGAATATTTTTAATAAAAACTATTTACAATTATATATATAATTGCAAATAGTTTTTATTAAAAAAAAAAATATATATATATATATATATATATTATCATGGGACATGGGGTTACCGCAATGGAGAGGAGCCAGAAGACAACAGCGTCTGATTACTCCTACTCCTACACTGAAAAGAAGCATTTCTCCTTCTTTTTAAATGGTGTTTATTTCTTTTGACAGAACAGGGGTTAATCAGCCATGTTGGAAACTCTGAGCTCTCAGCTGTGCCCGGTTAGCCACTCCCATCTCCTTTATAATCTGGGTCCTGATTCAAACCCATGTCAGAGCTAGCATTTGCTGCATGGCTTGTTGGAGAGGTGTTTATGTGAGGAGTTTTGGAGGAGTTATCTGTGACTGTTGCATGGTTTGTAAGTATGATAATTCCCTTCCCTCTTTTTACTTTGGTTATTCGCTCGTCCTCCACTCCCCTGTGCATTCCTCTGTTATATGTGAGTGAATATTTGTATGCTTGGGATTTTCAGTTTACCTTTGTTTGTGTTGCCTTGTTCGTCTGGTTGGTGTACTGCGGTGCACAGTAGCACCTGTCATGTATAGTGTACAGTTCCTATAGCGTCTTGTGCTTGGGTGCGAGGAAAACACATGAGACATAGGTTGATATGAAATGACTTGTATTACTTCATACAAGCATGCAGAAAAGGTCACACAGTTTGCAGGAACAGAGGCAGGAGAACACAGCAGCCCAGAGTAACTTCAAGCTCTACAATAACTCTCCAAGCAGGTTCAGGATCTCTTCTCTGTACCGTAATTCCTCTGCAAACATGGATTCACCAGACAGCAGGTTTCCAAAGTCCAAAAGTGTTCCAAAGTTCCTCAGTAGGAAATAGCTGGAGTCCAAAATCCTAGGTTTCCAGGAGTCAGGTCACAGGCTGACTGAAGCTTGATTCAGGAGCACTGATTGTTCAGCTGAGGCTGCTTAAGAAGCAAGAGGGAGAGAATCAGGGCGGGAACATGAAAACTGGAAACTCCATATTAACTGAGGGCAAGAGCTGCAGAAAGACAGAAAGCAAAATGGCCGACGGAAAACTGAGTTTCAAGGAACATGTCAAAAGAGACAAAGAACCTTACATTACTCCCCCCTTAAGGACAACCTCTGGTTGACCTCAGACCAGGCTTGTCAGGGTACCTCTGATGAAACTGGCGGAGCAGGCGAGGAGCATTTACATTATTGACTGGTTCCCATGAGTTGTCCTCCACTGGGTAGCCCTGCCATTTAATCAAATATTGCAACTGATTTCTGTACAACCTGGAATCTAGAATCCTTTCCACCATAAATTCTTCCTGACCATCGACCAGCACTGGGTCAGGGCAAGGAGAAGAGCGTCCAGGAAACGTATTGGGTGTTGCAGCCTTTAGTAGGGATACATGAAAGACAGGGTGGATTCTCATAGTTCTGGGCAGTTGAAGACGACAAGCAACAGCACTTATAATCTTACTGATCTTATAAGGTCCAATGTACTTATGTCCCAATTTAGACAATGGAATCTTTATTTTAAGATTTCTGGTTGACAGCCAGACCAAATCTCCTACCTTGAAAGCTGGTGCAGGTTTACGAAATGTATCTGCTGCTTTCTTGTACCTTTCCTGAGCCAATTCTAGATTTTCCTTTAGAAGATCCATATTCTTTTGTAAAGAAGTGATTCTTTCAGCCACTGCCGGCAAGGGCGTATCTATGGGAAATCGAGGAAGAATGTTAGGATGATAACCTAGATTGGAGTAAAAAGGAGACTGCTTAGTGGAGGCGCTCTGAGAGTTATTATAAGAGAACTCAGCCAGTGGAAGTAGATCCACCCAATCATCTTGTAGGTGGCAGATAAAGCAGCGGAGATACTGCTCCAGGGTCTGATTGGTTAGTTCTGTCTGTCCATTAGTCTGGGGATGAAAAGCAGAAGAAAGGTTTACTTTAATGTCCAATGCGGCACAGAAATTTTGCCAAAACCTTGAAGTGAATTGCACCCCTCGATCCGAAATGACCTCATCCGGTACTCCATGTAAGCGAAACACATTCTTAATCATCAAGTCTGATGTCTGTTTTGCAGTGGGTAAGCCGACACAAGGGATAAAATGAGCTGCCTTTGTTAGACGATCAACCACCACTAGAATGGTGTTCTTCCCTTGAGAGGTTGGTAACTCCACAATGAAGTCCATAGAAATGGATCCCCACGGGGGGGACGGGGTGGGAAGAGGTTGTAACAGACCAGTTGGTGAGGAGCGAGGTGTTTTGCATCTTGCACAGACTTCACATGAAGTGACATAGTTTAAAACATCTTTCCTGTAAGTGGGCCACCAAAAGAAACGAGAAAGAAATTCTTGTGTCTTTAGAATTCCCCTATGCCCGGCTATCTTGGAATCGTGGATGAGTTGCAATACTCTCAATCTGACTGTTTCAGGTATATACAGACGTTGTCCCTGAATCCACACACCATTCTTAAAGACAAGACTTACGTCCCTTGGGGGTTGAGCCAACAAAGAATCCGCATGGTATGCTTCCTTGATGTCCTTAAGTAGGTCTTGATTATGAATCACTCCCAGGAATCTAGAGTCAGGAAGAATAGTCTTAGGAGGAGTAAGTGGACGTGTCTCTGCTGAATGAATCCTAGAGAGTGCATCAGCCTTTCCATTGCGCGATCCTGGTCTATAAGAAATGACAAAATTAAATTGGTTTAGGAAAAGATTCCAGCGAGCCTGGCGAGGAGTCAGGCACTTAGCCGACCTGATAAATTCAAGATTACGATGGTCTGTCAGGACGACTATTTGCTGTGCAGCTCCCTGAAGAAGGTGTCTCCATTCATTGAAGGCGGCAATAATGGCCAACAATTCTCTATTGCCCACATCGTAGTTACTCTCAGCCGAAGACAACTGCTGGGAAAAGAAGGCACAGGGATGCAAGACATTCTTCTCACCTGTTCTCTGAGAGAGTATAGCTCCAACGGCACAGTCTGAAGCATCCACCTCTATTATGAAGGCAAGCTCGGGGTTGGGATGTACTAAGATAGGTGCGGTGGTAAATTTGTCCTTTATACAGGAAAATGCTTCCTGAGCTTGCGGGGTCCAGGAGAACCTAGACTGTTTCCGGGTAAGTTGGGTGATAGGTGACACTACCTCAGAGAAATTCCTAATGAAACGTCTATAGAAGTTGGCAAACCCGATGAAGCGCTGCACCTCCTTCACATTTCTAGGAATTGGCCAATCCTTGATGGCTTGGGTCTTGCTTCCATCCATACTAATCCCTTGCGTAGATAGTACATACCCCAGAAATTGAATTTCGGTCCTATGGAATTCACACTTTTCAAGTTTGATGTAGAGATGGTTTTGTCTTAGGCGTTCTAAGACCATTCTCACATGTCCATGATGTTCCTCTGTGGAGTTAGAAAAAATTAGAATATCATCCAGATAAATCACCACAAATGTATCTAGGAGATCCCTGAAGATGTCATTCACCAAGTGTTGGAAAGTGGCTGGGGCGGTACTCAGACCAAAAGGCATAACTAGATATTCGAAGTGTCCATAGCGTGACCTGAATGCAGTCTTCCATTCATCCCCAGGTCTAATACGGACCAAGTTATAGGCCCCACGGAGATTCAGTTTAGAGAAAATTTTGGCATGCCGCACTCTCTCCAACAACTCAGGGATTAAAGGCAATGGATAACGGTTTCTAATAGTAACCTTATTGAGTTCCCTATAGTCTATGCAGGGTCTCAGAGATCCATCTTTCTTCTTCATAAAGAAGATGGGTGCACCTGCGGGAGATGAAGAGGGGCGTATGAAGCCTTTGGCTAGATTTTCATCTATGTAGTCCTTCAAAGCTTTTAGCTCGGGCCCCGCTAGGGGGTAGATCTTACCAAAAGGTATCTCGGCTCCAGGCAATAATTAGATTGGACAATCATATGGACGGTGAGGAGGAAGCTGATCAGCGTTCTTCTTGTCACATAAATCCACATAGTCCTGGTATACAGCTGGTAGTTCAGGGACTGACATGGTTCCTTTAGGAACAGAGCAAGCTGAAACTCCTTGACTCATCTGTTTCTCCAGAAAGTGTAATTCCTTGGTCTCCCAGTTAATCGTAGGATTCTGCGCCTGCAGCCATGGTAGCCCTAGAATAATGGGAAAGTGGGGAGAAGAGATAAGCATAAAAGACATTTTCTCCTGATGATCTTTACCCATAAGGACCCTCAAAGGCTCTGTTTCCTGATCCACTGGTCCAGAGGTCAGCAGGGAGCCATCCACAGTCTCCATCTGTACTGGAGTAGCCTTCTTCACTGAACGTATCCCCTGTTTCAGAGCAAAGGAGATATCCATAAAATTTCCACTTGCTCCTGAGTCGATCATAGCAGAGCTAGACACCCAGACTGAGTCCACCCAGAGTTTGATGGAAAGGAAGCAATGAGAATTATTTCTTTTACAACTCAGCTGGGACACCGCTGAGGAAACTTGAAAAATTGCAGCGTTTATACCGTCATTGTCCCCAGAACTAACAGAGTTTAAGTCCGAAAAATCAAGATCTCTTGCAGCAGATCTCTCTGGAGTCTGAGGCTCGGACATGACAGAGCTCCTCTCGCAACACTCACAGTGAATGACTGCTGCAGTAGTCTTACGAGAACGGCTGGGGCAGTTTATAATGAAGTGCCCTGACTTACCACAGTAAAAACATAGATTTTCCTTTATACGATGTTCTTTGCGTGCATCACTAACCCGTCTTTGTAAAGAGTCCACCTGCATGGGTTCAGGTTCTGGTTCCCTTGTGATCCTACCCAAAGGTTCCTTAGCTGAGGAGGGAGGTAGGAAAAGGTTAGTGCGATTATTTTCGAACCATCTCTCTTGTCTGCGTTCAGTCAGACGAGCATCAATACGGATACAATAGTTAATAAAGTCACCTAACACAGTGGGAGGGTCGGCACGAGCAAGTTCATCCTTAATCAGTGGAGACAACCCTTTCCGAAAAATAGATTTTTTGGCGGAAGTGTCCCAAGTGGTATCAAGAGCCCATCTCCTGAAATCCAAGGCATATTCGGCTACTGAACGCTTACCTTGGCGCAAAGTTAACATGGCTGCTTCAGCTGTTGCACCTCGATTGGGGTCATCAAACACCTGCCCCATGGCTGAAATAAAAGCATCAAGGTGATTCAAACAATCATCCTCAGTCTCAATCAGAGGGTTTGCCCACATCAAAGCCTTATTGGTAAGCAACATGATTATAGTAAGCACTTTGGATCGTTCAGTGGGAAATTGTGAAGCATGTGCAGAGAAAAATAGATTGCATTGGTTAATAAATCCCCTGAATTTCTCACGTTCACCGCCAAAACGAAAAGGAGGTAACTTGGGGATCCCAGAACTCGGGGTTATGGCAGGAGCCTGGACTCGTTCCTCTACAGCCTCAATCCTGGCTCGTAATTCCTGAGTAGTTTGTCCAAACACTTGCAAATTATGATTAGTGAGGTCCTGTAGGCTTGCAAAACGGGTCTTTATAGTCTGTATATCTGCAAGGATTGTATCAGTCACTCCGCAAAGCTCTTTTATGCGGGCCTCCATCTTCCAGATCTTTTAAGGCAGAAGTGCTGGAAGGAGAAGAGGAAAGGAAAAAAAAAAAAAACAATAGTGTTTACCTGTGGTAACACTCCAGAGTAACATTTAAGGGAATGCGCTCACCTGGAATGGTTGTGAGAAGTCACAACCACTGTCATCACAGAAGGTATTAAACAGACATCTGATATCCACAGTCACAGCAGACACGGCTTTCCCAGACCCAGCAGACACTAAACATTGGCTCCTGAATCTTGTCATGTATAGTGTACAGTTCCTATAGCGTCTTGTGCTTGGGTGCGAGGAAAACACATGAGACATAGGTTGATATGAAATGACTTGTATTACTTCATACAAGCATGCAGAAAAGGTCACACAGTTTGCAGGAACAGAGGCAGGAGAACACAGCAGGCCAGAGTAACTTCAAGCTCTACAATAACTCTCCAAGCAGGTTCAGGATCTCTTCTCTGTACCGTAATTCCTCTGCAAACATGGATTCACCAGACAGCAGGTTTCCAAAGTCCAAAAGTGTTCCAAAGTTCCTCAGTAGGAAATAGCTGGAGTCCAAAATCCTAGGTTTCCAGGAGTCAGGTCACAGGCTGACTGAAGCTTGATTCAGGAGCACTGATTGTTCAGCTGAGGCTGCTTAAGAAGCAAGAGGGAGAGAATCAGGGCGGGAACATGAAAACTGGAAACTCCATATTAACTGAGGGCAAGAGCTGCAGAAAGACAGAAAGCAAAATGGCCGACGGAAAACTGAGTTTCAAGGAACATGTCAAAAGAGACAAAGAACCTTACAGCACCCCTCTTCTCTGGGTGGGGAAGAGACCTGACGGAGGGCTGATTCAGGAGATAAGGCAAGAGTGGCGGGACTGGCATCTTCACCTTCAGAAGTATCCCGGGGAATAGGGCGCCCCTAGTGGTAGGGACAAGGAAGGAGCCCGTGGTCCCTGGTCACCCGACAGCTGGGTCATGACATATATAATATATATATATATACCGTATATACTCGTGTATAAGCCAAGATTTTCAGCACCTTTTTTTGTGCTGAAAATGCCCCCTCGGCTTATACATGAGTCATTGGGCAGAAACCAGCGGGGGAGGGGTGCCGCGGCAGGAGCCGATGGCTGGGACATCATACTCACCCTCCCCGTGCCATCACTGAACGTCCTGGCAATCCTCCCTTGTACCCGGCTTCCTGCAGCTCTCCTGTGCTGAGCGGTGACGTAATACCGCTCATTAAGGTAATGAATATGGACGCGACTCCACTCCCATAGGCGTGGCGTCCATATTCATGGCCTTAATGAGCGGTATTACGTCACTGCTCAGCACAGGAGAGCTGCAGGAAGAAGGGTACAACGGAGGATTGTCAGGACGTTCAGCGATGGCACGGGGAGGGTGACTATGATGGAGGAGGATGGGGGGAGCATGGAGGAGGACAAGGAGCACGGAGCAGGACGGGGGAGGACAGAGAGCACAGAGAAGCACGGAGCAGGATGGGGGGAGGATAGAGGAGCACGGAGCAGGACGGGGGGAGGATGGAAGGCACAGAGGAGCACGGAGCAGGACGGGGAGGACGGAGAGCACAGAGGAGAAGGAGCAGGACGGGGGAGGATGGAGAGCACAGAGGAGCATGGAGCAGGATGGGGGAGGATGGAGGGCACAGAGGAGCACGGAGCAGGACAGGGGGAGGATGGAGGGCACAGAGGAGCACGGAGCAGGACGGGAGGAGTATGGAGGGCACAGAGGAGCACGGAGCAGGACGGGGGGAGGATGAAGAGCACAGAGGAGCATGGAGCAGGACGGGGGGGCGCAGGAGACGGAGCAGGAATGGGGGAGCACAGAGGAGCACGAAGCAGGAGGGGGGAGCACAGGGGAGGACGGAGCAGGAAGGGGGGAGCACAGCGGAGGACGAAGCAGGAGAGGGGGAGCACAGAGGAGAATGGGGGAGCACAGAGCTGAATGGGGGAGCACAGAGCAGGACGGGGGGAGCACAGAGCAGGACGGCGGTTTATGCACCTGGCTTATACTCGAGTCAATAAGCTTACCCAGTTTTCCGTGGCAAAATTAGGGGCCTCGGCTTATACTCAGGACGGCTTATACTCGAGTATATACGGTATATATATTATTCTTGAATACATCTTCTTGTTATGTAGAGGATAAAATTGATTCCCAAAACAGAGGATTTTAGATCCAGTATTTTAGACTCTGGAAACGAAGAAAATAGAAAGTTTTTTGAGTGCATATCATCTAGGAATTAATACAAGTCCAGAATCCTGACGCCGGCAGAGAGCATCCATCATCCTGTATTATTCCAGGTTAGATTTAACGTATTAAATATTAAATCTGGAGCGTAGCATGATATGGCAGAAGGAATGATTAGTGTTACACTGCTTTCACCATACGCAGTGATACACCGAATGATTTCTTGACCCAGAAGTCTCCCTGTCACGAGTGCAATGATTCTAAGAAATATTGCATGCGTGATTTACTCAATAAATCCATATGAGGATACAGGTATTACTGTACATGGTTTAACGTGTCCTATAACGGGTCCAGACTGATTGTCTGCATATTAAACAGGATTTATTTATTTCAGGATGTCAATATTTCTATGTTTAAATTCCCCAGAAAGTCCAGCACGGTTGTATGTCAATGTGACCCAGTTACAAACTTCTAGTCCCTCTCTTGTCCAGTCTCTTTATCCTTTACTTATACAATGTACCATACCCCGACATTTTTTTAAACCTTAATTGAAATGCTAAAAGTAATTCAGAATTTAGAATAAACTTCAAAATTAATGGAGACCTCAGACCAGGCCCCTTTATTCAGAACCCAACCCCTATTAACTGAACCTGGAGAATTAGAAAAATTAGCAATTCACTTTGTGTGAATCGCCTAATGTGCTCACTTTCATTTTACACATTGGAGAACATTACATCGGCCAGAGAATACTTACATGACCTCAAGTCCGGCCGGGTAGGTTTCCCCATAATAAATTTGAGTTATCACATCTCATGGTATAGCACAGCCAATCAGGAAGAACTATCACAGCCACTCAAAAAGCCAAGTCAGGAAATGCAGCAGCCATTTTGTCATGAATCTATATGTCGAGAAAGCATCACCACTCACAGCTTACTAAAGAAACAACCATAAAACACTGAAGAAACTATATAGATAGTGTGTGACAGCACATCAGGGAAGAATGGTTACCATCCATTTACCCACAGCCGTATTTATATATATATGAAGTTTTTTTTTATATTATTAAAGTTTTATTTGTACTATAGAGCTTGAAAGGGATTGGATACAATTCTAGGAGACCTCAAATTGTTATAGACGTCTTTTCAGAGCTAACTACTTGTTATGGCTAAATGCTGGTCTCAGTGTATGCGATTTTATCTTTGCATAATAAAGTTCCTGTTTTATTGGAACTTCAAAATAATGGATCTTTCTCCAATTTTCAATGATTAAGGGCAAATGGCACCCAATCGATAAACGTATTCATGGCCATGAGAAGACAGAACATTTGGGGAAAAAGCCAGCAGCAGTTTACAACTCATAAGTCACTTACAGCATTAGTTAAAACTTGTATACCAGCTGTATACTCCTGCTCAAATCAGTTACCTTGTAAGGAGACTTTGTAACCATCAAGCACGTTGCCTCCCAGTGAGTAAACTCCACTTGAACTGGTGCTTACTGATGTCTATCCACATTACTTTCTCCATCCCTGAGTGGAGAAGTAACTTAATCATCCAGTTCTTGGCCGATGTGTCCTTTATAGGGTATTACATGATCGGGCGATTTAGAATAAACATCTACAGATAACAAAATCTTTTTTTTCAAACTTGGTGTTCTTGAAATATGTCTAGACAAGAGGAAACTTAAGGAAAGACGCATCCTTATGTACTGGACTTTACATTAAAAAAGCATTTCTCCTCTTAATATATTGCAGTCATCATATTATACAGCACTCTGCACTTACAATTGCTCATTTTGCCTTTCTACCCAGCTAATACTTCTCTTTTCCATTAGGTCTATGACATCACGTGAATAAAAAGAGACTAGCTAAATTCGTATTGTAGGTTCCTTGTCCCTGACCAAGAAAACGGCAAAACCTTTTTGGCAAACTAAGGTCATCCTGGTATATGATGACAATATGCACTAAGCATAAAATAATAAGTTCCATTCCCTCTCCTCCTCCTCCGTCCAAGGAGACATCACAGCGCGTTTCCTGCCATCCCACATTTCATTAATATATCTAGTAATAACACCATCATTTCCCTGTGGATACGGCATGAATCATACAGAAGTAAGCGCACACATACACCATTAATAATGGAACTGAAGTACAACTGAATTGAAAATATGTAGCCGGCTCACCAGCCCAAGTTTTCTAACAAATGCTTCAATTAAAATGTCAGAAATAATTCTGCCTATAATGTTTGATTTGAAGGAATTCAAGAGGAAGCGATACATGACAAAATGTTCCATCCTGCGCGCTCCGTCCTCGGGGTCATGTCATTATAAGTGATTCTGCAGTCAAAAATAACGGTTTCATTTATACATCATCGCTCACTCGCAGGATGAACTAACATGATACGCAAAACTCCTCTGCTATCAAGATTTTATTAGTAATTCTTTTCCTTACTAAAAGCTCCTTTAGGGTCTCTAGAAATTCATTGGTCATATACTTGCATGAGTGATTTAAAGGAACAGTCCAGCTTGAATTAAAGGATATGAATATCTTCAGGGGTAATATTTATTTTATTTAAATTGATACAGTTTTTGGACCATTGGCTTCTACAACCTCTTTGTATCACATTACATTATTAGTACTGTTTTTGGACCATTGGCTTCTACAGCCTCTATGTTTCACAGTACATTATCAGTACAGTTTTTGGAGCTTTGGCTTCTACAACCTCTATGTATCACATTACATTATTAGTACCGTTTTTGGACCATTGGCTTCTACAGCCTCTATGTTTCACAGTACATTATCAGTACAGTTTTTGGAGCTTTGGCTTCTACAACCTCTATGTATCACATTACATTATTAGTACCGTTTTTGGACCATTGGCTTCTACAGCCTTTATGTTTCACAGTACATTATCAGTAGTTTTTGGAGATTTGGCTTCTACAACCTCTATGTATCACATTACATTATTAGTACCGTTTTTGGACCATTGGCTTCTACAGCCTCTACGTTTCACAGTACATTATTAGTACAGTTTTTGGACAGTTGTCTTCTACAGCCTCTATGTATCACAGTACATAACTGGCAGCAGAATAAATGAGCTGAAATCCGTCAGTAAACTGATTCTGGAGTTAGGGTCTGTAACCCCTATGTACGCTCTCGTGTATGATGTTCTAAGCTGATATATTACCAAACCAAAATATAAGTGAAATAGTCATAAATCGGCTAAGCAGATAGTGCAGAGGAAGAAAGATAAGGGCTACAGATCATGTTGTGAGATGAGCTCACTGAAAGATTTCCTTTTAATTTATTCTGCAATTTCCTGCGTACTATTGTAAGGCTCACCTTGTGAAGTGGACCTGCTAAGTCACAGGTCCTGGTTGGTACCCAGTGACCCTGGGAGTTGGTGCAGCTTCTAGGATGGCACGTGGGGAGTGAGTATGTAGCACATTTAGGAATCTTGGGAGCAGCAGGATGGATGAAGTGTAAGTCATCAGTGACTGAAGCGCAGTGTGCACAGAAGGTGTGGTACACCAAACTAAAGTCTTGAATCACAATCCTAATACACAGGTGTATGTCCTAATGGGCCTTAAATAGGATCATGGAGATGACGTCACTGAGCCAAGCTGGGCAACCTGCAAAACCCAACGTGGAGCACAACAGAGGGCACCAGACTGAGATGAAGGAAGCAGAGTCTGGGATACCTGGGACAGATCTGTAGTAACAATGATGTATAGATGGTGTATAAGCCCTGGTCAGAGCAGCAAGTGCTTCCGCAGGTAAGTGATAGATATTTTGTCCTTTTCATTTACTGCCTTTGGTCTAATATTGTCCAATCTTGGACAACCGCTACAACCATTTAGATTCTGCAGCTTGCATGTGCTATAATACATTTTGTTATGAATGTTTTAGAGATGAATTCTGAGCAGAAGCTCCCTCTGGTGGTTACAAACGGTACTGAACCATTCAATGAGGATTGGCAATCAGGGATTACAGACTGGCTGGATATAAGGGAGGTTTCCCCCATCATGGTTGCCGGTGATCAATTGTTCTTGTCTCAACGTTGTTTCCTGGTTCACTTGGAAGCTTGCTGAGTCTTGCCTCTTCTCCTGCTCTCAGATAAGATATTTTCTGTTTTTTGTTTTTGTGCTTGCCATTTGCATTTTTCTCTGCATTTCTGTGACGTTGGCCAGGTTCCCCTCCCCGGGGGGCTTGGGCTCCTGTCGGTTCCTCTGGAGCCACTGTTGTTTGTTCATTTGCCTTTTCCAGTTTTTTCTGTGGCTGCGGCTTAGCTTTGTTACACCAGAGAACTAATTTAGGTGGTAGAGGTCGTGTGATCTCAGGTGTTTTTGCAATTAGTAGCGTTGGCTTTTTTTTAGGGTTTTTTGGAATTGCAGTAAGTATCCTTCCTATCCTTTTCTGTCTAGGCAGATTGGGCCCCAGCGTTTGCTCATACTATTTTCTGTCTGTGCCTGTATTTCCTCTTGTCTAACCGCCATTACATGTTTGGGGGCTTCCTATGTTCTTTGGGGATCTGCTCCGGGGCAGATAGCTTTCCTCTTTCTATCTTTAGGTGTAGTTAGCCTCTCAGGCTGTGACGAGGCGTCTAGGACCAACGTAGGAATGCTCCACGGCTGCCTTTAGTTGTGGTGGTTAGTCAGGGTACTGCAATCCAGTAGATTCCAACCTCTCTGGTGTATTGCCATTTTTGCCTGCTCTCCTCAGCTACCAAAACATAACAACATTTAGTGTCAATCTTCACCATTAAGGTTCCTGTTGGTTCAGTCTCCAGCCCCTCTGGTCTTCGACTGAATCTAAGCTCAATTGTGATCATGATGAGTTTAGATTTTTGTTCAGGTGTAGATAGGACACACAGTAACGGGCCCCCTTGCACAAATAATTGCGGGCCGTTTGCAGTCCAATCACTCATCGCAATACAAAATTCCACCTGCATTGGAGGTGGTAATGGCCCCCTTACCTCTAAGGCTCGATGTACACATCTGTAGGAACCAGAGACTTTACCAACAAGAAGCCAGCTGCCGGGATTCACACTGAAGGGCATTGAGCAGCTTGTTATGTAATACATGTAAGCTGCAAAAGGTCATTTAAAAAAAAAATAAAAAAGTAAAAGTCAGAAATGATTTATCATGTTGCATGAAAAGCTATAAAAAATGAAAATGCAATTATGTCTGTAGCCTGAGAAACAAAACACTTTTTTATAACTTTTTTATTTTTTACATATAACCTTCACTCTTCGATAACGTTATATATACTGGTTCTAACCCAGTTCAACAGCGATGCAGCACATCCAGCCCGTTACGCCTCATCAGCTCCAGTTTCTTCTGAAAATAATTCGTTTTTTTTTCTTTTATGGAAAAAGCTTGTCCAAAGAAAGCAACATCACTGCTGGTGTTTTGAATAGAATCCAGAGGCAATAATCTCATTCCTCCCAAACAAGCTTCACCCCGTGTGTGTTTACCCAGAGTGGCTGCGAGAATAACAGATCCCGGCCTTACACCTACAGCACTTTAGTGGCATTAGCAGGCGGCCAGTGCTGTACATAGGACTGTGCCCGGATCCATATTATCCATACAGACGACCCGTCACCACCTATTCTCCTGAACTAAACCGAGACAAGTGGACAAGTCCTCTAAGCAATATTATAGTGACTCATCATTTAAATGTTTTTTTTTTTTTTGAAGGGGCGGTGCTCAAAAATATTTCCCTGTGTATGGTATGACTGGAGGTAACTTAGCCAGTGCCATTTATATACACAAATGAAAAACACAGATACCTTTTTCAAGAAAAAGTTTCAGATGCACACCCATCCGTTTTATCCTTTTAAAAATTGCAGTCATCATATTATATAGCACTGTGTGCTTACAATTGCTCATTTTGCCTTTCTACCCAGCTAATTCTTCTCTTTTCTCTGCTCTATGTAGAAACAGGAAGTGTTTGGTCCCTGAATTTATCATTCCTCTCTTCAACTCCTGACCCAGCTGCTCTCTCCTCCCACCTGTCAGGGACTTTTGCAGTGACTTATGACTCACACAGGGAAAATTGACCTCTTGTTTCTACATAGAGCTTAGAAGCTTAGAAGGACTCAGTTAGTCAATTTTAATTACGTGATGTCATAGACCTAATGGAAAAGAGAAAAACTAACTGGGTAGAAAGGCAAAATGAGCAATTGTAAGTACACAATATATTAAGAGGATACAAACACGGTGGTATTGGCTGTGTTATATGGCAGGCGCATGCTTCTAAAGGGTATGCCACACTGAACAATATCGCTAACGGGATCGCTAAAAAACGTCACTATTTAGCGATCCCGTTAGCGATGTTGTTCAGTGCGGCAGCTGCCAGCGACAAGCTTCCTGCTGTGATCTCGCTCGTCGCTGGAATCGTTCCGGACCCTATTTTCTCGTCGGCGCTCCCGCTGGGTAAGTATATATCGCTAGTGTGGCACCTTTTCTTAGCGATTTAGCGGTACTTTTGTACCGCTAAAGTCGTTAAGAAGATCGCTAACGGCGATAGCGTCGTTAACTATATCGCTAAATGTGGCCGCATTTAGCGATATAGAAACAATCCCGCTAGCGATCTCATTAGTATGCGTCGTTATCGTGATCGCTAGCAGGATTGTTTAGTGTGGCAGTACCTTAACAGCATACTCTGATCTCTGCTGTTTAATCACTTATTTGTTTAGTCTTTTACTTGATAACATACGGATACAAAATACAAAACCTGGATGATAAAGAAACAAGAAAGAAGAAGAATCGACGCCTTCGAAATGTGGTGCTGGAGACGGATGTTATCAATACTATGAATGGCAAGAGGAAAAAACAAACCAAGCCTGACATGTCACTGGAAGCAAGGATCACCAAACTATGACTTGCCTACTTTGGACACATCATTCGAAGAGAGCGATCACTGGAGAAAGACATCATGGTGGGAAGAATAGACGGAACAAGGCGAAGAGGAAGACCGGCAACCCGATGGCTTGATACTATCAAGATAATGGCGGAGAAGACCCTGGTGGACCTATCTAGGCTTACACAAGATCAATCTTCCTACAGAGCGTTCATCCATCAAGTCTCCATGGCTCAAGATAGAGCCGAAGACCATTACCATACCGATGGACTACCATGGAAGACAGGGCCCTACTAAAAGCCCCTGTCACCGCCATTTGTGTCCAGGGTTCATAAGCGATTTTTAATTTAACCATATACTGCAATGGTAAAGTACTGCAGGAAATTGTGGAAGCCATGAAATAATTGCAGGTGTGAATTTGTGAGTTTTACAATATACCAAAAATATAGTTAAAAAAGATTGTTCATTTTCCCATTCAGAAAATAAAAAATGAATACATTAAAAAAAAAGCATATTTGGCATCACTGCGTTCGTATAAGTCTGGTCTATGAAAACAAAATGATTTAACTCATATGTTTAATGTCTTAAAGAAAAAACGTTTGTAAAGGCAAAAGTACTACGTTTTAGTTACTGAAGCTCACCAAAAAAATGAATTAAAAAGGAATCAAAATGTCATATGTACCTCAAAATAGTATCAATAAAAATACAACTCACCTATGCAAACAAGCCCTATACAGTCCCATCAAAGGAAAGTATAAACGTTGTTATGGCTCTCAGAAAGTCACTTTTTTTTATAAAGCGTCACATTTTTAACATTTGTTAAACAAAACAAATTAAATAAATTAATATATATATAGAGTTATATTTATTTGGAACCTCTGTAATCGTACAACCTGCAGAAACATTTATCGCACATTGAATGTTGTATTAACGTAACACCAAAAAAAAATGCCGGAAATGTTTTTTTTAATTACTTTTTCACCACGTTTAGAATTTCTTTGCCCTGTTTTCTGTCCATAATATGGTAATAATAATAATAATAATAATCTTTATAGGTAAGGTAAGGCTACTGATGTCATTCAAAACTACTACTCATCCCATAAAAATGAAGCCACCATACGGCTGTGTCGATGGAGAAATAAAAAAAGTTTATGGCTCTTGGAAAAAGGAGAAGAAAAAAGAAATAAAACCACAAGAGGGAAAATTGGTGCTGACAGGAAGGGATTAAAACAAATAATCACATAACATTATAATTTGTGTGTGATCTGATGCCCATAACTTGTGAATAGGGATGAGCGGACCCAAGAAGTTCGGGTTCTGGTACCCTACCCGAACGTTATTTGAATATTCAGTTCCGGTACCAGAACTTTACCAGAACTCCATTGAAAATAATGAGGACCTGAACTTTTGAGATGGAAAATTCTCTCTCTCTCTCCTATCCCTCTCTCTTGCACCAAAACGTTGAACATTGCAACCGACTTCTTGGAGAAGTCCATGTTTGGCGTCTAGCATCAGAAACTATTTGTCCGCTACGAGCTTTGAACTTTTAAGTTCAGATTTGCTCATCTATACTTGTGACTATTGCCACCAATCACTAGACTTAGCTGCTTTGTGCTTACTCACCCACTTCCGTCCAATGCTTGACTGCATTGTTCATGTCCCAGTCCTGTAACATCAGGGGGGAGCACTAGATAGGCCCAGCACTGGGTTTTCACAGGTTAGTAATGCCTATTTTAGTATTATCCAACATTTCCTATTGACCTGAAAATGGACAACCGCCCTTAAGTGGGTTCCTTCTGTAGAACAGAAGAAAATAACTGTTTAATCTTTGGTGATGGAATTTGGGTAAATCAGAGAAATGGATCCATCTTATTAGATATCTATCCTGAGATGTAAAATCAAGACATAGCAAACATTTATATTGCTGCTGTCCAGCAGAAAATCTGGTAGACCAAATCTAGGGAACCAAATACATGTGCATACCCTGATGAGGGGCAAAAACCCCGAAACATGTGTCTGAAAATTGAGATTCTGGTTTGGCTTTTAACTTATGTCATGTGGCAAAGCTCAAAGGGTTGATATTGACTTTTAGACTTGCTACATTGCTATTGATCGGAAGAAGCAATTTGCACCATACAATCCTGGCATGTAGCAGTTCTGATAATTTCGGAGGAATCCTAGGAAAACCAAGCAATGTTTTTTTCCGGTGGTCAGGGCATGCGTATAAGAAAGAGGTCTAGGATCAAACAGAATATCCCTATTAACCCAACTCAGAGACAAACACCCGTCTATTACTTTCAGCCGTCTCTTTGCCCGAAGGTAAACACTTTGCTTCTTTCGCGAACACTGTTTGCATTGTTCCCACCCAAGGAAGCAACAGAATAACCAAACCCACGCCGTGCAAAAAAGCAGAAGAAAACACTTTAGGGAGGAGAGATGAATAAAGACAGAGGTTACAGGAAATGGCAGACATTTTTCGTTGAATTAAATCATTAAGACTGACCTGAAAAAGCTAAGAGTGAGGGAGGAAACAACTGGATATATTTAGGTCACAAGAAACAGCCAAGTGGGGAGCTGTAAGCAATTATCATAAATGAGCGTTGTTCTTTTAAGCCTGACCACCATGCACGCTCCCATGATGCTCTCCGCCGATTGTAAAAACAGATGCATTATTAAGGCTCCATTCACGGAGTTATTAACTAATACAAATGTCAGGACGTTTAGAAACCAACATCTGTTACCGGCGATGCAAACGGAGGAATCATCCGAAAAAAAACCCCTAAACAATAACGATCATAATAACGGGACGGCAGGACGATCCATAAAACATACATGTTTGGTTCTCGTTGCGGTCGGCCGGTCTCATAATAATATTTTCAGGGAATCACCCCATGCATTTGATACAACTTGGCGCTCGCTTGGTGTTTTCTTTTAACACAGCAGGGATTTTTGTCATCCTGCCACGGCAATGATGTGTTCGGAGCGACTCTTGGGAATTATCTAGGAGGGAACATTACATTAGAACAGATATTTACTAGCCTTAAATTGGAACAACTGAAATAACAAGTATTGTTACTGTGCAACAAGGGTGTGAAATCCCCAGGAATAAACATGTGTATTTCAGATTCAGTTTCAAAGGCTTTGTCTTCTATTAAAAAAAAATAACAATAATAATATTAATATTAATAACTAGTCTTACCCTGGGTAAGAAGTTTTTACAAAAGTTATAAGACTTTACCAGAACTTCAATAAAACTTTATCAAAGAAGCACTCTTCCTCCTATCAGCATTTTTATCCTCTTAACATATATTGTAGTCATCATATTATGTAGCGCTGTGTACTTACAATTGCTCGTTTTGCCTTTTTACACAACTAATTATTCTCTTTTCTCTGCTAAATGTAGAAACAGGATGTCAGGATTCGAACCCAGCAGCTCTTGTGGCAGCTCTTCCATCTGAGCTATTCAGCTCGCTGGACAGTCCCTTGCTAACCCAGATACATGTACCTGTATTGTTTCTGATTTTCTCCACACTGAGTTCCTGATTGCCTCCACCCTGAGTTCCTGATTGACTCCACACTGAGTTCCTGATTGGCTCCACACTGATTGAACACCCGACTTAAACATGGCGTTGCACTTCATATTACTTGTGAGATTATTGAGCTACCAGCCTTTAGTCACACTTCCTTTCACCTGCTCCTTCATGCTAAGATTATACTGCTGCTTCCGTGTACCGATCTCTGTCTATTCCTGACTATGCTACCTGCTGCTTCTTTAAGCTAAATTGCTGCTCTGTGTACCGACTCTTTGGCTATTCCTGCTTGCGATACCTGCCGATGCTGACCCTAGTGGTTGCAATACTTCTACTCCAACCCATGTCAGTCCATGACACAGGAGGAAGTCTCTTGTCTCGGCACTTATCATTCTCTTCTTCAACTCCTGACCCAGCTGCTCCCTGCTTCCCACCACTGGCAGGGGCTTTTGTAGTGACTAATGAGTCACTCAGGGAAAATTGACCTGTTTCTCCATAGAGCTTAGAAGAATTCATTGCTCAGTTATTAATTACATGATATCATAGACCTAATGGAAAAGAGAAGAATTATCCGGGTAGAAAGGAACAATGAGCAATTGCAATAGATTAATAGGATGAAAATGGTAATGGGAGGAGGAGGAGTGCTTCTTTAACATGCATGGATTGAAATACTGCTGAAATGTGGACTGAAGCAGCAAAATCCGTTACAGTTAAAAGGGTTATTGCCTTTAATGGCTAACTGAAAAGAAGGCAACAAATACAGCGGAAAGTGAGGATTCTCATCTTATACAATTGTGACCATTTTGACCATGATTTATAATTAATCTCTTTATTCTTTGAGTCTATCCTGTCCCTGTTCATATGGAGTTATAGATCCATTTCCATTCTGGTTGGGATTCCCTTGTATCCACTTTTTTTATTGTTCCTTTTTATTTTTGATGGTGAAAATCTCAACTACAAGTCATATATATATATATATATATATATATTTATATTTATACCTTTTTAGTCATTTTTTAAATCATTTTATTGATCTGGAAGTGTGGCACATCAACTTGGTGGGTCAGGATATCTTCAGTTCATACATTTTTTGAGCGAGTTCCATAATTTGATCTTTTTCCGGTCTTCTTTTTTCGATTTCATACAATTTTTTTCTTCAATTCTTCTTCTTTATGAATATATCTATAAATGAGAATAAAGTGTTATATTTATCTATTTTACAAACTTATATATTACATCCTGAATTGTCATTTGCTGTATCATGCGTCAGCTTTATGAACTTTGACACTGTTGGACATGTGATTCCCTTTGGCGCCAGATTTGGAATCTATTTTAGCAGTTTGTAGTGATATTGTACTCTAATAGCATCTCCTGAGGAAGAGGTCTGATTTGACTTCGAAACGCGTTGAGAATTGAACATCATTTATTATCTTCTACACAGCTAGACCGTTATTTATACAGCAGCGCGGATGAAACCCCCAAAATTTTGCATTTTTCTTACTTGTATCCACTTTTGTCATTTATTTCCACATAGTTAAGCTCCTTTTTACCTAACTATAATGAAATGATGTCACTTTATTATGGAGCTGGAAGACCCTTAACCCTTTGTTTTATTAGACAGCTGACATTGCTCTCTTTTTGCTCTTCCAGTCTGTACATTATTCCCACGTTTCCGATCTTACTGTATTTTCTGCTTTTTTTGTATTTACTCTGCGTTAATTTACAATCGGAGACATTGGAAGCTGAACCCAAGGAGGTTTTCCCTGTGAGCGCTGCTGCTCGGATTTTCTGATGCTTCGCGCTTTTGACTAATGATGTTCAGGGATTATTGTGCCGTATCAATGGACGCCACTCCTTGATGGATGCAATCCTGTGTTTTATTTTTGTCCAGATAAAATAAAAAATTGTTAAAGGTACTCAAATTAGTAAGTTATGAAACTTACTGAGATAGTTTACGCCTAAAAGGTGCCCAAAACTTTAGCAACACGTTCCAAGTCTTTGCAAATAGTTTCCAGGTTAGTGTCCAACACATGACAGTGTCTCCTGTGTCAGTAAATGACTGGAGCTGTGTGTGAAGGTCCTCATTTTAATAGACCCCTTATCTGTCTAAAAATTGGCAGCGATAGAGAAGGAAGTTTGCTTAGTTACTGAAATTAACTAGTCAGCCAGCCCCCTTCACCCACAGCCCCGGGCACATGCCACACGAAACGGAAAAGAACTTGTAGGTAACGAAACTGCCGATGAATCAAATTCTATTCACCCCTTAATCTTGTGCTATTTTCCTCTTGACACTAGGAAAAAACCTTTTTAGATGCGATAAATTAGTGATCAGCGGGATTCAACCGTTGGGATCGGCACCAGTCGGCACAATGAGGAATTTTTTTCCCTGACAGGGCACTTTTGTACCCACTACAAAATGGAGTAGCAGGTCGGATGCCAGACAACCATTTGGTTATTTCTGTAGGGGCCTGATGAAAAAAAAGTCGCTTTTGGCAGTGCCATCGAATGAATGTAGCACTGGATAAGCGTGCGCACCGGCGCTGCAATTTTAAAAGTTCCCTTTTATGCTGATCGGTGCGTGTCCCAACAATTGAACCCTGGCGATCAACAATTTATCACCTAACCCATGGAGAGGTGGTAAGTCAGAACTTGTTTTGACCAGTCCACCTATTACACAGCTGTCCCGGGTATCCCGGACTCAGCTTCCTTCACCTCAGTCTGGTGCCCTCTGTTGTGCTCCACGTCGGGTTTTGTAGGTTTCCCACCTTGGCTCAGTGTTGTCATCTCCATGATCCTATTTAAGGCCCATTAGGGCACACACCTGTGTCTTTGGATTGTGATTTGGTGGACTCCACTTGCTGTGCATATCGTGTTAACCTGCTTCTATCCCTGCTGACCTGCTGACTTCACTTCACCCGTCCTGTTGCTCCCAGGATTTCTGAGGCTCCACATCCTCGCTTCTCACATACATATTGCCAGCTACACCAATGCCAGGGTTTTGTGTGTCCACCGAGACCTGGGGCTTCGTGGGTCCACGTCACAAGATGAGCCTAACACCATCACATTATCTTTTTGTGAATTATGGGAACCGAAATATTCATACCAGAATTTAGAACCCAGAACCTACTCCAGTCTTCATCATCGCTCTATGGATGAGCCACACCTGGTGCTGTCATTGCGGACTGTTACGCACCAGTCCCACATCCGGTCTTTACTCCCCTCTACCCGGTCCCCTGAACTCTGTTGTGCTCCACATCGTGCTTTGCAGATGGCTCGGCATGATCCCATGTGATCCTCTACCTGGCCTTATTTAAGGCCTACCAAGACACACATCTATGTCTACGTATTAAAACTTTTACCTTTCTACAGTGTCTGGACCTCTGTTACCCTTTCCCGGTCTCCTGTCAGCCTTCGGTTTTCAGAACCTGTCTGCAATCTCCAGGACCTCTGCTACATGTTCTCAGTCGCCTGCCCACCTGTGGTCTCCAGGATCTTTGCTACTGTCTGCTATCTCTGGGACTTGTGCTACCTGTCTGCGGTCTCCTGTCTGCCTGCAGTTTTCAGGACCTCTGTTAGTGTCTGTGCTCTCCAGAACCTCTGCTACTTATCTGCAGTCTCCAGGACCTGTGATACCTGTCTGCAATCTCCATGACCTCTGCTACCTGTTCCTGGTCGCCTGCCCACCTGCTGTCTCCAGGATCTTTGCTACTTGTCCGCTATCTCTTGGACTTGTACTACCTGTCTGCGATCTCCTTTCTGCCTGTGATTTTCAGGACCTCTGCTACCTGTCTGCGCTCTCCAGGACCTCTGCTACCTGTCTACACTCTCCAGGACCTCTGCTACCTGTCTGCGCTCTCCAGGACCTCTGTTACCTGTTAATGGTCGCGTGCCCACCTGCTGTCTTCAGGATCTTTGCTACCTGTCTGCTATCTCTGGGACTTGTACTACCTGTCTGCTGTCTTCTTTCTGCCTGTGGTTTTCTGGACCTCTGCTACCTGTCTGCGCTCTCCAGAACCTCTGCTACTTATCTGCGCTCTCCAGGACCTCTGCTACCTGTCTGCAATCTCCAGGACCTCGGATACCTGAATAGTCTGAGGCGGAAATAAGGTCTCCTGACATTATAAAGGTGTTATCTCTGCTCGGTAGTGCACTCTTTGAGACAATTTTGTGACCAAGCCCATACTTGTGCCACCAATACATAGTCATTGTTCCATCACTGCTTCCACCACCTGATTGTCTATCATACTTTGCATTTGGTTTATTTTCCTGCAATACAGACTCCTTCTTCTTTTCCTAATTTCACCCTACATGTAACTCCCTTATGCTCTGCTATGGAGAAGAATTAATCCAGCATTTTGGGGAATCGATATGCATGAAGGCAGCTGGCCAGTGTCATTCTTCTGGATTCTTTTAAGGTCGAGAAGCAAAATAAATCACATGTATTAGATACTCACCTGACTCCTTATTCCGCCATAGCTCCATGGTCTTCCTCGCGGTCAATTTAGTGACAATGCACATAATTGACATTAATTATGTGTTTGCCCCTCCAATTGATTATGTTGCCTCAATGATGGAAGAACCAAATACCTGCACGGAGGACATTGGAGCTGTAGCAGCATAAGGTATCAAGAGACAATCCAGGACAAGTGAGTATCATTTTTTTCAAGTTTTCTTTCATCTCTGTTTATTTTACTTTGGGGGTCTGGAAACTCAGAGCATTAAAACAAATTTCGATTTGGACTGAATTTGTTGAGACCAGATTGAACCTGATGGTCAAATCAATCAAAACCGATTTGGAAGATTTGCTCATATGATGTATCAGTGCAGAATGACATCAGCAGCTAGCGTTCATACCTTCTGTGCCTGCTTTGGTAAAAGTGTGATTATCCTTCACCTCTATATTCCCCTAAGTAGACAATGTTAGTATGCAATCTTTTACATTATAACTGTTTGACTGTGTAATCATCATCAGTAACTGTGATAGGAGTTTCTGTTCTCGCTTCCTTTTCTTCATGGTGAAAGTGTTTTGTATATTATATGCAGCAATAATATACAGAAATGACATGGTTATGAAGGGTCATGACCTAACAACTGAAAGAATACATGATATTTTAGATGCTAAAGAGCAACAAAATAAGGTATTTCTCCCTGGATTATATATATATATATATATATATATATATAATATATATATATATGATATAAGTAAAAAAGTTAGGTATGCTAAGGTCAAATCCTAGCTCCATAGGTCTTGATTGGAGTTCACCTGCAGTGTTTTATATTGAACCAGGAAGGTGCTGTTTGGGGGCAATCAGTTTGCTGCTGGCCAAAACTGAGCGAGGAGCAGTGTCTGAGGGTGAGAAGTGGACTTGGACTAAACCCGAAAGTCGGATGAGTAACTGGATGGGTGAGCATGTTCTGTCATCATATGGACAGTTTTACTTTTCCTTTGCTTGACGTTATGCTGGAAGAAAGCTGTATATTTTGCTTTCTGCTGGAAGTGTTTCAAACTTTAATAAACCTTCCTGTGCGCTGTAAGAACTTTATGCCTGTGAGTGAACACTGCCGACTGCCAAAGAGCTAAATCCCTGCAGTACATATATATTGTTAGTTGGATTTTTGCAACCTGCTTGTCGTGATACCCTCGGGAGTACCGCAACCCCCGTTTCCTTAAAATGCGCTGCGACGTAGTGACCGTGCGACCTGCATCACGTCCAAAGTCACCGTGCGGCCCCAAAGACTGCAGAATTAGTAAATCCCCCAAAACTGTTTATCAGATTAAAGAAATCCCCTGCACACTGCTGTATTTTCAGTAGGGAACAGTTACGGGACTTGACAGTCTCCCTTTAAATTAGTATAGGGTCTAAGGCCATCTACAATGGGACACCATGGCTTAAGGCCGTCTACAAGGGGACACCATGGCTTAAGGCCGTCTACAAGGGGACACCATGGCTTAAGGCCATCTACAAGGGGACACCATGGCTTAATGCCGTCTACAAGGGGACACCATGGCTTGAGGCCGTCTACAAGGGTACACCATGGCTTGAGCCCGTCTACAAGGGGACACCATGGCTTAAGGCCATCTACAAGGGGACACCATGGCTTGAGCCCATCTACAAGGGGACACCATGGCTTAAGGCCATCTACAAGGGGACACCATGGCTTAAGGCCGTCTACAAGGGGACACCATGGCTTAAGGCCATCTACAAGGGGACACCATGGCTTAATGCCGTCTACAAGGGGACACCATGGCTTGAGGCCGTCTACAAGGGTACACCATGGCTTGAGCCCGTCTACAAGGGGACACCATGGCTTAAGGCCGTCTACAAGGGGACACCATGGCTTGAGCCCATCTACAAGGGGACACCATGGCTTAAGGCCGTCTACAAGGGGACACCATGGCTTAAGGGATTGTTTCTTTCCACTTTTTGTAGTTGAGCTTCTCGTGAACCAGACACAACAGATGATTGAAAGAAAACTTGAGATGTTTGTTCCTTTCTATGTTTCAAGTAAACAAACTATTGGGTAATTGTCTCTTATCTGCCAGTAATCGCCATGTTTCCAGCCTTGTTACAACAGTTTCCTCTGCTACTGGCGATGTGTCCTCTTATCTCCAGGGAGGACTGTGGTTTGTACTGTCCTTCAGGTCAAAAGCCACTTACAAGTTCCCTGCGCCAACCTTGGGCCTGTTAGTAAATAGTAATCATCATGTCCCTTCTCCCATAAACACGGATAATGGAGCCTTTCCTCCGGCCATTCTTCATCCGCTTTATTGCTCTTCACTGCACTTTGTCCAACTCCATCGTGATGTTTTATGGTGAAGGACACAGAACTATCCTCACTGCTTAGGGTGTAGCTTTACTAAGTAGTTTCATAGGGGACACTGTTATTAATTTCCTTCCTTCTCCATGCTCACGGATACAATAGCGTCTTGAGAATCGTAACAGTTCTTCCTTAAGATATTTTTTCCATTGCTTTTATACTTAAAACTAATGTAACGGAAATGTGTAGATTGAAGAAACTTTTTTTTCTATAAGGCTATGTTCACACGTTGTGATTTTGCTGCCTTTTTTTTTAGCAGGCCAAAAATGCTGGAAGCCGTTACTGCAAAAAAGCACGTTTTGCAGCATTTTTTGCTGTGTTTTTTGCTGCCTATTTTCTGTGTTTTTTGCTGCATTTTTTTGTCTCTTGTGCATGTTGATAAAGTTTAGTGGCCCCCCCCCAAAAAAAACATGACGCAACTACCTTAAGGTTTTTGCACCCAAAACGCAGCAAAACCTGATACCTGCGTTTTTGCTGTTTTGTTTTTTTGCACTTCCTATGGGTGAAAAAACACTGGAAGAAGTGACATTCTGCAGTTTGCAAAAACGCATTTTCCAAATCAGTCAGAAAAAAGAACAATGTGTGTGCATGAGATTTCTGAAATCTCATAGGCTTCGCCGGTACTATAAAACACAGTTTAAAATTTGCATAAGCAAACGCAACGTGTGAACATAGCCCAACAGCGTCACTCTTGTCCATAGGCTGTGTCTGTTATTGCGGCTCAGCCCTATTCACACCGGATAATAAAAAATATGAGACCCAGCTCCATTTTCTGGCAATTGATAAGCAATTACTATTTTTTTTTTTATTTACTTAAATGCATGCGTTTAGGGTTAAAAATGATTTATTTTTTTTGCAATTGCCTTTCATTAAAAATGTTGCACCTTTTCTCTCTTTTTATTCTGCACATTTAAATTTGATTTGGTGCGTGCTGATAATTCAGCTGAAAAGAGAAAGCAAAAACACAGACCTCTTCAGAGCAAGCTCACTGATGGATACTCAGTCAACTCATTCTGCAGCCAGCCATAAACAGTGACACATAGAGGCAATAATAAGCAAATGATGGAACATTTTTTATGAAACCTAATTGTAAAATTGTTTTTTTGAGCCCCAATACATGAGAACAGTCAGATAATAAGACTAAAAACAGTAACAGCCTAAGTGTCCTCTTAGTTATCATTTGTAGCAATTGTATAATTCATTTGATCTTTACTGATACATTTTACCAAATTATCAGGACAGGAAAATAATTTGTGCTGCTGATGTATCAGAATACAAGGGAATAGCTAAACTGATCCAAGTCATAGCTCTTGCGGTGTTTACTAGGGCGAACGTTGGCTTGGTCCACGGTCCGGAACCATGGGTTTACGGGGAATTCGTGTCTAGCCCGCCCTTCTGACGCCGATCTTTCGAGGTGTCAGGACCTCGAAACCTCGGAAGAGCCGGGACTAGCCGTTTAATTATGTGCGCGACCCGTGCCGCAATAGACAGCCGGTCTAAAAGCGCGTCACATGTCGTTTACGCAGTCTGCACTCGATGTACGCATGTGAGAGGATTTGAAATCCCCCCCTTGCTGTAACTTGGCCTGGTGCTGCAGGCACGCCAACGCAGCGTTCCTGACCGTGGAACTCACCTAGGCGGTCAATGCGGAATCAACGACTGAATGCGATGAATCGATGCGTCTGCCTATGTATCTTGGACAGCTCGTATCCGTTTTTGTGGTCCGTTTTAAACGTCCGTGTGCAATTGCAGCATGCTGCGATTGTCACCGATTGTGGGTCGACTATCGCCAATGCAAGTCTATGGGAGCGATGAAAAATCGGATTACAAACGGACCGCATGTGTGACTTGCGATGAAATCGCATCACTATCCCAGGTGTCAGGAAATTGCATCAGGATAATTGCCAGGAAGGGCTGACATGCTAATTAGGCTACGAAAATTCAAACCCAAACAGGAAACCGCCTCCACGGAGTCCAGAACCATGGCCAGTCACATCAATGTGGAGATGTTGATCGTTCTGGTCCAGGAGAGGCCAGAACTTTGGGACCAGCGGGATCCAAATTATTCAAACCGGTCGCGGAAGGACGCGGCTTGGAGGAGAATATGTGGACAGATGTTCCCGGATTTTGGCGACAGGTCTAGGGAGGAGCAAGAACGCATTAGTAAGTAACGACTTGAAACCGCTTACAATACTGTTTGACCACTCAGTATGTTGCAACAGCAATGTGTTATAATGTCCCTGTACCCTTATATGTGAACCCGAAATGTGTTGAATAAATCAGTTATTCCTGTTGAACCCCCAATGCTATGTGAGAAATCCAAGCACATGTAATATTTAGCTCCTGCCACCAAATCCACAAATATTTAAATGCAAGTGGAAAAAGTGTAACTTCAAAAATGCACAGACTAAAAACATGTAGAGGTAACGTTTCCACCCTGCAATGGGTGTTTCTCAAACCTTAAGGAACATAACTCAAAAGGAACAGAGGAGGCCACTGTGGGATATGATAATTAGAAAACGCTCCATTCCATATATACGGGAATCACACAGGGCAGGGACCAACTGAAGGTCCTGGTATGATGAATGTTCATGTGCCGTCTGTGTTGGTGTGATATTTAGGTCCTACTGCAATGGTGGCCAAATGAAAGTTTTACATTTGTATGTGTCCCTTTTGTTAATTCCATTGCTGTGTGCCAAATAAATGCTAATTATTGTGACACATATGTCATACAGCTTTCTATGTATGAACCCTTGTAATATTAATTATTTATTTTACCTACATACAATATGTATTGCTGTTCTATACCCCTATAGCAGATTAAAAAAGTAATATCTTGCAGTTGTAGGGTTATTTTTTTGTAAAATACATTACAAGGGCACATAATTTAACAATGTTATTGTCTCGGTTAATTTTTCAGCCTCAGATGTTACAAGACGTTGGCGCAGCTGTAGAGACTGCTACAGGAGAGAGAGACAGCTGAGGGGGCGCAGTGGGGCAAGCAGCAACACTAAGCGCAAATATGTGTATTTTGATCGACTTAATTTTCTTGCTCCAGCTCTGGATTTGCGACCGTAAGTTTATGTCTGTATAAAGTTTATATGATTTTTAACAAATAAATTTTAATAAATTTTTCTTATTCTCTAGCACCGAGTCAAACCTTACAGACAGAGAGCCAGCTTCTGACTCGGAGGCAGTTATCGACCCTGTGGGGGATGTTGAGGAGGCTGGCCCATCTTCAGCACCAAGTGCAGCGCAGCAGCATCACCACCACCACCACCACCAGTGGAGTCTGAGAGATTGGCTGTACAGTCGCAAGACCCTCCCCTGAGCAGCAGCCCTGGTAGGCCCCTGGATGCTGCTTCGCCTACAGCAGATGTTGCACGGCGACCAAGGCGTAGAAGAGAAGGAGTTGGTTCTGTCACAAGGAGGCAGGTGGACCGAGGAGTGCTGGACTATTTGTCCACTGTAGCTAATGATGATGGTGAGGAGGGATTTTGCCGCAGTCTGGCCCATTACCTCCGGGCGATTCCAAGACAGCACATACTGCGGATCCGAAGTGCACTGCATATTGTGTTGGATGCTGGAACACCGCCTAATGATCCAACCAACCTACTCAATTATCTTGATAGATGGGTGGTTGGTCCCGAAAATGTTTTTAGATTGTTGGGTCAAAATCCCTCACAATCTGCATCAGCCTCTGATCCTCCTCCTCATCATCATCCTCCTCCTCCACCTCCTCCTTGTGTCCAACAGAACCCAACTCCTCCTCCTCATCCTACTGCTGCTTCTTCTTTATACGGAGCTAACCAGATCCAAGCCATGGCACAGAGTGCACAGTCACAATATGTCCACTCGACCATACCCAGTGTTCAATGCTGGCCACAACATGGGTATGGTCGACATGGGCATTTTGGGGGCTATAGTGTAAGTGGGCAGTCATATTATGACTACCCACAACAGTTCCAAAACTTACCATACCCAAACCCACATCCAGAGCAAGCCAGAAGCATGCAGCAAACTGCTCAGTCAGCCACCACTCATGGTGACACAGTGTCTGGAGAACAGTCTAGCAGCCCTCACAAGCTGGACTTCCACCTTCACCACCACACACCTACCAGCAGTTATAGGTGTTATGTATATATTATGTTTATGTTTTAAGTTATAAAATTTTCCTCTGTTTATCTGCTGAGAAGTTATCAGCAAATATGTTTCTAAAAAATTGGGACACATTATTCCTTTATCATTATGTTTAAAGCCACTTAACATAACAATAGACATAAAAAAAAAATTAAGTGGCATTGATTGTATGTGATTATTTCAAAAGGTGATGGGCTGCGTAACTTACACACAACATGACAAGAAAAACATCACAACATATACAATAAAGTGAGAAGAAATATCTTTATGACACAGCAACATAGGCACACTACATGTGTAATAATGCCTCCTCTTGCCAGGCAGTAGCACCCTCATGGGACACAAAATATTGTGTGAACACATCACGTACTTTTATGCCTGAAGGTGGACGACGGGGATGGATGGGTGGTGACATAGGCAAAGACACATTCACAGAGGTTAATTCACCCACATGTTGAGAGGAGCATTCATGGATTCTACAAAAATTATGTAGGACCACACATGCTTTGAGGACCACATTAACATTATCTTCACTCAGTTGAATTGCAGATTGAAGTACCCGCCATTTAGCACAAAGAATTCCAAATGTGCACTCCACCAGACGCCGAGCACGTGACAGGCGACAATTAAATATTCTACGGCGATGGGTGAGATAGCGACGGGGATATGGCCTCATTACATTACGGCTTAATTGAAAGGCCTCATCCGCTACTATAACATAAGGCACATGTTCTGCAATAGAGTCAGTAAGTTGACTTGCTGGAGGTAGGTCCAGTTGGTTATTGCGTATCCGCCTACCCATTATGGAAGTATTGAAGACTCTTGAGTCTCCAGTCCTTCCATAGGCCCCAATGTCTACAATTATAAACATGTAGTTTGTGTCGACCAAGGCCAACAAAACAACAGAAAAATATTGTTTGTAATTGAAGAATTGGGAGCCTGAGTTAGGAGGTTTACGAACACGTATGTGCTTGCCGTCCAGGGCTCCTATACAGTGTGGAAACTGGCAATTTTGTGCAAAACCCTGTGCTATCCTCAACCAGTCACTCATTTTGGGTTCAGGCATGACTTCTTCATGTAGTCTGTTCCAAATTTCCACACAAGTTGACCGCACAATGCCTGAAATTGTTGATCTGCCTATTAGGAACTCTAAGTGCAGAGCAGCGTAGGACATGCCAGTAGAAAGGAACCTGTAACACACATAGAACATGGACAAATCAGTTTTAAAAATAAAAAACATTCACAACACTTACAATGCTTGAGTTTGTTACAGCACACATGCTGGAAATTAGATTACAATCCATGGCTTCTGTAGAATACACCATAGACAATAAATGAGATAGCTAACGTTGAGAAATACATTACACACATTATAAGTTTACAAGAACTGTGCTCCAACACTTGCAAAGTGAGTATGTGGATGAAAACATCATCAACATATCGTTGACACACATACCTTATTGTTAGGAGAAGACGTTCCTCGGCAGAAATTGCTTTTCTCATACTGGTGTCTTGAAATGTAATCCCAGGGCGCACAATGTCAAGCAGCGTATCAAAGGTAGCTATGGTCATGCGACAATATAGAAAAAACTTATCTCCATGGCTACGCAGTGACAAATATAGGCGTTGAAAATGGCCTTTTGTTATCCTTCTTGTCAAAAGTGGATGCACCCACATCCTTCGTGTAAGGTTCTTTGTCTCTGTTGACATGTTCCTTGAAACTCAGTTTTCCGTCGGCCATTTTGCTTTCTGTCTTTCTGCAGCTCTTGCCCTCAGTTAATATGGAGTTTCCAGTTTTCATGTTCCCGCCCTGATTCTTCCCTCTTGCTTCTTAAGCAGCCTCAGCTGAACAATCAGTGCTCCTGAATCAAGCCTCAGTCAGTCTGTGACCTTACTCCTGGAAGCCTTGGACTTGTACTCCAGCTATTCCCTACTGAGGAACCTTGGAACACTTTTGAACTCTGGAAACCTGCTGTTTGGTGAATCCATGTTTGCAGAGGAATTACGGTACAGAGAAGAGATCCTGAACCTGCTTTGGAGATTTATTGTAGTGCTTGAAGTTACTCTGGCCTGCTGTGTCTCCTGTCGCTGTTCCTGCAAACTGTGTGAACTTTTCAGCATGCTTGTATGAAGTAATACAAGTCATTTCATTTCAACCTATGTCTCCTGTGTTTTCCTCGCACCCAAGCACAAGACGCTATAGGAACTGTACACTATACATGACAAGATTCAGGAGCCAATGTTTAGTGTCTGCTGGGTCTGGGAAAGCCGTGTCTGCTGTGACTGTGGATATCAGATGTCCGTTTAATACCTTATGTGATGACAGTGGTTGTGACTTCTCACAACCATTCCAGGTGAGCGCATTCTCTTAAAATTTTACTCTGGAGTGTTACCACAGGTAAACACTATTGTTTTTTTTTTTTTTCCTCTTCCAGCACTTCTGCCTTAAAAGATCTGGAAGATGGAGGCCCGCATAAAGGAACTTTGCGGAGTGACTGATACAATCCTTTTGTGTGGCCCAGCTATGTAAGGCACACATAAAATCCAGGAGAGTGCACAGGAAGGTAATTGCAATGCTTGATATGCATTCACTGCCACTCACTCTTTCAGACACACCCATCTGAGATATAGGAGGGAGTGACACGTAGCAGAGGGGAGAGAGTCAGTCAACCTAGGAGGGAGAGCAGTGGAATCTGTTTCCTGTCTTCGGACAGATCAGTTCAGTGTCAGTCCAGTCGGGACTTAGAGGATACTGAGGGCTGCTCAGCGAGCCCTAGAGAAAGTTGACTCGCCATCGAAAGCTACAAGTGCTTATGTTAAGAGCGGGAAGCAGGGCGAAGGGCGCAGTGGAGAAGACAGAGAGAAGTGCTACAGGTATTGGATTACCTGCACTAAATTGCCGGACACCGGGGTCCGAAGCGTTGCTAGAGTTTCAAGCTTAGTAACAAGAAAACCGGAGGCATCTGGACTACAGGTCGCAGAGTGCAGCCCAAAGTGTCAATACGTAACTGGAGTCAGGGAGAACGGGGACTTTGAGTCAAGCGCAGACAAAAGTAAGGACTTAGTTCTCACCACTTAGAAGGCTCCACCACAATGTTGGCCGGGCATTACAGCTATTGAGAAAGCTGGAGAGTTCAGAGTTAACTCCGCTTCACGCAAGTTGGACTCACATGTATATGGAAGTAAAGGAGGCCTCTAACCTGCTCAGCGGTTACCCGAATGTGCACTCTCCACCCCGACCAGCTCCCCGGGACCTGCTTGAACCATCTACCAGTAAAAGGTATGAAAAGAAGCTGCATTGTGTGTGACTGAATTCTTATCTACACCCTGCATCACCACCATAGACTTCCAGGGACCAGTCTCACCTGTGGGAGACCTACCACCCAGCTGCCCCCATAACATCCCCTGTGAAGATCCTTATAGCAGCGCTGGTACAATTGACCAGATACCACAGGTGGCGTCACGAACTACCTATCCTAATAATCCCCTGTAAATATCCCCCCCATTGTATGAGCGCCCAGGGCCACGGACCGAGTCCTGCTGCCAGTGACAAATCCCATAGACTTTCATGGGCTCGGTGCCGAGTACCCCATTGCCCTGGTACTAAGGGCGACTCATCTTTGGCGTCACGAACAGGATGAGAAACTTGCAATTGTGAGTCCTGTGTGCCTATTGAACTGTTTTGTGAGAAAAAGACTGTTTGCTGCATTTGGCGCCAAATACCGCCATTTTGCCGCCATGTTGGCGCCCTGAGGCGCTGGTGAAGAAGGTGGGCGTGCATTCGTGGGCGTGTACCCCCCCTGAGGCGCGAAAGTTATGGCCGCCCTCTCCAAATGCTACTATAATGTGCGGTCCTGCCCCACTGCTAAAGAAATCCGCCTCCTCTTCATCCTCTATGCGAAGAGGAGGAGACGCAAATCCCGCCTCCACGGAAGAGACCGGACTGTTCCTGATGGAAACTACAGTCTGGCCTGGGACGAGATGGCGGAAGGACAGGAGAATCTGTGCAGAGGACCGGAGGCATACAAACCCTGCTTACCGGAAGATTTACTACCTGTGCCGGAGCTGTCCCCAGATCGGGACACTGACCCCGCTATGCTGGAGCTGCAGAAGGAAAATGCGGCGCTTAAAAGAATGATCCAGAGTCATGCAGATTTAAAGGAGACGGAGAAACACTGGCGTGCCCAAACACAGCGGCTGCTGTGGGACGCAGTGTTCTCTCCCGCAAGCCTAACGCCGTCTCCTAATTTCCCAAAATCACTGCTGAAGAAGGCTGAGGGACGACCGGAGGCTGCCACCAAAAGTGCTGTACCTGATCCCACCGATGTGGAGGTGGAGGCGAAGGAGGCTGAGGAGGTTCTGCCCGGTCCGGAGTGCCAGCCAGGCCAGGAGGCCACAGCGGAGTACGGTTCCCCGGTAAGATCACCGGAGGGGTCCCAGCCATCATTGCCGGAACTTGACTGGGATGAGATGGAGCGTCTGGACGACGTGACTTACGACCTCCAAACCGGAAATGCCTGGCAGTACAGCGAGAGAGTGAGACAGCAGCAGGAGGAAGAGCGAAACATACAGCGGTCCCGACAAAAACAGCACGAGGAGTTCATCGCTGATAAAGAAACAGTCCGCCGAGACAAAGGTACCCGACGGGAACCGCGGGGCAGGGGTGCGTTACTGAGTTTCAGCTCCGCAAGGGCTGGGGCTTTATCCGCGAGCCGGGCCTCTATGCAGGGGTCTTCGTGAGCCGCCGGGACGTGGAGTCCCACTTACCAATCGGTCATCCTGGGAGGGACCTGATAAATGGGGACATAGTGAGCTACACCCGTCACTGGGGTATGAAGGGGTGGTATGCCCTGAACGTCTCCATCGTCAGTGACCCCGTCCCCGACGCCGGTGCCGAAGCGTCTCAGTCCCGAGCTCCCACCGCACCAGGCCGTGCCCCGGCATCGCCCCCTGCATCGCAAACAGCGACCCGCTTTACATCGCAAACGGTGACCTGCTCTGTATCGCAGTCGGCGACCTACTCAGCATCGCAATCGGCGACCTACGCTGCATCGCAATTGGCGTCCTACAAAAAGAAAGAATCCGTTGGGTCCCCTATTAAAATGAGAACTGTGGCTACGCAATCGTTGATATCAGGCCATGACTTATTTGTAATGAGATCAAAAGAGCATCGCGTCGTTCCAGCCCCAGGAGTGGAAGACGTTATTGAGAGTTGTAAAAGTGAAGACCGGTAGGACCCAGACAGGGGTTTACCGTATCCAAGAATTGTAAAAAGTTTGAAGAAATTTTGCAGAGTTGCACTTTATAAATGTGAATGATGATGTTTTACATATTAAGTAGAATACCCGGCTGGGTATCAGGAAAAAGAATTTAGAAAGTTAAAGAATAAATGTGTAGATTGCATAATATGCATAAAATACCCCGGTTGGGTAAATACAGTTAAATTATAATGTGAATACTTGAAGTGTATATATTTGTTTAACCATGCCACTGGACTGCGTGGCTGTGGACTATGCCAGCCCAAGAACTTGCTATGTAAATAGTTGCGCTACGGTGCATTATCTTGGTTTTACACGAAACCATTACTATCACCTCTGAAGAAAAACCCGTATGGTGGGCCTAGAGTGAGGTCTGCAGTCAGAAGTCCTGCAGCCCACCCAGGACCCACGTGGGAGGTTTTTGGTGCGGGTCCTCCACAAGTATCCTGTATTTATGAGCATGTCTTGATATTTTGATACTTTTGTATTCTTCATTGTACAAATTGTAACGTTCAAGAAGTCTTACCTCCCGGATGGGAAGAGTTAAACTGTTGTTGTTAAATGCAAAACAAAAATGTTTTTCTTTTTCTCTTTTACAGCCCGGGAGTGCTGTGTTTAACCAAGGGGGGATGTGTGGCCCAGCTATGTAAGGCACACATAAAATCCAGGAGAGTGCACAGGAAGGTAATTGCAACGCTTGATATGCATTCACTGCCACTCACTCTTTCAGACACACCCATCTGAGATATAGGAGGGAGTGACACGTAGCAGAGGGGGAGAGAGTCAGTCAACCTAGGAGGGAGAGCAGTGGAATCTGTTTCCTGTCTTCGGACAGATCAGTTCAGTGTCAGTCCAGTCGGGACTTAGAGGATACTGAGGGCTGCTCAGCGAGCCCTAGAGAAAGCTGACTCGCCATCGAAAGCTACAAGTGCTTATGTTAAGAGCGGGAAGCAGGGCGAAGGGCACAGTGGAGAAGACAGAGAGAAGTGCTACAGGTATTGGATTACCTGCACTAAATTGCCGGACACCGGGGTCCGAAGCGTTGCTAGAGTTTCAAGCTTAGTAACAAGAAAACCGGAGGCATCTGGACTACAGGTCGCAGAGTGCAGCCCAAAGTGTCAATACGTAACTGGAGTCAGGGAGAACGGGGACTTTGAGTCAAGCGCAGACAAAAGTAAGGACTTAGTTCTCACCACTTAGAAGGCTCCACCACAATGTTGGCCGGGCATTACAGCTATTGAGAAAGCTGGAGAGTTCAGAGTTAACTCCGCTTCACGCAAGTTGGACTCACATGTATATGGAAGTAAAGGAAGCCTCTAACCTGCTCAGCGGTTACCCGAATGTGCACTCTCCACCCCGACCAGCTCCCCGGGACCTGCTTGAACCATCTACCAGTAAAAGGTATGAAAAGAAGCTGCATTGTGTGTGACTGAATTCTTATCTACACCCTGCATCACCACCATAGACTTCCAGGGACCAGTCTCACCTGTGGGAGACCTACCACCCAGCTGCCCCCATAACATCCCCTGTGAAGATCCTTATAGCAGCGCTGGTACAATTGACCAGATACCACAGGTGGCGTCACGAACTACCTATCCTAATAATCCCCTGTAAATATCCCCCCCATTGTATGAGCGCCCAGGGCCACGGACCGAGTCCTGCTGCCAGTGACAAATCCCATAGACTTTCATGGGCTCGGTGCCGAGTACCCATTGCCCTGGTACTAAGTGCGACTCACTTTCAGATGTACAGACTTTAAAAACCCGTTTTGCAAGCCTACAGGACCTCACTAATCATAATTTGCAAGTGTTTGGACAGACTACCCAGGAATTGCGAGCCAGGATTGAGGCTCTAGAGGAACGAGCCCAGGCTCCTGCCATAACCCCGAGTTCTGGGATCCCCAAATTACCTCCTTTTCGTTTTGGCGGTGAACGTGAGAAATTCAGGGGATTTATTAATCAATGCAATTTATTTTTCTCTGCACATGCTTCACAATTTCCCACTGAACGATCCAAAGTGCTTACTATAATCATGTTGCTTACCAATAAGGCTTTGATGTGGGCAAACCCTCTGATTGAGACTGAGGATGATTGTTTGAATCACCATGATGCTTTTATTTCAGCCATGGGGCAGGTGTTTGATGACCCCAATCGAGGTGCAACAGCTGAAGCAGCCATGTTAACTTTGCGCCAAGGTAAGCGTTCAGTAGCCGAATATGCCCTGGATTTCAGGAGATGGGCTCTTGATACCACTTGGGACACTTCCGCTAAAAAATCTATTTTTCGGAAAGGGTTGTCTCCACTGATTAAGGATGAACTTGCTCGTGCCGACCCTCCCACTGCGTTAGGTGACTTTATTAACTATTGTATCCGTATTGATGCTCGTCTGACTGAACGCAGACAAGAGAGATGGTTCGAAAATAATCGCACTAACCTTTTACTACCTCCCTCCTCAGCTAAGGAACCTTTGAGTAGGATCACAAGGGAACCAGAACCTGAACCCATGCAGGTGGACTCTTTACAAAGACGGGTTAGTGATGCACGCAAAGAACATCGTATAAAGGAAAATCTATGTTTCTACTGTGGTAAGTCAGGGCACTTCATTATAAACTGTCCCAGCCGTTCTCGTAAGACTACTGCAGCAGTCATTCACTGTGAGTGTTGCGAGAGGAGCTCTGTCATGTCTGAGCCTCAGGCTTCAGAGAGATCTGCTGCAAGAGATCTTGATTTCTCGGACTTAAACTCTGTTAGTTCTGGGGACGATGACGGTATAAACGCTGCAATTTTTCAAGTTTCCTCAGCGGTGTCCCAGCTGAGTTGTAAAAGAAACAATTCTCATTGCTTCCTTTCCATCAAACTCTGGGTTGACTCAGTCTGGGTGTCTAGCTCTGCTATTATCGACTCAGGAGCAAGTTGAAATTTTATGGATATCTCCTTTGCTCTGAAACAGGGGATACGTTCAGTGAAGAAGGCTACTCCAGTACAGATGGAGACTGTGGATGGCTCTCTACTGACTTCTGGACCAGTGGATCAAGAAACAGAGCCTTTGAGGGTCCTTATGGGTAAAGATCATCAGGAGAAAATGTCTTTTTTGCTTATCTCTTCTCCCCACTTTCCCATTATTCTAGGGCTACCATGGCTGCAGGTGCAGAATCCTACGATTAACTGGGAGACCAAGGAATTACACTTTCCAGAGAAACAGATGAGTCAAGGAGTTTCAGCTTGCTCTGTTCCTAAAGGAACCATGTCAGTCCCTGAACTACCAGCTGTATACCAGGACTATGTGGATTTATGTGACAAGAAGAACGCTGATCAGCTTCCTCCTCACCGTCCATATGATTGTCCAATTGAATTATTGCCTGGAGCCGAGATACCTTTTGGTAAGATCTACCCCCTAGCAGGGCCCGAGCTAAAAGCTTTGAAGGATTATATAGACGAAAATTTAGCCAAGGGCTTCATACGCCCCTCTTCATCTCCCGCAGGTGCACCCATCTTCTTTGTGAAGAAGAAAGATGGATCTCTGAGACCCTGCATAGACTATAGGGAACTCAATAAGGTTACTATTAGAAACCGTTATCCATTGCCTTTAATCCCTGAGTTGTTGGAGAGAGTGCGGCATGCCAAAATTTTCTCTAAACTGGATCTCCGTGGGGCCTATAACTTGGTCCGTATTAGACCTGGGGATGAATGGAAGACTGCTTTCAGGTCACGCTATGGACACTTTGAATATCTAGTTATGCCTTTTGGTCTGAGTACCGCCCCAGCCACTTTCCAACACTTCGTGAATGATATCTTCAGGGATCTCCTAGATACATTTGTGGTGATTTATCTGGATGATATTCTAATTTTTTCTAACTCCACAGAGGAACATCATGGACATGTGAGAATGGTCTTAGAACGCCTAAGACAAAACCATCTCTACATCAAACTTGAAAAATGTGAATTCCATAGGACCGAAATTCAATTTCTGGGGTATGTACTATCTACGCAAGGGATTAGTATGGATGGAAGCAAGACCCAAGCCATCAAGGATTGGCCAATTCCTAGAAATGTGAAGGAGGTGCAACGTTTCATCGGGTTTGCCAACTTCTATAGACGTTTCATTAAGAATTTTTCTGAGGTAGTGTCACCTATCACCCAACTTACCCGGAAACAGTCTAGGTTCTCCTGGACCCCGCAAGCTCAGGAAGCATTTTCCTGTTTAAAGGATAAATTTACCTCCTCACCTATCTTAGTACATCCCAACCCCGAGCTTGCCTTCATAATAGAGGTGGATGCTTCAGACTGTGCCGTTGGAGCTATACTCTCTCAGAGAACAGGTGAGAAGAATGTCTTGCATCCCTGTGCCTTCTTTTCCCAGCAGTTGTCTTCGGCTGAGAGGAACTACGATGTGGGCAATAGAGAATTGTTGGCCATTATTGCCGCCTTCAAGGAATGGAGACACCTTCTTCAGGGAGCTGCACAGCAAATAGTCGTCCTGACAGACCATCGTAACCTTGAATTTATCAGGTCGGCTAAGTGCCTGACTCCTCGCCAGGCTCGCTGGAATCTTTTCCTAAACCAATTTAATTTTGTCATTTCTTATAGACCAGGATCGTGCAATGGAAAGGCTGATGCACTCTCTAGGATTCATTCAGCAGAGACACGTCCACTTACTCCTCCTAAGACTATTCTTCCTGACTCTAGATTCCTGGGAGTGATTCATAATCAAGACCTACTTAAGGACATCAAGGAAGCATACCATGCGGATTCTTTGTTGGCTCAACCCCCAAGGGACGTAAGTCTTGTCTTTAAGAATGGTGTGTGGATTCAGGGACAACGTCTGTATATACCTGAAACAGTCAGATTGAGAGTATTGCAACTCATCCACGATTCCAAGATAGCCGGGCATAGGGGAATTCTAAAGACACAAGAATTTCTTTCTCGTTTGTTTTGGTGGCCCACTTACAGGAAAGATGTATTAAACTATGTCACTTCATGTGAAGTCTGTGCAAGATGCAAAACACCTCGCTCCTCACCAACTGGTCTGTGGGGATCCATTTCTATGGACTTCATTGTGGAGTTACCTACCTCTCAAGGGAAGAACACCATTCTAGTGGTGGTTGACCGTCTAACAAAGGCAGCTCATTTTATCCCTTGTGTCGCTTACCCACTGCAAAACAGACATCAGACTTGATGATTAAGAATGTGTTTCGCTTACATGGAGTACCGGATGAGGTCATTTCGGATCGAGGGGTGCAATTCACTTCAAGGTTTTGGCAAAATTTCTGTGCAGCATTGGACATTAAAGTAAACCTTTCTTCTGCTTTTCATCCCCAGACTAATGGACAGACAGAACGAACCAATCAGACCCTGGAGCAGTATCTCCGCTGTTTTATCTGCCACCTACAGGATGATTGGGTGGATCTACTTCCACTGGCTGAGTTCTCTTATAACAACTCTCAGAGCGCCTCCACTAAGCAGTCTCCTTTTTACTCCAATCTAGGTTATCATCCTAACATTCTTCCTCGATTTCCCATAGATACGCCTTTGCCGGCAGTGGCTGAAAGAATCACTTCTTTACAAAAGAATATGGATCTTCTAAAAGAAAATCTAGAATTGGCTCAGGAAAGGTACAAGAAAGCAGCAGATAAATTTCGTAAACCTGCACAGCTTTCAAGGTAGGAGATTTGGTCTGGCTGTCAACCAGAAATCTTAAATTAAAGATTCCATTGTCTAAATTGGGACATAAGTACACTGGACCTTATAAGATCAATAAGATTATAAGTGCTGTTGCTTGTCGTCTTCAACTGCCCAGAACTATGAGAATCCACCCTGTCTTTCATGTATCCCTACTAAAGGCTGCAACACCCAATACGTTTCCTGGACGTTCTTCTCCTTGCCCTGACCCAGTGCTGGTAGATGGTCAGGAAGAATTTATGGTGGAAAGGATTCTAGATTCCAGGTTGTACAGAAATCAGTTGCAATATTTGATTAAATGGCAGGGCTACCCAGTGGAGGACAACTCATGGGAACCAGTCAATAATGTAAATGCTCCTCGCCTGCTCCGCCAGTTTCATCAGAGGTAACCTGACAAGCCTGGTCTGAGGTCATCCGGAGGTTGTCCCTAAGGGGGAGTAATGTAAGGTTCTTTGTCTCTGTTGACATGTTCCTTGAAACTCAGTTTTCCGTCGGCCATTTTGCTTTCTGTCTTTCTGCAGCTCTTGCCCTCAGTTAATATGGAGTTTCCAGTTTTCATGTTCCCGCCCTGATTCTTCCCTCTTGCTTCTTAAGCAGCCTCAGCTGAACAATCAGTGCTCCTGAATCAAGTCTCAGTCAGTCTGTGACCTTACTCCTGGAAGCCTTGGACTTGTGCTCCAGCTGTTCCCTACTGAGGAACCTTGGAACACTTTTGGACTCTGGAAACCTGCTGTTTGGTGAATCCATGTTTGCAGAGGAATTACGGTACAGAGAAGAGATCCTGAACCTGCTTTGGAGATTTATTGTAGTGCTTGAAGTTACTCTGGCCTGCTGTGTCTCCTGTCGCTGTTCCTGCAAACTGTGTGAACTTTTCAGCATGCTTGTATGAAGTAATACAAGTCATTTCATTTCAACCTATGTCTCCTGTGTTTTCCTCGCACCCAAGCACAAGACGCTATAGGAAGTGTACACTATACATGACACTTCTGCGTCTTCTGGGATCTGATATGACAGGATATGGCTCCCCAAAACGTCTGGATATAACCCAATGGAACAGCACACGCTCAGTGGGAGTAAATCTGAGTCTGTCGCTCATGTTTGTATAAAGCAGCTAGCAAGCACTAAGCAGAAGGAACAAAATGACACCAGTGCAAAGGTGGGAGAGTCACAGCTGTAGCAGATCACTTAAATAGAGCTCTGCCTGATGATTTAAATTAGTATCAGGCCTCAAAACCGTTATTGGTCCATTTTGGTAAGCTGCGACAAAAAAACGGTGGTCGGATGAAAATCGGATGTTACAAGGTACACACACATGCGACTAAATCGCATCTTTGAAGGAAAATCGGATGCCAGAAGGATGTGTGATGTTTGCATTTTGATCCGACAATCGACCGTCTAAAACGGACCGATTTTTTGTCGTTGTGTGTGACGCCGGCCTTACTGGTGATGTCTTCCAATATCTGGTATTGCTGGTCTCACCATGGCACAAAAGCTGCGGACACAGCAATAGCAACAGTGACACCTGCAGGTCACGTATAGTATTAGCCATTGTACTTGGTCAGAAAATCAATATATCTTCAAAATATGGACAAAAGGTACGTGCCCCCTCCACATTACACCTCCAGGATAGTTTATGACGTCCAATTCTCAATTCAAAAACATTAACACGGAGTCAGACCCTTTGCATATATAACAGCTTCCACTCTTATGAGGTTTTCTACAAGATTTTGGAGTCTGGGAATTTTTTCCCGTTTATCCAGAAGGTCAGACCCTGATGTCAGGGAGAGGCCGGGCTCACACTCTCCACTCTTATTCATCCCAAAGGTGTTGGATGAAGTCGAAGTCCGGGATTTGGGCGGTTCGGAGTCCTCTACTTCAGTATCCAGTGTTGGCGTCTTTACACCACTGCATCCGACGCTCAGCATTGTGCTTGGTGATGTAAGGCTGCATACACAAGCTGTATTTGTGCTGATATTAATACTGGACGAGGTTTGGACTTTGCAGCTATGGATTCAGCAGAGTGTTGGTGACTTTTCTGCTTCTGCTCCTCCGCAATTGGTGACCCCGCTCTGTAACGTTATGGGGTCTCCACTTTGTGGCTGAGCTGCTGAGGTTCCTTCCAGTTCTCAGTGATATCACTCACAGGTGATGGGGGAAGATTTAGGAGGGAAGAAATGTCATGAACGGACTTGTTACGCTGGTGGCTCCAAGGACAGACATCTCGTTGGTGCAACTTACCTGAGAGGTAAAGGGGGTCACTACCACCTCGAAAGCGCATGGAACTGCGCATTATGATGAGTTATTAGACTACAAAGGGCCCATGTATTGTTCTTGCACAGGGGCCTTCTTCTGTCTGTGTCCACCAGTGGGTGTCTCCTATTACAGGACCACACTGGTATCCGTGAGATCTATCTATCTATCTATCTATTCTATCTATCTATCTATCTATCTATCTATCTATCTATTACTATCTATCTATCTATCTATCTATCTATCTATCTATCTATCTATCTATCTATCTATCTATCTATCTATCTATCACTATCCTTGCTGTACTGCCCAGTTTGGTTCAGTTGCGGCAGGTGACAGCCCAATGACAGTTTAGCCGCCACCGGTAGGTCCCTTGTACAATTGGTGCCATTTCCATCCATTTGTTTTCTTTCTCCTTTTATTTCCACATGTTCGGAGCTGTTTTACAGCAGCGGGGTCACATCTGGTCTTGATCCTCGTCCCCCTCGATGCCCGGTGGGTCTTCTCCATGTGCTAGGGAAGGAAGAGGTGCCTTTCTTGAACTGTCTGCTGGAGCTTAGCAGATAAGCAGACGAGGGCGGCCATTATTCATGACTGCATTAGCTGAGACTTAGCAGGCACTCACAAATACTGCCATTCACGGGCAGGATTAGGGCTCGGAGCAGCGCCGGTGGGCAGAGGCCAGGGGCCGGGCCGAGCCTGACACTGAGAACCTGCACATGTGTTTTCACTTTCCTCTCTTCGGCGCAGTCCCTGTGTGGCACTTCAGGGAGAATTATGAAAGTGGCGTGTAATTCAGAGAACTAATGTCTTTTTCTCCGGGAGTAATGAAAACGCCTTGCGGTAGATTGTTTTCTATTGAAGGAAATATCAGATTCTATTTGCAATGTATTCTGTTTAGATAACTACATCCTATTAACCGTTTCGCCACCGGTGGGGTCTTCTCAGCGCCATAAGGCAACTTTTTATTTTTTTTTTTAACAATATTTCTTTGTCAGTGCAACGTCGTCGTCGGCGCGTGATTGAGATATTCGTATATTGAAAGTTAAGGCGACTTCTGAGAGGAAGGATTTCTTTGAACTGATTTGACAGACCTTTGACTCGGGTCCCTGTAGTAATCGTTCCTGAAGTTTTCAAGACTGAGAAAGTAGAGGAGGGAGATCCTACTTGGGAATATCAAATTTACAAAATGTCTGGGCCTAATAGTCGTTATATGGCTCCGGCGGCAAGTCAGTTTCTAACAAAACATAGCAACTTTTTTTTTTTTTTTGCTACTGTAATGCCGAAATTTAGAAAAATAGAAAATTAGGAAAGGGCAAAAACAGGACTCCATTGCGTTAGCCATGTAAGAAAACAGAACCAGGGCTACAGCTGTAGGGGGTGCAAAAGAGGCTGTTACATCCAGTGTCAGAATGAGGAACATGGGGCCCCCCGAGGACTTGATTCTGAAGACCCCATTACATCTATACAAAACAGTTCCAGACCTGGGCTAATTTTTGTCAGGCACTGCATCAAGTGGTATAGCCATAAGGTACACAATGTTAGGATTCGGCTCTGCTGGCCGATTCGATCAGTTATCATGTGCTTGCTCAGATATCGTTGAAATCCAGAAGGTTTCACCGGGTTCTCCCCTACTCAAGAGACCAGTCCAGCCTGGTTGCATCCAGGCTGAGTTTACCCAAAGACCCTTGTCCCATATAAGCAAACACCAGTTGTTGATGTTCGTTGTGCCGTCCGCTGGACCTGTGGGTCGGTCCAGCGGACGGCACAACAAACATCAGCAACGGGGATAGAAAAAGGGAGATGGAGGCCCTACAAATAGGGAATGAGGGATGGGTCAACTGCTAACACAGCCTGTGTCTATCCCTATGCTCCCCTAACGCCCTATGCGGGTCCTTCCCCCAGCCGCCATCATGTGCCTAGTCCTTAGCTGTCACCTCACTATACCCTGGCTAGTGCACTGGCTGGCAAGGATGCTAGCCTCACCACTGCAGAGGGTGTAAGCACAGAGGGTAATGACTAGCATGAGACACACAAAAACAGGGAATAAGAAAACTTAGCTTTCAAGTTTCTGCTGCAAACTCCACACAGCAGAGGATTCGGAACTGGAACCTCAAACAGCTGATACACGCTGGCACAAGAGAGCTCCTCACTCATCGGCTGGTCTCCAGAGAAAAACTATCACCAACAGTCAGCTGATGCGTCAGGTGACTATTTAAAGGATGGTGGGAGTGGTCACCACCCATATCAACAGACCAGCAACAAAGCAGCTTCCAGCAAGGAAACTGACATTAACCCTTGCTGGCCTGAAAGGAAGAAAGCTACATTTAAATTATAGTGGAACCAGAGCTGCCACGAATTTAAAAATGAATCGTGACACCAGTATTAGAATTGGCACTTGGTACTTTTTGCATTATGGTTCAGGAACCTTAAAGGGTTATTATTCTCATTAACCTAGACGGATATTGTCAGATAGTTTTGCAATTAACTGCTTATTAAAATTTGCAGCCGTTCTTGAGATATTAACACTTTTATTTTGTTTACTGCCCGTTGCCTAGGAGACCGACCATTCTGTCCAGATTGTAAACACTGTGCCGAAGTTGGTCGGGGTTAGAAGGTAACAGCTTGCTCCAGCGATCCTGGCCAACTTCAAACTAGTGACTTCAAGCTACCTAGAGAAGAGATTGTAAGCGCTGCTCATGTTCTGCTGGCTATCAGCGATGGTCGGTTTACAAGGCAACAAGCGATAAACAAAAGAAAAGTGTTTATATCTCAAGAATGGCTGAGAATTTTAATAAAGAGTAAATTGCAAAATTACTTGTCCATACAAGCACTATCCAACAGTGCCCATTTATAAAGATGATTTGTGGACCCTTTAAGTGATGTTTCTAAACTGAATATATGAAGTCAGTAAGAAAAATAGAAACCTGTGATGTCAATGAAGACAACCTGACCGTTGCAGTCAGTCAGAGGCCATTGATTGGCTGCAGTGGTCACCACATACTTTTTCACCTCCATTTAGAATAAGAAACAGGAGACATTTTTGTTAGTTTCACCATGATTCCAATTTAGTAGACAACGAATCTAATGTATCATTATAGTGATCGCAGCATCGGTGCCGAGATCTCAATCTGTGCATGCGCCGCCTCCGGCTGCCATGTTCCAGGAGGCCACTGCATTGCAGCAATGGATGTGCTGGGGCTCTGAGCTTTCACAAAATGTCGGCGAGACCCAGCACCACCAAGTGCCGCCAAACATGCCGCACCAGCCTGGGATGGCAGTTAGATCATCGCCGGACCACCGAAAACCTCCTTTGACCCTGCTCACCAAGGCTGCTGATTTTTTCCCCCTCACCTGGTAAGCTGAATTCGGACTGTAAGATGGACCCCCATTTGTTGCATTAATTTTTTGCCCTAATTTCCTTCTGAAAATTTGGGGTGCGTCTTGTAGTCCAAAAATATGTTAATTGGCTTGGTTGTCAGGTGCTCTGACATTAAAAGGAATCTGTCAGTGGGTTTTGCTATGTAATCTGAGAGCAGAATAATGTAGGGGTAGAGACCCTGATTCCAGGGATATGTCGCTTGCTGTAGTTTCAATACAATTTGTTTTTAATCAGTAGGAGATTATCACTGCCGGACTAGGTGTCACGTGGCAGTCAGTCCAGCTAATCTGTGTAACCCCGCCCCTACCACTGATTTGGCAGTTTGCTGACAATGTACCCAAGAAGCGTCTAATCAGTGGTGGGGGCGGGGTTATACACAGCTCTGCATTCTGAACACTGCTACAGTGGCATGTCAAAGTTTGTGCACCCTGGTCAAAATTACTGTTTATCAGAATTGCACCAAGCAGCCCAGTAAGCGCCACATCGCAGGAATCAGGGTCTCTGCCCCTACCTTATTCTGCTCCCAAATTCAATATCAAAAAGCTGCCGACATATTTCCTTTAATGTTTTCCTGTCTTGCAGAATGTACCCCAAACATACAGAAATTACATTTGCCATCATGTTTCACTTGCTTTTATCTCGATTTATCTACGTTTATGCCTTAGATTGAAAATTATTGCACTTATCATCTGTTACATCTAATATTTGTCCAGTTTTTCTTCTTAGCGCTATGATGACATCTTCCGGTGCACAATATCCAGAAAATTGGCCTCATTATACTCGAGAAGATTAGAAGATTAAGACGGAAACAACAGGAGCAAAATTTCTTTTGGAAATCAGGTATTTTCTAGCTGCTGATTATTTATAAGAAAGCCTCGCGTCACTCAGAAAAAAAAGAAATAAAAAATTTGATGACCGACTAAAAAATAAATAAATAAAAAAAGCAAAAAAAATAAATGAAAAAAAAAACAAATTTTTTTTATATATATAATATATTTTTTTAAGTTGGTTACCAATTTTTTTTTTTTTTGCAACAATCGAAATGTAGAAATTTTGTTCTGGGCACGAAGGTCCCAAACAAAACAACCCAGTCCTAAAAGGGGTTAAGCTACGCTCCCATTCTATAGTACTGATCCGTCCCGTTAAATCCCTTAAAAGTGTGTCTGTCAACATTAATCTATGAGCTTTCCCCTTCGCCCTCATTATAAATAAACTTTGAGACCATGCCACCAACTACGTATTTTTTTTCCCCCTTTTATATCGGGTCTCATGGGATCGAACCCATTCATAACGAGATTGCTTCTAATTTGTGGCTTTTCCCAAAAAACTTTTAGCAAAATCTGTTAAATCTCTATCACCATATTTATGTGTTAGAGAGAGAGCCGTGTGGTTATTTAAAAAAAAATAATAATAAAAAAAATAATTCTTAATAAATGTAACCACAGCAATTATGTTTGCATCTTCACTTACTCCGGAGTAAAATGCAATAAAAAGTATATTGGGTGGAAATTTTATTAATATATAAATATAACATTTATGACTTGGGCCGAGCGAGGAAAAGCAAACGGGAAAGGAAAAAAAAAAAAAAACTAAATAGGACAGAGCGAAAGTTTGTGCCCTTTGATGTGCCCTCCGAAGAGTTAAGGAAGTATGCGTGGGAGGTCCGGTTGATTTTTTTTTTTTGGTTCTTGATATTGCGGTTCTTAACATGTTCATGGCGTGACGTCATGTTTGTGGAGCGGAGCGGTAAATGCATGCCTTCTGCTTGTGGTAACCCTTATGAAAAACGGCCACAAGTATGCGAAGGAAACTTGTATGCTTGTATTACATAGGGCTCGGAAGACCATGCTGTGAACTCACAAAGCACTCGGGATAATGTGTGCGCGCTGAGCGTAATATATGTGTGCGGAGAAATGCGATATTTACAATGGGGTCCCATCCAGCGGAAATTCCGACCAGCAGACAATTCCCCGTAAAGCCATGAAAAATGCCACTTGCCCTACATGTAATGATAAATAGCAAGACGGGAGCTGAGGTTTCACTTTTTATTCTCCCGTCGGAGGGGGGCGAGAGGGGTTTCTGTGCCAGTAAGTAATCCCATAATGAATTGGGGGAAGCAAGCTAATAATTGAAGCCTTTTTATAAGGTACAGACTAGTTAATTCACAAGGTCATTGATAGATGGCCTGAAGGGCATTTTAAAGGAGTCCAGGCGTATGGACGCATTACAAAAATTAGAACTTATGTTCAATTTAGTGGTCATTCATTTTATTTTTGTTTGGAGGGGGAAGCTAGAAACATATCCAAATGGGGAAACTCTTAAAAAAATACTCTTTTATTTTCCTTCTAATCAGCAGCGTAACTTAAAGGAGTTGTCCACTTCTTGGACAACTCCTTGTCATTCCCCACACTTGGCCCCGATGAAATAAAAAAACTTATACTCACCTCCCGTGACAGTGCTGTTCCCGCGGTGCCGGCACTCGCTCTCCCCGGGGTTCTTGTGTGGTTGTTGTTACATGTGACTCCGGCGCCCAATCAGTGCTAGCATCACTGTCTCCGCCTTCATACAACTTCATACCCCACACTTGGCCCCGATGAAATAAAAAAACTTATACTCACCTCCCGTGACAGCGCTGTTCCCGCGGTGCCGGCACTCGCTCTCCCGGGGTTCTTGTGTGGTCGTTGTGACATGTGACTCCGGCTCCCAATTAGCTCTGGCGTCACTGTCTCCGCCTTCATACAACTTCATACCCCACACTTGGCCCCGATGAAATAAAAAAACTTATACTCACCACCTGTGACAGCGCTGTTCCCGCAGTGCCAGCACTCGCTCTCCCCGGGGTTCTTGTGTGGTTGTTGTTACATGTGACTCCGGCTCCCAATCAGTGCTAGCGTCACTGTCTCCGCCTTCATACAACTTCATACCCCACACTTGGCCCCGATGAAATAAAAAAACTTATACTCACCACCTGTGACAGTGCTGTTCCCGCGGTGCCGGCACTCGCTCTTCCCGGGGTTCTTGTGTGGTTGTTACATGTGACTCCGGCTCCCAATCAGCTCTGGCGTCACTGTCTTCGCCTTCATACAAATTGAACATGTAGAGGAAGCCGGGGATCAGCTGCAGCCCGGACTTCCTTTTCATGTTCAAATCGACAGGAGGCGGGGACAGTGACGTCTGCCCTGATTGGGCGCCCGGCTCACGTGTCCAACAACAGGGAGAGCGAGTGCCGACACCACCGGAACGGGAGGTGAGTATAGGCTTTTTTATTTTCTAGGGGCCATCCTAGAAGAGGACAAACCCTTTAAAGCTTAAGCCTCAATCCAAAATTTCCAACAAGGCACCCAACTATTATTTCACTTACTTATATAGCACCATTAATTCTGCTAATCATCATCACTGTCCCTATTGGGGATCACAATCTATATTCCCTATCAGTATGTCTTTGGAGTGTGGGAGGAAACTGGAGAACCTGGAGGAAGCCCACGCAAACACGGGGAGAACATACAAACTCCTTGCAGATGTTGCCCTTGGTGAGATTTGAACCCTGGAACCAAGTGCTGCGAAACAGTAGTGCTAACCACTGAGCCACCTTGCTGCTCATTGGTCTGGGGCCTAGGTGGACAGCAAGCCCTGCACCCACTATATTCTCTGTGTCAAGGGGGCATTCTCTATGTCTGGAGGAGAGAAGGTTTTTCCACCAACATAGAAGAGGATTCTTTACTGTTAGGGCAGTGAGAATCTGGAATTCCTTGCCTGAGGAGGTGGCGATGTCGAACTCAGTCGAGGGGTTCAAGAGAGGCCGGGATGCCTTCCTGGAGCGTAACAATATTGTATCTTACAGTTATTAGGTTCTTTAGAAGGACGTAGCTCTGGGGATTTATTCTGACGGAATATGGGCTGAACTGGACGGACAAATGTTTTTTCGGCCTTGCTAACTATGTTACTATGTTACAATGACGCAACAATCTTGTAGACAATGGTAAAAAGAAAACATCTTAACTCCTTTCTGGTGTCTTCTACTTTTGGCTGGAAGAAGACTGAAGAATGGCAGCTTGTTAATAAGGCAGGCTTAGAGCTGGTGCAGACGAGCGTATTTTTGGTCGGAATGCCATCCGACACAACATTGGATCACAATCGGACCAATTTCATTCTAAGGGGCCAATCACATGCCAGATGTTTTCCTCAGACCTCAAGGATCAGAGGGAAAACTCGCTGCATGCCCAAGTTTGATGCGAGAAACATCATCCAGTCTATCTGGGATCACATGACGAGACAGAAGGATCCGCACAAACCTCATACACAGAAGATCTGGGGTCAGTTCTCCAAGATGTTTGGGACAATCTCCTGCCGAGTTCCTTCTAAGGCCGGCGTCACACACAACGACAAAAAATCGGTCCGTTTTAGACGGTCGATTGTCGGATCAAAATGCAAACATCACACATCCTTCTGGCATCCGATTTTCCTTCAAAGATGCGATTTAGTCGCATGTGTGTGTACCTTGTAACATCCGATTTTCATCCGACTTGCGAGAATTTCTCGCAGGCTTGCAAAACTGACATATAATGGATCCAAAAGAATAGTATTTCAATCACAAAAAAAAGAATAGATATATACACATAGAACACATATATATATATATATAACATGTCATTGTGACATATATATATACATATAATTTATAGTTCCTAGACTTCTACATACTGTTATAGCCGCTAATTCAATTGCCGGCTTTTGTGAAATCACAGAAGCCGACATAAAATGATACATTGTTTCCACACAGTTAACCATGTCATTTCCTGTATTTTGATATTTGTTTAGAACTTACAATTACATGAGTGTATTTGTGCAAAATTTCAGACATGTAGGGGTTAATTAAAGGTGTAAATTCGTTGAAAAAAAATGTGTGGGCTCCCGCTGTATTTTCTCCACCAGACAGACAAAGCAAGCGAGTGGGGGCAGATAATAACAGCCTAGGGAGGGTACATTTTTTTGGTGCCCCCCCTGGCTACTAAGATCTGCCCCCAGACACCCCAGAAAGGGCAAATCTATAATTAGATTCGCCCTTTCTGGCACTTTGCCCGTCTATTCCCATTGCCCTGTAGCGGTGGCGAATGGGTTAATAATCTCACCTTAATGTCACCTTAGTATTGAAAGGTGACCTTAAGGCAGGTTAATAATTGAGAGCTGTCAATTAGACAACTATCAATTATTAATCCTATTGTATGATAGAAAAATCAAACACACACAGTTTAATAAAAAAGAATTTTAATGAAATAATCACACAGTTTTTGACAATATTTTATTTTCCTGCTAAAACCATTTCCTGTAATAAAAATAAAATAAAAAAGCAAAATGATTCTTACCAATCCGATGTACAGTCAGGTCCCACGGTGTAATCCATCAGAAAGGGTTAACAGGTTACAGGTCGCAGAGAGCTAATAATGCTGTCTCAGACCTGTATTCCCCTGAATGAATAACTTACTCTCCCAGCGAAAGGAGAGGAATAGATTCATGAATGGAGCTTAATTGATTTATTACAACTTTCACTTGAGTGACCTGACCTAAGGTGAAAGTGGGATACAATCAATTAAGCTTCATTCATGAATCACATCCTCTCCTGTCGGCAGGAGATAAGCTCATTCATTCAGGAGCTATCAGATGAGCACGCAGGATTACTTGCGCTGCTTATCTGATTGCTAGTTAACCATTTGTGAAGGATTACATCGTGGGACGTGACAGATTGCCAGATAGGTAAGAATAATGTTGTTTTATTATTTTATATTTATTTTAGAAGAACAAGGGCTTCGAACTGATTAAGAGTGAAATAAAAGATGGTCAAAAATATGTGTTTTTATTTCATTAAAATTATTTATTCTTAAAGTGTGTGTGTGTTTTTTTATTTACTTCAATAGGATTAATAATTGATAGTTGTCTAATTGACAGCTCTCAATTATTAACCTGCCTTAAGGTCACCTTTCAATACTAAGGTGACATTAAGGTGAGATTATTAACCCATTCGCCACCGCTACAGGGCAATGGGAATAGACGGGCAAAGTGCCAGAAAGGGCAAATCTAATTATAGATTTGCCCTTTCTGGGGTGTCTGGGGGCAGATGTTAGTAGCCAGGGGGGGCACAAAAAAAAAGTACCCTCCCTAGGCTATTATTATCTGCCCCCACTCGCTTGCTTTGTCTGTCTGGTGGAGAAAATACAGCGGGAGCCCACGCATTTTTTTGTCAACGAATTTACACCTTTAATTAACCCTTACATGTCTGAAATTTAGCACAAATACACTCATGTAATTGTAAGTTCTAAACAAATATCAAAATACAGGAAATGACATGGTTAACTGTGTGGAAACAATGTATCATTTCATGTCGGCTTCTGTGATTTCACAAAAGCCGGCAATTGAATTTGCGGCTATTACAGTATGTAGAAGTCTAGGAAATATAAATATATATATATATACGTGTCTCAATTACATATATATATATATATATATATATATATGTATTCTATGTGTGTATATCTATTCTTTCTATTCTTTATTAAAGCTGTCAGTGTGATTTTACAGTATAGCCGGGGATGAATTGCCGGCTTTTCTAAAGGACACCGTGCGATTTAATCGCAAGTCACACATGCGGTCCGTTTTAATCGATTTTTCATCGCTCCCATAGACTTGCATTGACGATAGTCGACCCACAATCGGTGACAATCGCAGCATGCTGCGATTGCACACGGACGTTTAAAACGGACCAAAAAATCTGATACTGGGAGCTGCTCCATAGATTAACATAGGGCAGACTGCAATACGATTTTTCATCGCATTGCAGTCGTCCGATTCTGTCGCCAGTGTGACGCCGGCCTAAGGCAAAAAGCGGTCACATAGTATTGATGTGATTTTGATTTCTCTTTTGTTTCTTCACTTTACATTTTGTAAATTGATAAAAATAAACTATTGACACTTTTATTTTGCAGCATTTGTTTCACACCTGCCTAAAACTATAGCACAGTACCGTAGTTGATCAACTTTTTATTATAGGATGATTAAAAGAGATTGGAGGTCTCGCTATTCATTTTTTTTTAGATATTGTAATAGGAAATACCTAGTTACAACCCTTCTATTAGCATAGTCAAATGTGAGAACGTGACTATTCCCGTACTGTGTGAGCCTTTCCCATACATGTGTATCAGTAAGGAGTGGGAAGTAAGCCACAGTTAGAAAGCCCTAACCACACCGTATCTCCCCTAAAAAAAAAAAAAAAAAAGCAAAAAAAAGGATCAGGCATCAACATGCTCAATCCTTCTCTGTTGGGGTTGGATTCTAGAATCCCTTCTGCAAAAGAGACTGTTCTCCGTCCCTTGCTAATGTGTATGAGCACCTTTGGATGGCAGCCCTTTAAGAAGTCACGTTTAACCCAAACTTCCATGTTTTAAGTACAATTAATACATACGTCATTTTTAGAATTTTTGTAAATTTTTATTTTTTGGCTGGAGGTAAGTAATACAAAAATAATGTATCTATAATGTACATATAAAGTTTCTATTATAGTGTTTAAAAAAATGGAAACATATTACAAAGCGAGCGCCCACCAGAACTTGATACGACTGATCGTTCCATCGTTATTATTATTACAGCGGTTTGTTTGGATATTTTATTTTTTTCTTAAAGCTACGGTGTCTCCATTACTTGCAGATTTGAACACCCTGCATTAAACACGCCAGGAAAATGCAGGCCGTGTTCTCAAAGTAAATGGATATGAACACGGTTTTCGAAAAAAAAAAAAAAATTGGCCTGTGCCAGCGTTTTAAAAGCGGCTATTTTTACCTAGGAATTTATAGTTAATTACAAAACGTGTCACACGGCTTCAGAAGCACATTTCTCAATAGACTGGCTATAGGCCATGCCTTTAAAAAACAGGATTAATTTGATCACCACTTGCACAGATTACTAAAACTTGACAATTTAATCTAACCGTAGACTGACTTTCAGATAATAAAAGTGTAACTCGATGCGGTAACATTGCAACGCTCACATGCCGCACTATATTACTAGGGATATTCTGTTACACAAACCACAGCCTCGTTCAGCAATAAAAACTACATGGCTGCATAAGTAAAGAAACATGAAACTCAATTTCTTTCTAATTTTTTTTAATAAAAATTCCACTATTTATAAGACAAATTCGAAAAAACAGTTCTGGTTTAAAGCAGGTTTCTTAGCACATAGACGAGACCACACAAAGATCAGAGAATTAACCCCTTGTTTGTAAATAGAAAAGTTAGGAAAGTTTGAGACTTTAATTAACTGACTCCCTCTATTCCCCATTAAATATTACTATCGATGATACAGAAAACACTCAATGGTCAGCTATTTTAATTACCGTAACAGCTTGATTGCAATAGACCTAATGAAAGATGTAGCAGACTCTGGTGTTCTGGTACATTGTTCTACTGATGAGAGACACCTGCACAAATATGACCTTCATGGAAGAGTCATCAGGACAAAACCTCTCCTGCGTCCTCACCATAAAATTCAGCGTCAGAAATATGCAAAAGAACAACTAAACAAGCCTGATGCATTTTGGAAACAAGTCCTGTAGACCAATGAGGTTAGAATAGAACTGTTTGGCCTTTCTCTTGGTCTGAACATTATTGAAAAATTGTGACTAGACCTCAAGATAGCAGCAGTGCATGCAAGACGACCCAGGAATCTCACAGAACTGGAAGAATTTTCCAAGTGTCAGAAGTTTGGGTGGGTGACGTCTGATTGAGGTGAGGACAAAAGTCCTCAGGATAGGCCGGATTGCTCAGGTTCCGATGCCCAGCACCTCCGTCGATCAGCAGTTCTCGGTGTCGGCGGTGGCCGCCAGCAGGAAATGCTCAATTGCGGAGCATAGTGGCTGTGGCTAAGTACTGCACATCTATTCAAATCAATAGGAGGCGGAGGTGCAGTACCCTGCGTCGGCCTCTATCAGAAGACTGAGCAGCTTCGCAATTGAGCATTTCCCCCTGCCGGCCGCCTTCACCGACGCCGATGACAGCTGATCGGCGGGGGTGCCAGGTGTCGGACCCCAACCGATCAGGCAGGATAGGTCATCAATGATAAAGTAGCAGACAGCCTCTTTAACAGAATGTTGTTATACAGTATATAGAAATCTGGGGGCACCATAGCGAAGGTCTGAAATGGTGTCACTTGTTGCCATTAACCCGTTTTAACAAGCAATTCCCAATGGGGGTGAAAGACGGACCACTTAGATGCCATGGCTGCTCTTCACTGCTAAAATCATAGGTAGCTCCAACTCCTGCAGATACCAGCTGTGTATAACAGCTAGAACACACAAGGTATGGAGAAGACTCCGCAGGTGAGCTCACTTCATACAAACGCTCCTGACTTCTGCAATGAATATACAAAGGATGTTGGCAAAAGATGATGGACCCCAGCAGAGGGTGGGCCATTCCCCCTCCTGCCCATGGGTCTCATAGTGGTTGTTTGGTTTGCCATCATTGGCCTTAGACCATTGGTTATAGACATGTTTGATTGCATCTCTTATGTGATCATAAAAACATTTCTCTTGTCACTTTCATTTAAACATTCTCATCCATTTTGATTCTGCAGCTTGCACGTTTTCTAGTCCACTGCAAGCTGCTCATTGTCCTTCGCTATCAGGAAGGGCTCCCTGTCAGCTCATCCTCTAGCTTTTCCAGCTCATTTAAACTGCATTCTGATCAAATCAATGTTCCTTTAATTTTATATTATCAAAAATTAGCTTAAGTAAGAGTTCAGGTAAGAAAAAAAAAAAGGGAGGCTGAAAACCCAAGCCGACAGGGAGTCAATAATGAACAGCCTAGAGCAGCTGGTACTGTGCTGAAGGCTGGAGTACATGCAAGCTGTGCAACCAAAGGACCAAATGGTCAAGATTATTTGATTAAAACCAATTGGGGCCATTAAAATCACATGATTGATAACATGTAAATGAATCAAAGGTTACTATAACAGAATGTAGTAAACACAACTTTAAAGTCAATGGCTGATAAGTTAGAGATTTTTGTTTTGTGAGCTATTTAGATTCATACAGGGCCTGAAGCTTCACAAAACCTTGGGTGAGAAAGTCCATGAGAGGACCAGGATAAACCTATCCATTGGGTAAGGCTTATGACACAATAGACCCCAAAGATCCAGCTGAAGACATCCCTACTTTGAAGGCAAATAGAGCAATCACACAACCCTAGGCCTTATTGGTAATATATGCCCTTTTCTGTCCAATGGTAATAACAAGTGGCTGAGTAAATGTTCTGCATAGATGTAGGGTGACCCTTACAGCTATGGCTATTTTAATGCAAAGTTTCACCTTTAGGGCAGATGAACACGACCATCGGAGAAAAACAGGCCGATTATTCTGATCAGAGTTGGATCAGAGTGACCTCAGTTTTTCTCAAAAATGGATCGAAAAAAAAAGTTTCTCCACCCTCTCCATTCATCCGAGTGCTGTCCGGGGTTTTTTGAAGACCCGTAGACTTTCATTGCCGATTCTTCTCCGACACTTAGATCAAAATCGGACATAGAATCAGAGTTGGATCAGACTGGCTTCAGTTTTTCTCAGAAATGGATCGAAAAAAAAAAGTTTCTCCACCCTCTCCATTCATCCAAGTGCTGTCCGGTGTTTTTTGAAGACCTATAGACTTTCATTGCCGATTTTGCTCCGACACTTAGATCAAAATGGGACATAGAATATCATGGGTGCCATGAAAACCACGGATAGCACTTGTCTGATATAATTGGTCGCACTTAGGAAAAGTGTGGATTTATGAACTAGGGCATCAATTGCTAAAATCAAAACTTTGCTGTTGGGGTCTCTTGTGGTGATCTTGTTTTGCACCCAGACTGGAACTTTCTTTATAAACCTGCAGGACCACCAGGGACAATGTGGGGCTGACTTCTGTTAGTAGAAAGGTTCCATGGTCCGGACTCCCCATCCATTATCTGCACACACCATAATTCTGCTTCGAGCTTCCCCAACAGCTGCATTCGGTGAGTACATAGATATGTAAGATAGAGAAATATTACTACCTAAAGATCACACAGAAGCGGCACATGCATTTGATATTTACATCCCGGACTTAGCGCTCTCGCTCCCCTCCAGCTGCCTTGCGTTTTTTTTTTCTCATACATGCAATTATATTTACAATGCGCAGGTGTCTTAAAGAAGATAAATCACAATTGACGGCAACGTTGGCAGACTGTGAAACGAAGGTCAAGAGTTGAATTAGCGCAGGAATTAACCTCTAGAATTATCGTAAGGGGTGGTCCTTCTAGCTCAGCTCTTAAGCACATTTCTAAGTCATTTTAAGCCAACGGTATTAAGTGCTTTTAATTCAATACTACTCATGAGCTTGAAGGTGGGAGACAGAGAGAAAAAGTCTATGTCCAAAGTGTCAGCGGCTCTTGAAGTACATGGTAAGATTACAGGGCACATAGGCTGATGTTCTAGAATATCAAAGCCCCCGGCTCACCTCTGTCTGCTAACCCACCCGTACTCCGTTCTACAGCAAGATGTCACGTTGCCAAACAAGGTACAGTGGCATGTAAAAGTTTTGTCCCCTCTGGTCAAAATTACTGCTATTGTGAAAAGTTAAGCAAGTTGAAGATGAAATGATCTCTAAAAGGCCTAAAGTTAAAGATGACACAATTCCTTTGTATTTTAGGCAAAAAAAAATACATACTGTCATTTTAAAAATTACAAAAAGGAAAATGGGTTGATGCAAAAGATTTGTGTGCTCAGATAAATTTGACCAAGGTTTGAGACCTTAATCAGCCTGTTGGGGTTATGGCTTGTTCACTATCATCGTTAGGAAAGGTCAGGTGATGCAAATTTCCCAGCTTTATAGAAACTCGCCTCCTCTAACCTTGTGCCAAAAAACAGCAGCCATGGGTTCTTCTAGGAAGCTGCTTAGCACTCTGAAAATGAAAATGGTGGAGGCCCACAAAGCAGGAGAAGGCTATAAGAAGATAGCAAAGTGTTTCCAAGTTGCCCTTTCCTCAACTGAAAATGTAATTAAGAAATGGCAGTTAACAAGAACAATGGAGGTCAAGATAAGGTATGAAAGACCTATCAAGATTTCAGTGAGAGCTGCTTGTAGGATTGCGAGAGAGGCAGATCAGAACAACAGCTTGTTCAATAGACCTAATGAAAGATTTAGCAGACTCTGGAGTTCTGGTACATTGTTCTACTGATCAGAGACACCTGCACAAATATGGCCTTCATGGAAGAGTCATCAGAACAAAACCTCTCCTGCGTCCTCACCATAAAATTCAGCATCTGAAATATGCAAAAGAACAACTAAACCAGCCTGATGCATTTTGGAAACAAGTCCTGTAGACCAATGAGGTTAGAATAGAACTGTTTGGCCTTTCTCTTGGTCTGAACATTATTGAAAATTTGTGGCTAGACCTCAAGATAGCAGCGTATGCAAGACGATCCAGGAATCTCACAGAACTGGAAGAATTTTCCAAGGAAGAATGGATGAAAATCCCTTAAACAAGAATTGAAAGACTCTTGTCTGGCTACAAAAAGCATTTACAAGCTGTGATACTTGCAAAAGGGCGTGATACTAGGTACTAACCATGCAGGGTTCGCAAACATTTTCAACGCCCATTTTCCTTTTTGTAATTTTTAAAATGTAAAAGATGAAAAAAATTTTTTTGCCTAAAATACAAAGGAAATACAAAGGAAATGTGTCATCTTTAACTTTAGGCTTTTTAGAGATCATTTCATCTTTAACTTACTTAACTGTTCACAATAACAGTAATTTTGACCAGGGGTGCCCAAACTTTTACATCCCACTGTAGGTAATAAAAAATCATAGAAACTTTTACTAGTTTTTCCCAAATTTGTAACTTTATAAAAGAGAAAGGAACAATGGTAAAGATGAAAATGGGTCTTGCATTATCGTGGTGAGTTTTTAGGGTAAAAGAACATGGTGAGATTGGGCTCCATGCAACTTCCATGACCCATTGGGCCAATTTTTCTGGAGAGAGGATGTCAGCAGAAATTCTTGACTTCTGGTATCAAGAGCATTGAGCTCAACCATGGCCTAATTTAGAGTGTCCAATGACAGGGGTTTAATTACAATAGGTGCAGGGGTTGCAATCATGAATGCAGTTATGCGATTTGAATACATGGGATCACATACCAACTAGACATGAGAGGCCTCACTGAATACAAGTGAATTGAGCGAGGCCGGGCACGTCTAATTGGAATGTGGCCAGAAGTATGCACATTGCATGCTTCCAGTCACATAACCACCTGCTCCCGGCATCGGCATTGGAGAATCTTGACACAAGACTGGACAACCTCTTCAATTTGATTTGCAGATTGGTGTTTGAAAATTAGCGGCATTCTCATTAAAGGCGTAGTCTGCTGCTCTGTTCCTCGCCATGCTTTGCACTGCATCACTGCTTGCCCATATTATCTGCTTTGTATAAGCACAAGCTCACCATTAGCTAAGTGCACGTGAACTGATTTTTATTACATCTGGGTTGAAAATGATTACAAAGTATAAGCAACTAAATCGCCAGTGGGAACAAGAAGATTATCGGGTGCTTTGCACACATATACTGAAGCAAATGAGCCTTCGTAAAGGGGAGTGGTGGAGCTGTGCCTAATCCTAATGTACAGTGACAGATTTAATAGGATGAGATTTTTGACGTGTTCGCTTTGTATATATTTTCACAACAATGAAGCATGCCGGTGCCAGATTCCTAATTCCAGTCGTTGCGCTGCATATACATTTGCCGGGTTTCCAGATTTCGCTTTGGGACTTCTGATTCCCCATTCGAGGTTCAGTTGCTCGGAGCGTCCAGCTGGGGTTGTTGCGTCTGTGTGTGGTCAGACAAACTGGAGAGAATACAAAATGAAATGAATATGAGCTGGGAAATTTTCCCAGAGTTGAAGAATTGCTACAGCTGGAGCGAACTGTGCAGACAGCATCCAAAATGGCACAATCTTCCCGCTACTCTAAAGGGGTGAATCTCATTCTACGTCTTATCTCTTCTTTTAAACCTTCAATTAGGAGGACCTGAGAGATGAAAAATTATTAACAATTATGGATTATTGGCCAATCAGAAGACGGTTATGTTAAAGGAAATCTATCAGAAAGATCAATCGCTTATATGGGCATGCAGATCTTTGTAAATCCATCAACACCTTTATATCTTCTATCTGTTGCTGCATTTCTAAAATATTATCATTTTTATCCATATGCAAATCAGGTGTTAAGAGGTTATCCATGATTTTTTTTTTTTAGAAACTGCTAAAAAACTAATAGGCAAGTAGTTACTAACAGGAGCAACAACCTGTCTGTTGTACCTGGCGCCACTCAGAGGTGATATATCAACAGAGCAGCTCTCAAGGGCCCGTCTCACATAGCGATATCGCTACCGAGATCGGTGCTGAGTCACTAGTTTTGTGACGCAGCAGCGATCTCACCAGCGATATCGCTGTGTGTGACATTCAGCGACGATCTGCCCCCTGCTGGGTATCGCTGATCGTCGCTGAAATGTCAGGACATTTTTTTGATCGCTGGTCTCCCACTGACAGGCACACATTGCTGCGTGTGACAGGCGGGAGACCAGCGATCCGCTGGTAACCAAGGTACACAGCGGGTTTCCAGGTGCGGTGCTGTGCCTAGAAACCCGCTGTGTACCTTGGATACCAGCGCCCTGATGCAGGGAGCTGGTATCCAAGGTACACAACGGGTTTCCAGGCACCGCGCAGCGCTTGGAAACCCGCTGTGTACCTTGGATACCAGCTCCCTGCATCAGCGCGCTGGTATCCAACGTACACTGTGGGTAACTAAGCGATGTTACCCGCAGTGTCGCTGTCCCAGATCGCTGCCTGAGCTGCCTGTTTGGCAGCTCAGCAGCGATCATGTAGCGATACACCAGCGATCCTGATCGTTGTCGGGATCACTGGTGTATCGCTATGTGAGACCCAGCCTTTATTCTTCAGCGATGTTCTGACGATGGGAGATGACTGCTGGCGTCATGCTGATTGACTGCTGGCTTTTCTCAGTTAAGCAGTAGAAAGCTGACTGTTAATCAGCATGACGTCAGCAGTCAAGCCCTGTCAACAGAGCAGAGTGGAAAAATGCCACTATTCTGATGACATTGTGTGACATCAAGTGCCAGGCAAGGGGATTAGACAGAGAGATTTTTATCTAGGTAAACAGTCTGGTGAAGGTAAAGGAAACAAAATCAGAAAACATAGTGTTAGAAGTTCCATGTCACACTTAGAGCACTTAGCGATCCATTTGTATATGAATCAAAATACAAATTTCTTGGGAATGCAGCAACAGATAGAAGATATAAAGGTCTCAATGAATTTAGCTTTCAAAGGCCTGCCCGTCCATATATGTGGTTTGGGGGGAATGTAATATTATTATATGGCATCACATAGCCATCTCGATTATTCTAAAGAATCATGCCAATGTGAATAGTGGCTGTATGTAGGGGCACAGAGTCTCAATGGCTCCAAAGTATGGAGCTACGGACACGCCGCATGGATCGTTGTATGACATTATATTATAGAGTTATGAAAGTCGGGCTTCCAAGCTTGCCAATTTGATTTACTAATATTTCCTGAACCAAAAAAATCATGGATGATCAACATTCTCTATGGACACATCAGAAAACCTTAATAAATTATCTCCTTAGGATAGATCATCGATGTCTGATCGGTGGATGTGCGACACCCGGCATCCCCGCCTATAAGGTGCTCCTGATGTTGACGGCTGCCGGACCTGCTCAGTTACAGAGTTGCACAGCACAGCTTTGTTGACTGTATAGTGCTGGTGGCTGTGAAGTATCCGGCGGCGGCCACTATTCCGTCAACAGAGCAGCGAAGAACAATTGAGTCACCTCAAAAACACGACTATAAAGCCCAAATATATAGAAAGTTACAAATCTTTATTAGACAAAATGTATAAACAGTACATAAGAATAACGAACATGGAATACCAGAAATTAGGGGAGAAAATGGAAGTGCAACCAAGGCACATCAAAGGCATGTCATAAACAGCCGACCTGGATATTGTCTGGTATAGTCAACCATCAAAGAAATATACATACACGAAAGGTATAGCCTATATTGGATGTTATCAATAAATTACCAACCAGGATACTATATAGTATAAGGTGTATATAAAAATCTATACAGGGACATCATCTACCAATATAAGTAGTGAAATGACTAATGGAATAAATATTGGCCGCACATAGATATGGGTAAAAGAAATATATGTGGCAAAGTATAATCACATAATAGCGCACAGCCACATCCTAGACAGAATTAGGCATAGCTATAGCGGCCATATTACCTGGAGGGGGATGACAAGCCGGAACAATAGCAGGTCAGGAGAGAGGCCCGACGCGCGTTTCGGATACACGATCCTTCTTCGGGGGCGCACAGAAGCATAATGTGCACAGGTATAAATACCGTCAAACCGGAAGTGGTACAGCGGTCGACCCGGAAGTGACGCATCCGTAACCATAGAGACCACGATGCTGGATGGCGGCGGCGTCAGATACCCGAGGATTGCGAGGTAACCCAGAGGTATCTAGAGACGCCGCCACACCATAGAGCGCAGCAGTATGTGGCACGCATGCGTCAGAGGTAGCCGCTGAACCACCAATGTATATAATATATGGGACCAAAACAAGAATAAGTGTGTATACCAAAAGTGATATAGCATATACATAAGTACATACTGGCAAAAATACAGGAAGTACATAGGATATAGATATATTACCAACAACATGTTAAATCACAGAAGAAACAAAAATAATAATGTACAGATAAACAATAATCTAACCTGAAAATATACAACCAAAATTATATGTACAAACAATCATGAAAGTAAAGCCCATTATAGCAATAACAGAGCACATACTTAACACAAAAAGAAATATAAAATAATAATAACATACACAAATAAAATTAAATAAAAAATGAAATTAAATAAAAAATGAAAAAATAATAATATAAAAACAGTGACATATATACACACAGACAAAATATGAAACAACACAAAAAATTGTAAAAGAAAATAATGAAAAATATATATATAAATAATAACAATAAAGACACATAGTAATGGTAGTTAAAGTGACGACGGATGTGCACCAGCTTCTTCATCCATATAGAGTAAGATTAAAGAGATGAAACAGGAAAGGCAATTAGACCTAAAAAATATAAAAACAAAATAAAATTAATGACATGCAAGAGAAGCACCATGAGGAGCACATATGCAGAAGAACTGGCAATCACAGAAAGGGCACGAAACTCAAGTTTTCATTGAGGCCCTTAGGTTGGACAGTGTCAAGTGTCCAAATCCAGCGACTCTCTATCTGAGCTCAGATTTGCGATGTCTTACCGCCTCTAATGCCCAAATCAAGGGCATCAATGCCCCTAACTCTTAGTCCCATACTATCGCATTGATGATATAATTTAAAATGGCGCGGGATTGACTTAAGTGACGCTATGTCATCTTGCGTGGCTGCTGCTTGAATCCCAAGCACATGCTCTCTAACTCTAACTTTAAGTTGGCGCGTTGTAAGGCCGACATATATAAGAGGACACGGGCACATGGCAAAGTAAATAACATTTCTAGTATCACATGAAATGAATTTACGGATCTGAAATTCCGAGTGCCTGAGGAGTTAGAGAAGGTTGTAGTAGTATCAATATTTGTGCATGCCACACAGTGGCCACATGGACTACATCCCCGTCTGTTAGGGCGGGAGTTGGAAAAAATGGGACGAGGATCAGGGGCATGATGACTCCGAACTAGATGATCACGAAGATTACGACTCCTGCGGTACGTTATCAATGGCCTTTTTGGTAGAATTTTTTCCAAAATGGGATCCGTCATGAGAATTGGCCAGGCTTTAGTTAGAGCAGATCTTATACGATCGGTCTGAGAGTGGAAATCGGTTATAAAACGTACGGGTTGGATATTATAATAATAATAATCATTATTTTTATATAGCGCTAACATATTCTGCAGCGCTTTACAGTTTGCACACATTATCGTCGCTGTCCCCGATGGGGCTCACATTCTAGATTCCCTATCTGTATGTTTTTGGAGTGTGGGAGGAAACCGGAGTACCCGGAGGAAACCCACGCAAACACGGGGAGAACATACAAACTCCTTGCAGATGTTGTCCTAGGTGGGATTCGAACCCAGGACCCCAGCGCTGCAAGGCTGTAGTGCTAACCACTGAGCCACCGTGCTGCCCTTATTATATTATTATTATTATTATTATATGCCCTTATTGTATTATCAATAGTGTTATTTACCTTATACAGCAGATCACTCCTGATACTGTATTTGGCTTTTTGATAAGCTCTTTTTATAGCTCTGTTGCTGTATCCACGGGCATGCAAACGATCTTTGAGTTCGCTGGCCTGTTTTTCAAAATCTAGATCAGAGGAACAGATCCGACGAATACGGGTAAATTGGCCCACTGCTACAGCACGAACCATATGATTAGGATGGGATGAGGATGCGTGTAGGAGAATATTAGTGGACGTGGGTTTCCTATACACATCAGTGTGCATAACTCCAGAGGGGTCCTTCTTCAATATCACATCAAGAAATTCAATTTGAGAATTATCAGATTTGAAGGTCAGGTGAATATTATTAGTATTATTGTTTAGATACAGAAAAAAATCGTCAAGGGATAATTTTGTGTCCTGCCAGATCAGCAGTAACTGAGCAGTTCCAGCCGCCACCGGCACCAGAAACAGCTGATCAGCGGGGGTGCTGGATGTCACACCCCCACCAATAAGACATTAATAACCTATCCTAAGGATAGTCCATATATGTTAAAATCCCGGCATATAACGCACACAAACCGGATGTGTGTCATTAGATCCGCCCATCGGTGCCCCTGTCACATGACCACAGGGCGCCAATGGGTTGGCATGACAACCTGGGGTCGGCAGTAGACTCTCGTGATTGTCATTCCTGATCGGCTATGAGCGCCGCCCAGTGTCCGGCCTTCATAGCAGATGAGCATTTCTGCTACACAAAGCAGGTCTGAAGCCCAAGTGATCAGATGATCACAGCTTCAAATTTTTTAAGGAGTCTATTGAAACATGTAAAAAGTAAAAAAAAAAGGTGCAAACATATTAAAATTTTTTAAAAAATATAAAAGTTCAAATCACCAGCCTTTTGCCCCATTCAAAATAATAAAAAAAATACACATATTTGGCATCACCGAGTTCATAAACGCCCGATCTATCAAAATATATAACGAATTAATCCGACCGGTAAACAGCGTAACGAGAAAAAAAAATCAAAACGGAACAATTATGTTTTTTGGTCGTCACAACAATGCATTAAAATGGAATAACGGGCGATCAAAACATTGTGTCTATCCCAACATGGTATCAATAAAGACATTAGCTCGGCACGCAATTAATAGGTCCTCTCCCAATCCCAGATTCCCAAAAATGGAAACGGTACGGGTCTTCGAAAATGGCGTCATTTTTTTTTTTTTTTTTTTTTACTAACTTTGGATTTTTTTACCATTTAAGTAAAAAAAGAATCTATACATATTTGGTATCTACGAACTCATAATGAACTTTAGAATCATAATAGCAGGTCAGTTTTAGCATTTAATGAACATGGTAGAAAAAATCCCCAAAAAGCAATTATGGAATTGCACTTTTTTGCAATTTCATCACACTTGGAATTTTTTCCTGTTTTCTAGTACACTATATTGAAAAAACCAATGGTGTATTTCAAAAGTACAACTTGTCCCGCAAAAAACAAACCCTCACACGGCCATATTGATGGGAAACTAAAAAAGTTATGGCTCTGGGAAGAAGGTGAGCAAAAAACGAAAACGCAAAAACCCAAGGTAGTAAAGGGGTTCGATCAGTATCGTTAAATACAATGTGCTAAAAAAAAAGTCCTCATACAGCTAATCCAAACCTCAATTATATGATCATGAAAAAGGAAAAAAAATATTTATTCTTAAACACACAAAATAATTCCTTCTATATAAATTATGTTTTTCTTTGACACGTGGATGATAACATCACATTTTTTCATTGAAAATGACTATTTTTCTTTTTCTGCCATTTAACAAGGACACAAACCACTAATAACAAAGCCGATGAAATAAGAGTCAAGTTTCTATGGTGTAATGAGTATATTTATATAAAAGTCAAAAGTTTGTTTCATTTATGTTCATAAACTATAGACCTTGATATTAAGGTTTGCATAAATATAATAGTCCTGAAGACCTTGAAACCAATTAGACAGTATTACTATTCATTAGTGTCATACACTGCCTGCTGGATTATTCTGGTGATAGTTCTTTGTTTGATCAGTCACACTGTTCTTTGTATTGTCAGTGATATTACAATGTAGTAGACAATGGAGGCTTAAAAAACTTTGAAAAGAGTTTTCTGCTCTCTCTAGTAAAGTAGCAAGCAGGGTTGAAAGCGGGACTTATTGAGGTGGCCTTTATTCTGTGGTTGGGATTCTCCTCCAAGTTGGGCTAAGAAAAAGTGACTGTAAGCTATGACAGCCTGCCCTAATATGATACAATCTGTCTCTGGTGGGCCACTGCTGCCATATATTCCCGCCATGGATGCCACTCCTGGGGATGCACCAGTCACATCATAATTAAATGCTCTGCTCCTCCGTGGATTCTTGTGGCACCTGTACCACTACCTTTCACACCTCAACCAAAGACATGCCTGTTGTGTCATCTCTATTTAGCAACCAGAGACCAGTACCAAGCCCATCGGGCAATAACAGTTACCAGCCCAAGTCCACACAACTAGATGTTTTTCATTGGCCATAAAAAAAAAATATTTTTATTTACATGGTGTGAAATTTGATTGTCTCCTGAATCAGGCATTATTTTTCTTTTGTTCCTCTGCCTTTCCATTTCTGTGATATGAGTTCCTTATAGCTAGTCTCGTTAGGCTCATTGGGTGAGGTGGATCTTTGAAGCCCAAGTTCACACTGGCCACAGCCGTTGGTGCAACAGGCACACGGGAAACAGGTAGTAGAGGTACTGGAAGCTGCAGGCTGGTAGCAGAGGTACTGGAAGCCGCAGGCAGGTAGCAGAGGTACTCAAAGCTGCAGGCAGACAGGAGATGTCTGGGAGACAGCAGACAGGAGATGTCCGGGAGACAGCAGACAGGTACTGGGGTACTGGAAGGCGCAGGCAGGTAGCAGAGGTACTCGAAGCCTCAGGCAGACAGGAGATGTCCGGGAGACAGCAGACAGAAAGCAAAGGTACTAGAAGCGGCAGGCAGGTAACAGAGGTACTCAAAACCGCAGGCAGACAGGAGATGTCAGGGGGACAGCAGACAGGTAGAAGAGGTGCTGGAAGCCGAAGGCAGGTAGCAGAGGTACTTGAATCCGCAGGCAGACAGGAGATGTCTGAAAGATAGCAGACAGGTTGCAGAGGTACTGAAGGCAACAGACAGACAGGTAACTGGGGGATATACACAATTTCCCAGAGAATCAATCCTAGGAAAAATTAGGCCTAGTTGCTAACTTAAAAAATATATTTTTTTATTAAGTATATCTAGTAAAAATCAGACTTACAGTTAAAGCAAAGAAACAAAAAGTAGCAAGCTACATTAAACAGATTTATATGTATGATTTATGATAAAACACAAAGATGATGTAGCATGAATCAAAATGAGATTAAGGTGGCCAGGTCAGTCCAATATTATAAGGAGTAGATGAAGTATTTCATTACATATAGAGACATCCATGATTAGAAAAATTATGATGTGCAAGTGCTTATAAATATTAGGGTAGATTTCAAATAGAATGAACTGGTCTTGATCTGGGTAAAAGGATCTTGGTTGTGATAGAAATGATGATGGAAGGATTAATAGGAGAAAAGTCTGTAGATCAGATAGATTTGTAAATGTCAATAGATCGCAAATCATATTAGTCAAATAAGGTGCAGAGTCTCAATGGATAGCGTAAAAGGTGTACTTACAAAGTGACCATGGCCCTAACTTTTGATGTGCTACACATCGAATTTCACAAGTTTCCCTGTGAACTTCAGTCACATTATTACTAGAGATGGGGGAATAAATGCAAATGTAATGGAATTCTACTCAAATTTTACAAAACTATTGTATTACAAGTTCACCAAACCGGTGGGCAGCTGACTGCCAACTTGTTGAACTGGTGGGGTTGGTAAAAGTAAAAAAACAAAAAAAACAAACATCTAATAGTTTACTTACCGCTCACTTGCATGGCTGCTCCTGTTGTTCACTGACCATGGCCCTTTGTGCTTCTTCTTTCTGACATTATGTGTTGCATCTCTAGTGTTCTTACAATTACGGGACTTCTAGCCGTGACCAGGCCTCTGAGGTCACTACATATCATAAGGTCATGAAGTCCGGTGTGACGCCAAATGCCTTTACATAATTATGAGCGCTGCATTGGCACACGCGCAACGACCTCCGAGTCTTGGTCACGGTGGTGGGCTTTACCAATGGGATTCTGACCATATCTCCATCAACAGCAGCATGCTACATGGTCCCATTGCCGAGATAGATGTGGTCCCATTGGTGGGCTCCTCTTCTACTCTCTCTCTCTCTTTATATATATATATATATATATATATATATACGTCATAAGAAAATTGAAGCCTTCTTAGGTTAGCGTAACCAAAGACTGGAATAGCTGATGACAAGACATTAGCATTAGAGTTGAGCAAATCGATTCGATGTTAATCAAATTTGGGTCAAATTGTTGAAAATTCTCTCGACATTCAAACAATTTATGATTTGATTTACGCAAACCACAAAAAAGTTGCCTGCCAACATTTTACAGAAAGCAGAAGATTGCATCAGTCAGAAAAAGATCACATGACCCTCGGGCGCAGCCTTCTCTTTAATGACTTGCAACTATCCTATCACATGGCATAGCACAACCAATCAGGAGGGACTATCATAGTCTGTATAAAAGCTGAGACAGAGAATGCAGCAGCTAACATAGTCTGGTTAAAAAGCTAATGAAGGGAAGGCAGCAGCTATTTTGTGGTGAATTTGGAGAGTGAGAGGACTTCACAGATTACAGCTTAGCCACAGCGATACGGAGAGAAAGCCATAAAACACTGAATAAACGTTATAGACAAGTGAGTGTAACAGAACAGCAATGAAGGACGGTTTCCATGTGCTAGCCATATACAGTATGTGGAAGTCACTTTGATATTACTAAGACTGTGTTTGTCTTAAAAAGCTTCAGTCCTAGGAGACCTCAGAGCCTTTTCAGTGTAGTTGGAGGCTTTGCAGTACTTACAATTTTTTCATCAATCTAAATTTTTGGGGGAGAAATTCGCAAAGCTGGAGAATTCGAATATCAAAAGATCGCTTATCTCCAATTTTTATACAAATCTATGTAAAGTAATGCCCACATTCAGCAATGGACTGGTTGGCAATTCTATTCTAATATGTAGGAGGCAAAAGTAACACTATCTCAGGACCTTGTTAGCAGCAGTATCACCGATCCTATGTTGTGTACAGCTATGTATTATCATCAAGGAGGAATGATTGATAGATCAAATTAATGCAAAAATGTTATCAGCTGGGAACCAAGTGACGGGCTACCTGTGAGTGTCATTAGGGGCCTCACATGCCCCGGTAGCCATGCCACATATGCCACTCACAGTTTATTATTGTTTGTGTAAGATTTATGGAAACTCCATGACTGCTGTCTGCTCACTTTGAAAGTGAAATAAGAGAAGCTGTGGGGTTTATGTAATGTTCCCGACTAAACAAACAAAGGACCAACAAACTCCATCATTGTCACATAAACCAGACACAATAACAGATTGTAGAAAAAAGTGGGAGAACTGAAGTGACTGACACATAGGGAGAGTGAGAGGAGGTCCTCCAACCTGCTCACATGCATCTAATCTATCACCATCTATCTATCTACAGTCCAAAGAAAGGAACAGCACTCCGTTCAGATGGGTGAAAAAAGAGCTACTTTATTGAGCCCATTGATGCAACGTTTCGGTTCAAGGTGTGAACCTTTTTCAAGCTTTTTTCACCCATCTGAACGGAGTGCTGTTCCTTTCTTTGGACTGTTATATTGCAAGGTTTGGCATTTGCCTGTTGGAACTTGTGCACCCGGACTTCTTGTTTTTTTCTTTTTTGTGCTGTTCTAATTATTTTTTCTCTATCTATCTATCTATCTATCTATCTATCTATCTATCTATCTATCTATCTATCTATCTATCTATCTATCTATCTATCTAATAGATGCACAAACTGGCCCATTCATGTGTGCCCACCAGTCACAACAAGACAAACTTTCTTTGATCAGACCATGAGCCATGTCCAGTTTGCTGCTGTAATATTTGGTGTCACAACCCACAAGAATCGGTCCAGCAGACAGCACAACAAACACCAACAACGGGATTGGAAAAGGAGGAGGAAGGCCCTAATTGTAGGGAATGGAGTATGGGGCACCTCCTAACACAGCCTGTGCCTATCCCTAAGCTCCCCTAACGCCCTATGTGGGTCCTTACCCCCTCGCCACCATCACGTGCCTGGTCCCTTGCTGTCACCTGACTAAACCCTGGCTAGTACACTAGCCGGCTTGAACGCTAGCCTCACCACTACAGATTGTACAAACACAGGGGATAGTGACAAGCACGAGACAGACAAGGTAAATAAACAAGCAACTTAGCTCCAGGCTCCACTGCCAAACTACACAGAAGTAGCAGATTTAGCGCTGACACCAGAGAGCTGCAACTGCAAGGCTGGCATACATAGAAAACTTTATTACCAACAGTCAGCTGATGCATCTTGTGGCTATTTAAAAGATGATGGAAGTGGTCACCACCCACATCAGCTGACCGGCAACACAGCAGCTGCCAGCAAGGAAACTGACATTAACCCTTGCTGGCATGAAAGCAAAAACAACTTTTAAATCAAAGCAGAGCCAGAGCTGTCACAAATCCGAAAATAAATTGTGACATTTGGTTTGTATATTATGCAGTCACAGCAGCTCACTATTGTTGATATTTTTTTCATTCTCTGAGGAGGCGCAGGCCAATTTTTGTTTCCTTGTAGCGTACAGTTGGAAATGCTGAATGATCTAAAATTCCACTGTACGGGAGCCCAGCGACATGCAATCGTGTAGCTATTGGAGAGGGTATCCGGCTGTCAGACAGAGGGAGTCCTCATAGAAGAGGCAGAGATGGTTTATTACTCTCTATGTCTTCTCCCCTGCTGTATACACAGCACTAAAGTAGTGTTGTGTGCACAGTAATAGAGAGCGAAGACGGCACTTTCTCCTGTAAACACAACGGTCTTGTTGCCACTGAGTATAGGGAGGGAACAGTGTTGTGAATGTTTTGGAAATGAATTCTGAGCAGAGGCTCCCTCTGGTGGTTGCAAACAGTACTGAACCATTCAATGAGGATTGGCAATCAGGAATCACAGACTGGCTTGATATAAGGGAGGTTCCCTCCCATCATGGTTGCCGGTGATCAATTGTTCTTGTCTCAACTGTGGTTCCTGGTTCACTTGGAAGCTTGCTGAGTCTTGCCTCTTCTTCTGCTTTCAGATAAGATATTTTCTGTTTTTGTGCTTACCATTTGCATATTTCTCTGCATTTCTGTGAGGTTAGCCAGGTTTCCCCCCCTCAGGGGGCTTGGGCTCCTCTCAGTTCCGCTGGAGCCATTGTTATTTGTTCATTTGCCTTTTCCAGTTTTTTTTAGTGGCTGCGGCTTAGTTTTGTTACAACAGAGAACTGATTTAGGTGGTAGAGGTCGTGTGATCTCAGGTGTTTTTGCAATCAGTAGCGTTGGCATTTTTTAGGGTTTTTTTGGATTGCAGTGAGTATCCTTTCTATCCTTTTCTGTCTAGGCAGATTGGGCCCCAGCGTTTGCTCATACTATTTTCTGTCTGTGTCTGTATTTCTTCTTGTCTAACCGCCATTACATGTTTGGGGGCTTCCTATGTTCTTTGGGGATCTGCTCCGGGGCAGATAGCTTTCCTCTTTCTATCTTTAGGTGTAGTTAATCTCTCAGGCTGTGACGAGGCGTCTAGGACCAACGTAGGTACGCTCCACGGCTGCCTTTAGTTGTGGTGGTTAGTCAGGGTACTGCAATCCAATAGATTCCAACCTCTCTGGTGTATTGCCGTTTTTGCCTGCTCTCCTCAGCTACCAAAACATAACAGAACAGTAGCTGCTGGGTCATACGAGATGCAGATGGCTCCAGGAGGCAGCATTTTCCCTGTAAGCGAGGCTAAAACACCTGCCCCGGTTACAGGGGAAATAAGATAAAAGTAAAATTATTTTAATATTAAAATGTCTCCCCTAAAGATATTTTATGACATTATGAGGGGTATAATGTGTAAAACAAATAAAAAATAACAAGTTAAAAAAACATGCCACTGTCATTCCAAATCGCTGTTACAATTCTCACATTTTTAAATGTATTTTAGTGGTCCCGTGTGGTCATAAATTTTTTTTAAAAAATGGGAAAAACACATGTTTTCCAATATTAGTAAAAAAAGAAAAAAATAAAGAATATGACATTGACATAAAGGGAAGTCCCATGTATCAGAAGAAAAAAAGCTGCAAAAACTATTTGAATAGCCAAATGAGAAAAAAGTTTACAGCTCTTTCAACCACACGTAAAAAAAAACGCCAGAAAATGTGACTGTTCAAGAATGGGGGTAAATGGCCGGGTCTTGCAGTGCTTTAATATCTACTGTACTTATGGCCCAAAAATAACACCTCTCACAGAGATGAGGGTTAGATAGAGCTGCCCTAGTAAATATTTTCTTGTTTTTCAGCATTTCCAAAAATTTGTAACTGATGGCGGCTATTAAACCTCAGGGATTGGGGGGAGATATTGTCAGTGGGATCTGCTGTTGTCTTAGCCTCTTGCTAAATACTTGGCACCAAGTTGCTTGTGTTTGGCTTAGGCTAATTTGAGCCGATTAGAGTCTGTAAATCTCTTTAGCGTCGGTCCATTATATCAGGCTGTCACACGTCCAGTGTTTTTATATGAAGAAGGTTTTGGCTAAGAGAAGGCTTGATTCCTACAGAGCGATATTTATTTTGCATTTTCATGCTTCCACAGATAATATTCTTTGCTGTGGTGGACAACATGGGAGACTGATTGAGAATACAAAAAGTTCCATTCTTCTTGACGCTCTCCAACCGGGCTCGGACTGCGAGACCCAATCTAATTGATTTGTCCACGGCCGGGAATGTCATTTCATACCCCTAGCTAATTACAGATAAGATTGACGTACAAATGCTGAATTACACACACGGAGAACCACACATCGAGATTCTCGAAAGTAACTGGGAAAAAGTCAACTTTTCTGCAGGACAGAACTGAAACAGCTGCTCCAATGCTTGGAAAGGAGATTTCAGAAGGTCTTCAGTTTCTAGTAGAATTTCCAAGGGCAAAAAAATAAAAATCTATTTTTTTTTTACTAAAAAAAATGTTGATTTTAGTTTGAGATAGTAATTTTATTTATAGAGTAAAAAAATAATTGAAAAGTTTGCAGTTTAGTCATGAATGGCTTAACCAGATTATGTAACATGCCTAACTAGAATGTACGGGTCCTCAGACTTATCGTCCAGCCGATGAGGCTCTTAACGAGAAACTATGATCAGAAATTGACCTTTGGTTTAAATCAGATTTTCATTGTAAATGTAGTATTACTATTATTAAATAGCCATTTTATTAAATTACTTATTTAAATAATGAAATATGTTTATTTGGGGACCCCTCTATTCTTGATAACCAGCCTTGCTAATGCTGACAGCAGACTTGGTATCAAAAATATAGAGGAACCCTTGCCTGCTCTCACTGTTATTAGCGGCAGCAGGTGTAGGCTGATGGGAGTAGTAGTCCCATCCGCCGACGCCAGTGGCTGGAGGTAAACTGTTTACCTCCGATCACAGCTGCACGCTCACACTGTCATTTGATAGAGTGTGAACTGCGACTGTCTGACCGCCAGTAATGATTTTACCGCCAATCAAAAGCAGTGTTTGCCGCGCTGTCATGCACATGACAGTGCGACAAACACCCGGTGTTCGGGGGTCCAAACCCAAACAGTAACACGGACTTCACCAGGTCCATGCACAAACAGTAGGTGTTCAGTGCAGACACCAAACTTTACTGTTCGTGTTCGCCCATCTCTACTCAAGATCAGTACAGGATCAGTAATGTAATGTATGTACCAATGACTCCACCAGCAGAATAGTGAGTGCAGCTCTGGAGTATAATACAGGATGTAACTCAGGATTAGTAATGTAATGTATGTACACAGTGACTGCACCAGCAGAATAGTGAGTGCAGCTCTGGAGTATAATTCAGGATGTAACTCAGGACCAGTAATGTAATGTATGTACACAGTGATTCCACCAGCAGAGTAGTGAGTGCAGCTCTGGAGTATAATACAGGATGTAACTCAGGATCAGTAATGTAATGTATGTACACAGTGACTCCACCAGCAGAATAGTGAGTGCAGCTCTGGAGTATAATACAGGCTGTAACTCAGGACCAGTAATGTAATATATGTACACAGTGACTCCACCAGCAGAATAGTGAGTGCAGCTCTGGACATGCACATGACAGTGCGACAAACACCCGGTGTTCGGGGGTCCAAACCCAAACAGTAACACGGACTTCACCAGGTCCATGCACAAACAGTAGGTGTTCAGTGCAGACACCAAACTTTACTGTTCGTGTTCGCCCATCTCTACTCAAGATCAGTACAGGATCAGTAATGTAATGTATGTACCAATGACTCCACCAGCAGAATAGTGAGTGCAGCTCTGGAGTATAATACAGGATGTAACTCAGGATTAGTAATGTAATGTATGTACACAGTGACTGCACCAGCAGAATAGTGAGTGCAGCTCTGGAGTATAATTCAGGATGTAACTCAGGACCAGTAATGTAATGTATGTACACAGTGATTCCACCAGCAGAGTAGTGAGTGCAGCTCTGGAGTATAATACAGGATGTAACTCAGGATCAGTAATGTAATGTATGTACACAGTGACTCCACCAGCAGAATAGTGAGTGCAGCTCTGGAGTATAATACAGGCTGTAACTCAGGACCAGTAATGTAATATATGTACACAGTGACTCCACCAGCAGAATAGTGAGTGCAGCTCTGGAGATATAATACAGGATGTAACTCAGGACCAGTAATGTAATGTATGTACACAGTGACTCCACCAGCAGAATAGTGAGTGCAGCTCTGGAGTATAATACAGGATGTAACTCAGGATCAGTACAGGATCAGTAATGTAATGTATGTACACAGTGACTGCACCAGCAGAATAGTAAGTGCAGCTCTGGGGTATAATACAGGATGTAACCCAGGATCAGTAATGTAATGTATGTACACATTGACTGCACCAGCAGAATAGTGAGTGCAGCTCTGGGGTATAATACAGGATGTAACTCAGGATCAGTAATGTAATGTATGTACACAGTGACTCCACCAGCAGAATAGTGAGTGCAGCTCTGGAGTATAATACAGGATGTAACTCAGGATCAGTAATGTAATGTATGTACACAGTGACTGCACCAGCAGAATAGTGAGTGCAGCTCTGGAGTATAATACAGGATGTAACTCAGGATCAGTAATGTAATGTATGTACACAGTGACTGCACCAGCAGAATAGTGAGTGCAGCTCTGGAGTATAATACAGGATGTAACTTAGGATCAGCACAGGATCAGTAATGCAATATACTGTATATACACAGTGCCTGCACCAGAAGAATAGTGAGTGTAGCTCTGGGGTACACAACTTATAGTTTACAAAAGCCTTGTCATAAAAGCTGGTATATTCCTTATTCCACTTTTTAAAATAATACTATTAGATGTTTCATGTGATTTTCTCTGTTAATAAAACATCTAATATATATATATATATATATATATATATATATATATATATATATATATATACAGTACAGACCAAAAGTTTGGACACACCTTCTCATTTAAAGATGTTTCTGTATTTTCATGACTATGAAAATTGTACATTCACACTGAAGGCATCAAAACTATGAATTAACACATGTGGAATTATAGACTTAACAAAAAAGTGTGAAACAACTGAAATTATGTCTTATATTCTAGGTTCTTCAAAATAGCCACCTTTTGCTTTGATGACTGCTTTGCACACTCTTGATAAGCAACACAACCTGCCAAACAGCTGAAAAAAACGGTGTGCTAGTCCATGAAGTATATATAAATAACAAGTTTATTGATAGTAATACATGTTAAAAAGAATTTTTTATCTAAAAAAAGACACAGGGAAAGAACAGATGAGGAACAATTATTATGTTGTATAACAATAGGAAAGCTGTATTGATGAAAAAGGCGCCCTACCACACTGGCTCACCCCCAAGAAAGGAGCAGATAGTATGGTATGTTAATATATGAAACTGCCAATATGTATAGAAGCGAAGAAACGAAGGCTAAGGCCGAAACGCGCGTTGGGGAGGGCGCGCTTACACTCCTGGATCTTGTCCCCATCTTTTCTATTGGAGCCTGCATCCACCAGTGTTTGGGTAACTATTAGTAGTAAATTAGTCTTTCAGATTGACACTGCTTATTCACCTATTGGATTATGCCAGGTACTCAATTGTTTATGTCCCTTATATGACACTGGTAGTGTTCATGTGATTATCATAATTGTTTCTATACATATTGGCAGTTTCATATATTAACATACTATGCTATCTGCTCCTTTTTTTGGGGTGATCCAGTGTGGTAGGGCGCCTTTTCCATCAATACAGCTTTCCTATTGTTATACAACATCATAATTGTTCCTCATGTGTTCTTTCCCTGTGTCTTTTTTTGAGATAAAAAATTCTTTTTAACATGTATTACTATCAATAAACTTGTTATTTATATATACTTCATGGACTAGTACACCGTTTTTTTTCTGCTGTTTGGCAGGTTGTGTTGCTTATTATGAATTTTTGGTGTGTCCAGCAGTATTATCCGACGCACATATGTGTGTGGCCCAGCTTCTCAAGGCACACATATCTCCTGGAAAATGCACAGGAAGGTAACTGTAAAAAGCTTGATATTCATTCACGCACACTTCTCAGCATTGCCACTAGAGGCATATTAGACTATTTCAGTAGTGTGACGTAGCAGTCAGTGTGGAGTCCATTCAGTCTGTTTCCTGTCTTCGGACAGAGAAGTTCAGATTCCAGTCAGATAGACGGAGAGAGAGGAGAGAAGTCTGAATCCTGACAGAGCTTGTGTAGCTCATCTGATAAGAAAGTGGAGGCTAGTACGGGTGAAGAGAACCATCCTAGCCTAGTCAGAGCTACCCTTTAACCTGCTACTCAGAACAAGCTGCTTGTGTTCCTAAGAAAGTGGAAGGTGACTCTCAGAGCTACAGCATAAATACAGTCTGACGAAGCATCCTGTGAGCTGCTCTGGACAGAGTTCTGTGAAGGAGAGAAAGAAAGGAATCACAGCAGTTATACCAACGAGTCAACAGAGGACAGGTCAGTGAGCACTGAAGGAAATCTGACCTTGGCACGATTGCTACACGTGCTTATGTTAAGAGCGAGAGCAGGGCGAAGGGCGAGTGGAGAAGTAAGAGTGACAAAGGGACAAATCACCCTCACTCAGTTAACCGGACACCGGGGTCCGAAGTGTTGCTAGTGCTTCACGCCTAGTAATAAGAAAACCGGAGGCTTTCTGGACTACAAGTCGCAGGAGGTAGCCCTAAGCGCTGATACGTAACCGGAGTCAGGGAGAACAGGGACTTTGAGCAGGACCCTGCAAAAGTGAGGACTTAGTTCTCTCAACATCTGATAATCAGAGACATAGAAGGCTCCACCACAATGTTAGCCGGGCGCAGTTGCTATTGAAGGAGTTGCACTTGACTTTATGCAAGTTGTACTCACACACATTAAAAGGATAAAGGAGGCCTCTAACCTGCTCAACAGTTTTCCTGAATGTGCATTCTCCAACCTAACCAGCTTCCCGGGACATACCTGCAACATCTACAAGTAAAGGTATGGAAAGAGATTGCATTGTGTGTGACTGAATTCTTATCTGCACCCTGCATCACCACCATAGACTTTGAGGGACCAGTCCCACCTGTGGCTGACCTAACACCTAGCTGCCATAACATCCCCTCAGAGATCTACCCTGCAGCGCTGGTCAATCAGATCAGAAACCACAGGTGGCGTCACGAACTATAACTACAATCCCCTGTAAATATTCCCCCATTGCATGACCGCCAGGGCCACGGACCGAGCTCTGCTGCCAGTGACATTCCCCATAGACTTCCATGGGCTCGGTTCCGAGTACCCCATAGCCCTGGTACCACCAATGTGGTGTGCGTCATATGATTATACTTTATTTACTATGAGACCTATAAAATGTGTGTGGTTGTGGAATATCTTACTTTGCACACTCTTGGCATTCTCTTGATGAGCTTCAAGAGGTAGTCACTGGAAATGGTTTTCACTTCCGGTGACTACCTCTTGAAGCTCATCAAGAGAATGTCAAGAGTGTGCAAAGCAGTCATCAAAGCAAAAGGTGGCTACTTTGAAGAACCTAGAATATAAGACATAATTTCAGTTGTTTCACACTTTTTTGTTAAGTATATAATTCCACATGTGTTAATTCATAGTTTTGATGCCTTCAGTGTGAATGTACAATTTTCATAGTCATTAAATACAGAAAAATCTTTGAATGAGAAGGTGTGTCCAAACTTTTGGTCTGTACTGTATATTGAGAACGTTGCACAGATTTTATACATATTTGTGGGCAGATTTATAAAAATGACTGAAAGAAAAACTGACTTTGTTGCTGACAGCAAAAAATCATAGCGCAGCTAGTGAGTTTCCACGGTCAGGATACGCTGCGTGTTTGGCGCTGTGCGCTGGCGCAGCGCCAAACACGCAGCGTCCAGATGTTACAGCATAGTGGAGGGGATTTCAAGAAATCCCGTCTCCACTATGCGTAACAATACGCAGGTGGCAAACCTGCGTAAACGGACATGCGGCGCGTCTTTTTAGACCGCAGCATGTCCTCGCGTATTGCGGCGACGGTGCGTCGCCGCAACAGAATTAACACAGGGCTATGTAGCCCTGCGCTCTTTCCGGAGGTGTTCCGGAGGTGTCCTGAACACCTCCGGAAAGATCGCGCATCATAAAGGGGCGGGGCTTAGACGGAGCGGAATTTCCGCTCCGTCCAAAGCGCTGTGGTTCCGGACCGTGGAACCACAGCCTGACTGTTTATTGGCAAAAAAGCAAGTGACGTGCGGTTTTTACATATTTGTCTTCGTATTATCAGTACTGACTTATAGGACACAAAATAGATTTTATGTCCCATTTGTGTGATATAAATTATTTTTATATGATGCATCATTGGAAAAATATCTGTAGCGCTCTTCTGCTGACATTGCAGCGATGACCTTCTCGTGTCCTTGCTTCTCGCCCCTCATAAAGTGAAAAAAAATGAGGCTCCTGTATTCAGTCATAATAATGGGAGCTGCAAGGCCATATACAGTATATATAATATAATGATGCTGCGCCTGTACTATTTAATTGAATTAATTCAGAAAGTTGCATCGGCCATGAGCGCCGTGTAGAGTATTTCTACTTTTTGCATTAACCGATACTGTATAATAGGCATAAAATGACTCGATCTGCGGCCCGGCGTCAATGATTTCATATTCAGTGTGTTAAGACTTAGTATTCTGGTCAGTTATCAGCCGCCGGCTTTAAACGGCTTCTCCATTGTATAAGAATACACTATATGATATAGAGGACATCTTCTCTTCACTACTGTGGCTGCTGCAAGGTCATGAAGAAAGTCGAATCAGTCCCTTAATGGATTTATGGATTTTATCAATAGAATATTTATATACACCATTCCCCTTTACCTGAATGGACGGCAGCAGGTGCTTACCCTCCTCCCCCCACTGGGTTCATTTACTTTTAAATAGAGCTCCATAAAAAAAACCTAATAAATAAAAATCTAAAATCTATTTCTTATATTGAAGAATTCTATACACTTATATATAACAAATATGAGAGTTTGGACTTAATATCACGAAGCAATTCGAAATAAATCAAATATTCAAATTTTTACCCAAATTTTAGATTTACCAAAATCTGAATTTTTTTTTTTTGTTTTTTTTTTGCAATTAATCTTAACTCAGATATTGCAAAATGATGGACATACATTTATACTGGTTTTGTTTTAGGCCAAGAAGGGGTAAAAAAACACAAAAAATATAATAGTCACCTTTACCAGACGCTCACCTGTCCCACCATTCAGCTGCCTGCAGTTCCAATCAATCTTTAGGTGCTGACTAGACCTCATGACGTTGGCTAGGTCTCACAAAGTCATGACGTGGGACGGCACAAGTTCTGACATTGTGTGAGGTTTATTTGATGCCTATTCCTCCCGCTTTGTCTTGCCATGCATGACCAGAACCGAGGTAGCTGAACGTGATCTCTAGCATCACCTACTGGAAGCAGTAACCCTAAAAGTCAAAATCAACCCTTTGTCGAGCCTTGCCATATGACTTAGGATAAAAGGCAAACCAGAATCTGAATTTACAGACACGAGTTTCAGGGTGTTTGCCCCTCCTCAGTGAAAAGCAAGAGATCGAATGTGACTGTATGAGAGACCTCTGTCTTAGGGGTAACATTTTTCCTTATGGACAGTGACAAACCAGACATGTCAGGGTAAGGAAGCTTATAGCTCATGCATTGATCATAAGGAGAAATGTTACCTCTTAGACCATTATATCGTTTTTTTAAAGCTACTTTTATTAAGCCTCGGGTCTAGAGAGTCCTCAGAGCATAATCAATATCAAGGGAACCTATCATGTGTAAAAGTTCAACTTATCTTCAATTAAAGGGTTAATATGCAGATAAATAGCGTTAAAATGCTGCCTAGTCGCCTTATTAAAAGCACTACTGGGAAAAAATAAACTTGTATCCTTCTGAGAGCCGCTCACTTTCAGTCATGGGGGTGTAATCACTCCCTGACACTTTGATTGACAGTTCGCTCTACACAATGCTGCAGAGCGAACTGTCAGCCACAGTGATGGGAATTGATTAAAGCATTTGCTCATAATGTAGAGGACAACGACTGTGCACCACCCCAATGACTGAAAGCGAGTAGCTCCTAGGAATATATAGCTTAATTTCTTCCCGCTAACTGTGCTTTCAGTGTGGCGACCAGACAGCATTTTAAAGCTATTTACCAGCAGACCAGCCATATATCTCCAGGGAAATATCATTTTTACACACAAGTTCTATTTAAATGTCAAATTTCCCATCTGAATTCGATCCCACCTGTTAGGTTGCAGTTTTGCTCATCTCTATTCATGAGATCCAGATCATAAACTATGTCAAACATCTAGAACATACTTTGTCTCCTTTCCATACATGGGATCCTTCATTACGCTCTTTACAATGAAAATAAATATTTATGAATTTTTTTTATAATTAAAAAAATTAAAAAATAACCTCTCTGGACATAGTTTGCCCGACCCTTGAGTGATCTAATTGAGGACAATAATTGCGGTGTAGACACGGGATGTACAAGACATCTACTTTCATAGTAAAATATTATGCCTTGGTTTAACATCTCCAAGTGGTTATTTTAGGGTTCTTTTCATGGAACAAAAGCTCCCGGGGGATAGGGTAACTCTGTTGACCACCACATTATTGAACTTGTTTGTTTGCAAGAAAGACAACCACCCGATTTCAATAGGCTTCTGCTGGTTGGTCGAAAGCGTCTTACAATGGCGGCAGAAGAGGCCTCCACTGCGGTTCTCACCTTTTGTGGCTACAGCAATCAATTTGTTTGGAAACACAAGGTCTCTTTCACCCTAGTTGAAGTCTGGTATAATTTTGGATTGAATGGGCTCTTATGATAAGGAGAAGAATTGGGTTTTTTCTTTTTTTTTTTAGATGGGATGGTATGCAATGATGCCTGTAATTGCAAAGTCCTTCAGCAAGACAAAGCTTCTCCCAACACTTTGCTTTATAAAGGTACAATGTCTTGGCCACAATGGGTTTGGTGGAAGCACAGAGTTTGGTATAGACACTAGAGGTGGAAATGTCAGTCAAGTGATGGTCCCTTCGGTGGAGTTCAAGTACTAAAATTGTAAGTGCCTGAGAACCGGGTCTCAAACGTTATTCTCAAAGGCAAATGAGGTCCGTAATGGATCAATCTTCCCTATAGAACCTACTTTTTGTGTTTGATGTATCAGACCACCTATAGCAGCTGTGTTGCAGCTCTAAAAATGGGGCGAAGAATGCTCTCGAAGGCCGAGCGCAGGAGTGTTATTTACTCGGAAGCAAAAAATGAAAGCTGACAATGGGCACCGGCACCATTGAAAACGCCTGACATTTTGATAAGAGGAGTTTGCTAATTTATTTTTAATCCTTTTTTAAATTAATATATCTTAGAGATCATTGTGATGAAGTAGGGACCTTGGAACATCTGACCGCACAAATGTGTGACCCCCATTTTTTCTCACTTGAGTTTTTGCTGCAAGAACGCATGACTGCATGGTGACACGCAATGTTCAAATATTCCTCAAATATAAGAATCACCATTTTACTCAAATATTCCTCTTTTATAGTAAAGTATAAGAATCACAATTTTATGTTAGTACAAATTAAGAAACAACTGAATTGGGTAATATTATAATCATGGAATCATGTTTGCAAATCATTTGCAAATTCTGGAATGTTTTGGATTAATTTGCATTAATTTTTGCCTGATTTTGTTAGTCTTTATTTTTAATTTTTTTTGTCTGGAAACCATCATCAAGAAGACTGTTGGACTGCATTATAGCTTTTTCATACGTAGAATTAAATTGAAGCAAAAATTCAGTTTTTTGCTCTTAAAATCTCATCCAAATCTGAACGGCTTGATGCCAATCTGGCACCTTTCCCCTCTTCTCTTCTGCCCAGCTTAGACTTCTGACATATTTTAATACCCAGGGTAATTTAGATCAATGACACATAAAGATCCAAATTGTCTAATTAACGCATGAATGTACAATTAGCCTTAGGTAATTATCGGCTAATGAGCTGGACTGCTGAGGATGCTCATGTTGTTATTGAGCCAACTAGTTCTTCATTGGCATTCATGTGTCCTGAAAGCATGGCATTGTGGAAACACATCAATAAGAATGGCCACTGCAGATCCATGAAGAGTTGCTTACTGACAGTTTCCATCTCACAATGAGAAATGTTTTTATACCTGCAGTATGGAATCACCATGGGAAGGTTCTATTAGTTACAGAACCAGCGTAAAGCTTCACTTACGATAGGTTTCCCCATGAAAAAAAAAACATTTATCACTACCGGTATTTGCATCAACTCCATAGACTTCCAATAGCACAGAAGCACGCTCCTTTTCACCGTGGTCGGGCAGTGTGATGGAGTTGGTGGCTTTAGACCCCTGTTCTAGTGATCAATAGGAAACCCACCAGTGAGATTCTGGCCGGGCAATCATACATTAATCCCAAGGATAGACGCTAAGTGTTTTTTGTTTGATAAGTGAAACCTTAAAGGGATTGTCCAGGACTTTAATGTTGTTGACCTATCCTTAGGATAGGTGATCAATGTCTGGTTGGTGAGGGTGCGACACCACCCGGAACCACTGTTCCTGGGGCCATTGGTGTCCGGAACTGCACAGCTCTGTCGACGGAATAGTGGCCGCAGTCGGGTACTGCACATCTGCCCCCTATCGATTTCAGATGGATGTGAAGAACCGGCCTTGACCACTATGGTGCTGATGGAACTGCATTTTGATGCTGTTCCTGGACATTCTTGAACATGAGGCTTAAATGTCCTAAGTTTTGCATCCTACCTGTTGGTAAATATGGGCATTTATGGTAAACTACAGCGTTAACTTGAGCCCAAAACAAAATCTGGCTCATTTACATGTACGATTTCTCATGTACAAGAAAATTGGGACGATTATTTTGCTCAGACTCTGATCAGGTTTTCATCAGAGTTTGGTCTGACTTTCATCGGTTTTTGTTTTTGAGAAAAAAAGTTTCTCCAACCTTCTCAAACTTCACAGGCCTTGAAATTCAGGCCACAACCAAGTGTAGTCCAACTTCTTCACACATCCATAGACTTACATTGCCGATTTTGATCTGACCCATGGATCAAAATCAAACGTGTCTCTGCGATTTTCAACGAACATGTGAATGATCCATAGACTATCACCAGCACAAGTGCTATCCGTGAAAAATATGGACAGAACTCGTACTTGAAAAATGGACGTCTGAATGAGGCTTAACAGACACAATAAGTCTGAGAAACCGTTCGTTCTTTCATCTGAGAGAATCGGGTAGATTATGCTAATCACACTCTGGTCAGAGCGTGGTCAGAGTGTAGTCAGAGTGTGGTCAGGATGTGGTCAGGGTGCGATCAGTTCGTGATCAGGGTGTGGTCAGGGTGTGGTCAGGGTGTGGTCAGGGTGTGGTCAGGATGTGGTCAGGGTGCGATCAGTTCGTGATCAGGGTGTGGCCAGGGTGTGGTCAGGGTGTGGTCGAGGTGTTGCCAGAGTGTGGTTCGATTTTCTCAGATGTCAAGATGATGGAGAAAAAGCGTCTCAATCTTCTTTAGTTGATCAGGTCATGAAAATCGGACTGAACTCAGATGTCATCCATTTTTTCCATTAACTTATTGACTTGCATGTACGCGTGCCATCCGAAGATCGGACACCATTCAAGCATGCTGCACTTTTTTCCATGGACAGACTCTGTCCGAGGAAAAATCGGACATGTGCACGGCCCCATAGTATAACATTGCGATCTGATGTTTGTCGGTTCACACTTGGACTGAAAGTCCAGTCATCTGCGGGAGCCCTAACAGTGTCTTCCTCTATGACTGAGGACCTTTTGTCACTCTATGGGCACCAGAGCCCAGTTGTGACTCCTTCATCTGCACACCCCATAGCTACTACTACTTTGACTAATTGAGTTTTCCTTGCTTGACATCTCATTAATAGATTTGACAGGCAATGAGTTGAGTAATGATCATCACCCTAATGTGTCTTTCCTGAACAATAACAGTTGGTATTTGTCCTAATAAATCACGTTGCTCCATCCTCCATCGCTTTGTGTTATTTAAGTCAACAAACCATTAATAAAGAGGTAAATGCTTGGTACCGTCACCCGCACTCGCATCTTCTGGCCGAACGCTTGGCCTACAAACAGGTGGGTGACCTGACGTTGGCACATTTATGTGACAGAAGAATAATCTGCAGTGGATTATTCTAAACTCGATATGATGTCACCAGAAATCTGCCTCGGTTTATCAACTTTCAGAAAATGTCAAGGAAAGAAAAGGGATAATTAATACTTGGTCGAATTCTTCGCCGTGTGTCGGCCGCTTCAGTGTTTGGTTTAATTGAAAATCTGACATTTTCACTCAACGCATTAATGTCTAAACAGAAGAAAAAAGTGAAAGGCCTGTCACTTATCTCAAACACCCACGTCTAGGAATGTGTTATATATAAGCTTGGCTTTCCAACATGTACGGCTCTTACTCCCTTTCATCCGGTGTTATGTCTGCTTAGGAAAACATACAAGAGGTTTTCTCTAAACTCTTCAGAAAAAATGTTGACCTGAAACGTGTTGTATGGATTGCACTGAAAATCGTTTGCTCAAAAAGTAATTTCCCCCTAAAATAATTAAAATTTTATTTCTATAGCGCCAACATATTCCGCGCCACTGTACAATTCATGGGAAACAAATACAAACAAGACATTACAAAGTCAAAGACAAAGACAAAGACATTCAAAGTATCAAAGAAGAAGAGTGATAACTAGAGTTGAGCCAATATGTTCAGAATCGTTTGCCGAATCTGAATTTGCCATATTCGTGCCATATTGTTACCCTATTTCTGCCGAATTTATGTTTGATGATCGGTTCCAAATATATTTGGTCATCTCTACTCCCATTGACTCCAGTGACATTCGGCTGTGTTTGGCGAATATTGTAATATTCGCCGCCGATCATGATTGGAACCTAATTTTGAAAAATTTGCTCAACTCTAGTGATAACCCTGCTCACAAGAAGTGATACAAAAGGTAAAAAGTGCTTGAAATTGTTTGGTCCTGTCATCTGTATTCAGATACAAAATTAATGGAGTTTGGGGGATCAAAAAGGGTTTTGAGATGAAATGTAGGAAGGGGAAACTTAGAGAAGTTAGAATAGGAGGTGAAGTGATAGGCCTGTCTAAAAAGATGCAATTTTAAGGGCAAGCCTAAATTTGTGGACACTGAGGTTTATCCTCATTGACTGGCGTAGTGCATTCCAGAAAACTAGTCCAGCACAAGAGAAGTCTTAGAGACGGGTCCAGGAGTTTTGGATTATGGTGGATGCTAGTCTTAGATCATTAGTAGGGTTGAGCATTCCGATACTGCAAATATCGGGTATCGGCCGATATTAGCTGTATCGGACTTCCGATTCCGAGTACCGATATTTTCGTCATATCGGATACCGGAATTGGAATGTCACTGTCACTGTCAGTGTCCGTCGGTCGGGTCTGTCAGGAGTCAGCGGCACTTACCCGGCAGAAGATCTCCGGTGGTCTCGTCCTGGACTGCTTGATGGCCGCCATCCTCTTCTCCCTGGCGGTCACATGCAGTTTCTCACGATAACTGCAGTGACTGCTGGGTAATCGCGGCCGTAAAGCAGTCCGATGACGTCACCGCCAGGGAAGCAGGTAATCAGCTGTGCTGCGCCGGGATGTCAGGCTCTGCCTGGCATTCCGATGTAGCAGAGCTGGATCGTCGTGGGACCCTCGTTACTATGTACTGCGTCGGACAGGTGGTATACTGTTGGTTTGTTTTTTTCCTTTTTTTACAGGAGATCGATGGCGTCGCAGGAATGAGAGAGTAATAAAATTAATGAAAACTGTGTTGTCTCTTTTATTTCATTAAAATACTTTTTTCTGGCTGTGTCTTTTTTTTAAAACATTTAAAAACTTTGGGATTAATAATGGATCGGTGTCTTATTGACGCCTCTCCATTATTAACCGGGCTTATTGTCACCGTGCAATCAACGGTAACATTAACCCCTTATTACCCCGCTTGCCACCGCTACAGGGCAAGTGGGAAGAGCCGGGTAAAGTGCCACAATTGGCACATCTTTTGATGCGCCAAATGTGGGGCTGCTGTAGCCTGGTATTATCAGGCTGTTGAGGGCCAAAATCCATGGGCCTTGACAGTCTTTTAATACCAGGCCGCAGCAGTCTGCATTTTACTTGGCTGGTTAACAAAAATAGGGGGACCCCTACGCCGTTTTTTTTTTTTCGAGGGGATCCCCTATTTTTGTTAACCAGCCAAGCTAAACAGACTGCTGTGGCCTGGTATTATCAGGCTGGCAAGGTCCATGGATATTGGATCCTTACCAGCCTGAAAAACCAGGCCTCAGCAGTCTGCTTCATCTGGCTGGTTAACAAAAATAGGGGGGACCCCACGCCATTTTTTTTTCGAAGGGAACCCCTATTTTTGTTAATCAGTTCCCTCTGACGTCACTGATTGTGTCCCTGGCTGACCTGAAGTGAAAGTGGAAAGCAATCAATTAAGCTTTCACTTCCTCTCCTGTCAGCCAGGAGAGGAACTCATTCATTTGGGGGTTTACTGTGAGGCTGCAGCATTAGCTGCGGTCCCTGCAGTAAACATTAACCCTTTCTGAAGGATTACACCGTGGGACCTGACTGTGCATGGGATAGGTAAGAATAATTTTGCTTTTTTATTTTATTTTTATTACAGGAAATGGTTTTTGCAGTAAAATAAAAGATGGTCAAAAACATGTGTCTTTATTTCATTAAAATGATTTTTAATTAAAGTGTGTGTGTTTTATTTTTATTTCATGCAATAGGATTAATAATTGATAGTTGTCTAATTGACAGCTCTCAATTATTAACCTGGCTTAAGGTCACCTTTCAATAGCAAGGTGGCTTTAACCCCATATTAACCCATTCGCCACCGCTACAGGGCAATGGGAATAGACGGGCAAAGTGCCAGAAAGGGCGAATCGAATTATAGATTTGTCTTTTCTGGGATGTCTGGGGGCAGATGTTAGTAGCCAGGGGGGGGGGCAAAAATAATGGTCCCTCTCTGGGCTATTATTATCTGCCCCCACTCGCTGGCTTTGTCTGTCTGGTTGCGAAAATAGGGCGGGAGCCCACGCATTTTTTTTCAACAATTTTACACCTCATATATATATATACATGTCATTGAATTTGTGACACAATATATATATTTATATTTATAGTTCATACACTTCTACATAGTATAATAGCCGCTAATTCAATTGCCGGCTTTTGTGAAAATGCAGAACCCGACATGAAATGACACATGGTTTACATAGAGTTAACCATGTCATTTCAAGTTGTTTGATCTATTGTTTTCACTAACAATTACATGAGTGGCTGTGTGCAACATTTCACACCTGTAGGGGTTAATTAAAGGTGTAAATTCGTAGCAAAAAAGTCAGTTTTTTTTTACAACGAATTTACACCTTTAATTAACCCTACAGGTGTGAAATTTTGCACACAGCCACTCATGTAATTGTTTGTGCAAATCAGATATCAAACTACATGAAAAGACATGGTTAACTCTATGTAAACCAAGTGTCATTTCATGTCGGGTGCTTCTGTCTTTTCACAAAAGCGGCTTTACCCGGCAATTGAATCAGAGGCTATTTTACTATGTAGAAGTGTATATAACTATAAATATATGTATATATATGTCACAATGACATGTATATATATATATATATATATATATGTATTCTATGTGTGTATATTTAGTGTTTACAAGGAAAGAAAGAGGTTTTTTTAGTTACGATATTTCTGTCCCATGACTTACATTGGATTTCCGGTATCGGTATCGGGTATCGCGATATTTTTTGGATATCGGCGATACCATTCCGATACCGATACTTTTGGATATCGGAAAGTATCGCTCAACTCTAATCATTAGCACAACAGAGAGCATGGGTAGGATGGTAGGAAGAGATGAGAGAGGAGTTATGGGACATTGCAACACTGTAGAGCACTTTGTGGATGACAGTGATAGCTTAGTATTGCATTCTGTAGTAGATGGGCAACCAGTGCAAGGACTGGCACAGGGTGGAGGCATCTGTGTATCGGCTGGAAAGAAATAGGAGTCTGGCTGCTGCAATCGAGAAAGATTGAAAAAGTATTACCGTAATAATGCAAAAAAAAACACACTATTAAAGAGGTTGTCTGGAATTTTTTAAAATTTTTGATGGGTTAAAAATGTGTTAAAATAAAAAAATAACCATTAGTTATCTACTTAATCCTTTGCCGATTCACTCCAGTAATGAAGCACACATCGCGTCCTCACTCACATGACTCCTGCAGCCAGTCGTTGGCCTCATCAGTGACACCTTCATTTTATCTAATTTATCACTTCTAAAACCCTAAAAGAGAAATAAGAGACATGATTCTGATTATTACTGCTGAGAACCACACATATCAAAGGGAGTCTGTCACTAGGTTTTTGCTACTCGATCTGAGAGTGGCTGATGTACGGGCAGAGACCCTGATCCCAGCGATGTGTCACTTACTTGGCTACTTGCTGCAGTTTTGGTAAAATCTGAGTTTTGTCTGCTGCATATCTAGCAGTTCTCTGAATGTTGAGCTGTGTGTAACTCCGTCCAGACCTGATTGGTGCTTTTGTGTACAGTGTGCATAGGCATAAATCTGCGATCGGCGTTGTAGTGGGGTTATACAGACTTCACGAGGGATACATGTTACCAGGTTTACTAGTCCTCTAGTGATAATTCCTCTATATAAAACTGTGATTTTATCAAAAATACAGCAATCAGCCAATAAGTGACACATCACTGAAATCAGTGTATCTCTACATTAAGCTTCTCCCATATTAGTTTTTTTTTTAAATCCTGTTGACAGATAACTTCAAAAGGCATTAATTGCCAGCTCTTCCTGACATCTGAGAGGCCCTCGGAAACAGGGGAGACGCTTTGATTCTGGATGAGTTTTACAATCTCCTGAACACCGCAGAAGAGAAGACTCCCAAACCTCCTGGGAAACAGTTCACTTGCTGTACATGGTCCTAGGATTTTTCTTCCGACATTCACATTGATCTGTTCCGGGAAAAAAAAATGTTCCCATTTCAAAAGTTATGTATACTCGAGGACAATTTAAGTACAAATATTCTGATTTTTTTTGCTATAAGTGTGAAAAAAAGGCAATTATTGTCAGCTTACCAAGTTAGCAAAATCCACTTCCCATTAGGTGCACGGGGAAAAACATAATAGAAAACCACCAATAAAAGCGATAAAGGATAATTGATGTGCACTCGAAATTATCAATAGCGAGGTGCTAGTGTCATGGAATAAATCCCAAACTAGTAATATAAATAGCACTGCACTCTCAAGGCGGAATTACATGCATAATATAACAAATTTTTATTTATACAACCAACCAACTAGAGAAGCATGATAATCAAAGCGACATGAACATAACGTTTCGACTCCTCCCGAGTCTTTTTCAAACGCCGCTATGAATAAATAATAACAAACATGGTTAAAATAAACAAAAAATAACAAATATATTACAAACAACAGAACAAAATAAATAAAACATTTCGCCAATTGTATACTATGGAAGTGTATATACATTAAGACCAACAGGCACCAACCGTATGCCGAGAGTAAAGAAGGTGAATGGATAAAGTGGTGATTGGCATCAACCCAAAGTTGAGTATAGATAGAAAAGTCATGAAGTTCAAAAAAATTGGAGGACACTTATACCTGAAAACTGTTTCAGAGGAAGTTTTTCCAGAGGGCACCTAGTGTTTATTAATAAAAAGGAAGTTGGTACAAATTAGTTTAGGTGACAAGCTATAGTGGTACAACACTGGTGAGTAGTATGTATAATGATAAATACCTGTTGTAATAGAATAAATTAGAGCCAAAGTCAGGAAGAGGTATCTCCCCGGAGGAAGGCCTGGATGTAAAATGTAGGAGGAATAGGGGATTAAAATATATTGAGATGAAGAAAAGGATGGATATGCATGCAGAACCTATGAAAAACAAATACTGGAAGGTTGTTGGATGGGAAGAACTATCAAGTTGTAAGGTGTATAGTCTGTTCAGAGAAGAAATAGGGACATCAGTACTGTCATATTATAGGTAAACACGTGAAGGTAGTAAACCATGAAAAAAAGGGGGGCAAATATAACCTATGTAACCAATAGTCTAAAAGGGTCCCAAGTCAGAGTTGTATTACAGTAATGTGCAAAGCAAGCCGGCAAAAGATTAAAGAGGAAAAAAACTTGCACACGGCGAAAATTACTTATGGTGGTGTGAGACAGCGACGCTCCGCGTCTTGCTGGTTTGCAGTGTGTGTAGGAGTGAAGACGCGGGTTTAAAAGCCGGCAAGTATCGCCGGACCGGATGTGCGTCATCCGGACCGGAAGTGCCATAGACGGTAATGAAAGTGATACTGCGGCTGCGCAGAGTGCATGGGGATGTGAACCATGAATGGTGCAATGCGCCTGTGTAGTATGGAGGCAGGGAAATGATGTAAACAAAGCGAAAAAAAAGGGGAAGTTGTTTAAAGAACAGTGGAGTTATAGGAAAAAGAGGAAAAGAGCAGGCGGGGGGAGGGGATGGTGAAGAGCAGGGGGGGAGAGAAATGAGTGGACATGATATAACTGTAAACTGTATAGAGACTGGATAGGGGGAAAAGGAAGGGAAATGAAGGAAAATGGGGTACTGATTCCTCCTACAAATGTAATAAATAAAATGTAACAATTAGTCTTGTGCTATTAGCCAGGTGGACTCACCAGTGTTGGTTATACTCAGCGGGTCTAAGAAAGATAGGGGACATAATTAGAAAAAATGAAATGTACTATGCAATCACATTCAATTTTAGACAGACCAATCGATTTCACGTTTAGACCTCGTGGTGACAATGTATCCAGGGTATATATCCAGAATGTCTCTCTTCGTTTGAGTATTTTTATGTGGTTACCCCCCCTGCGTGGACGTGGGACGTGTTCTAGAACCTGAAACTTAAGCTGTGCAACCGTGTGTTTTGCCTTAGCAAAATGATTGGCAAAGGAAGCCACGTTTTACCACATGTATAGTGGACTTATGTCCGGCTATCCTGTCCTGATGTGTTGAGTAGTCTCCCCTACTAGAGGAGACCACAAGGACATTTGATGACATAAACTACGAAGTTAGAGTCGCATGTAAAATAGCCGTTAATTGGGTATGATTTTCTGTTCGTGGATGTAGTACATTATCAGATTTGATCCGTTGGAACAGGCCGCACACCCAAGAACGGAAAATGTGCCCTTGCGTCGGGTGTGTAGTAGTTTTTGGTTGTAGTTGGATGTGAGCTACCAATGTCAGCCTCACTACCCTGTCCTTGATATTGGTAGGTCTTCTGGTGCTGAACAAAACAGGGTTTTGAAAGGAGTAATATCGGGTATGATTGAGCTAAAAGGGGCAGTGTTTTTTATGGTGGCATAGATTTTGGGCATAAAGGGATGGTGCGTATGCACAAATGGTACTCTATCGATGGATTGTCGTGGTGGGGGAGGGATGGAGGCGACTTTGCTAATGTCATCTCTTTGTTGAGTAGTCTTTCGGATAATGCCTTTCTCTGAATTTGTCGGCCATGGTTTGGAGTTGGTGTCACATGTTGTAGAATTTGTCACTATACGTGTGACCGTTTGAATTGGAGCGGGGCAAGCTATTTTTGGTGGACTTCGGATGGCAACTTGAATAGTGAAGTAGACTATTGCAGTCCGTAGGTTTAGTGAAAAGACGGTTGACAAGTTCCCTGTTTGATCTTTGATTACTACTGTATAGGAATGGGATGCGTGAGTCATATAGTGAATAGTGAACTGTAATTCGGGGAAGATTGAAATTAAGGTAATGAGAAACATAGTAGATTGTCCGACGTACCATTCCAGATGAGAAAAATATCATCGATGTATCGATGGTAAAGTGACACATGTTGTAAAAAAAAGTGTATGGTTATACACATATTCAGACTCAAAGCAATCCATGTAGGCGTTAGGTATGCCGGAGCTACGTGGATCCCATTGCGGTCCCCCGCCTCTGTACATAGAAGGTATTCCAAATAGGAAAAAATTTTTCATATAGCACCATTCGAGAAGATCTAGACTGAATTGGATGGAGTTGGGTGATAAGCTAGACTTATCCAGCAGTCGTTTAGTGGCCCTAACCCCTTGTCGTGGGTAATGGACGTATACAGGCTACACACATCAAGTGAACCAGAAGGCTCGTAGTTGGTATTGTACCCAGTTGTTTTATAATGTTAAGAAAGTGCCCTGTATCCAGGAGGAAGGACCTTGTCCTTTGTCAGGGGTGTGAGAATCTTTTCTAAATAGATGGACAGTGGGGCTAAAAATTGATTCGGTCGATGCTACAATCGGCCTACTGGAGGATTATTCAAATCTTTATGAATTTTGGGTAGGGTGTAGAAAACCGGGGTAATCGGATAATCGTTTTTAGAAAAGTAGCGGTTTTGGAGTCAATTACGGATTTGTCCAGGGCGGATTGAATAAGACCCTGTATTTTCATTTTGATATAGGGGTTGGGTCCTGGAGACCACCATATATGTGTCTGTGTCAGAGAGTTGTCTATCAATTTCATGGCGTATTGGGTTTGATCCTTCACCACAATGGCGCCCCCTTATCTGAGGTTTAATTACGATCTGGAGTTAGAGGTAAGGAAGTAAATGCTTGTTTCTCATCCGGGGAAAGATTCGAGTGAGTAGGAAGAAGCCTAATCTATGTGATGTGATAGGTGACTTCACTTCACGATTACTAAAGAGATAAATGTCTCCACCGGGGTGGTATACGTGTGGGGAGAGAATGCACTCGGATTCGGAGCCCAAGTGTAGAATAGATAATTCAAGGAGGGGGTGAGTGAGGTATCAAGAGGTGACGTAGAGAATGCGTTTTTAATCTTAGATTTCTTAAAATCGTTGCAGGTCCTGTTCAATTGAAAGGAATTCCAGTTCGGGGTTGGGCAGAATGATAGTCCTTTTGGAGGACTGAAAGTTCCGTTGGAGTGAGGGAGTAGCTGGAATATTTTACCACCTGATTGGGTAGCCTACCTGTGAACGAGTAGTCATTTTTTCGTTGCGATCTTTGGTGCGCTTGTAGGGTGATGGCCTCCCCTGCGGCCTCGGGATAAAAAGGTTGCTGTTTGATCCTGCAGAGGACTCGCTGCCAGAACTGAAAGATCCCCTCCTTTGGTGCGAGGTGGTCTCTGCCAATGCCCGGTCGGTGAATCGTTCCATCTATAAACTCTATTCTGGGAGTAGTCCTCTTGATCCTCTGAAATTTGAGTCTCTTGCGTCTTGAAGAACTTTTTGGTGTTCCGCAATGATTTTGTCCGTTTTATTTTTCAAAATAGACCAGTCCGTGGAGGATAAAGCACTACTCAATTGGATTTCAATAGAATCAATGCAGTTACGGGTTTCAGTGATTTCTTCTGCAAAAACTCGATAGTAAGGATAATTATATCTAATGAACACTTGTTCAAAATTTTCTGGTATTTTTCGCAGAATTCTTTATTATCAGAAAAAAAGGGTGGGGCGCAATGGCATCTAGACCCCTGGGGATTTATTCTGCCGATGATATTCGGCTAGAGTTGTGCAATTGCAAGTCGAATGAGACTAGTTTAGTCTCGTTTCTCGTAATCACGTGTCCTTAAATCTACTGCTGGTGTTTTAAGGAACTCGGTAGAGTTAGTGACTTGAGAAAGAATACTGGCATAGTCTCGGGGTTCATATGCAAATGTACTGTTAGACATTTGGCTATTTCGGTGCAACACCAAGAAGGGATACAATAAAGGATAATTGATGTGCACTCGAAATTATCAATGGAGGTGTAGTGCATGGAATAATCCAAACTAGTAATATAAATAGCACTGCACTCTCAAGGCGGAATTACATGCATAATAAAAATTTTTATTTATACAACCACCAACTAGAGAAGCATGATATCAAGGACATGAAAAAATGTTTCGCCTCCCGAGTCTTTTTCAACGCCGCTTGAATAAAAATAAAAACATGGTTAAATAAACAAAAAATAACAAATATATATAAAACAACGAAAAAAAAAATAAAACATTTCGCCAATTGTATTATGGAAGTGATTACATTAGACCAACAGGCACCAACGTAGGCCAGAGTAAAGAGGTGAATGGATAAAGTGGTGTTGGCTTCAACCCAAAGTATGAGTATAGATAGAAAAGTCAGAAGTTAAAAAAATTGGAGGAATTATACCTGAAAAGTTTCAGAGGAAGTTTTTCAGAGGGCACTAGGTCTTTTAAATAAAGGAAAAGTTGGTACAAAATTGTTTTGGTGAAAGCTATAGTGGTACAACCCCCCCCCCCCCCGGGGAGTTAGATGTTTATGAAAATCCTGTTGTAATGAATAAATTAGGCCAAAGTCAGGAAGAGGTTCTCCCGGAGGAGGCCGGGATGTAAAATGTAGGAGGATAGGGATTAAAATATATTGAGATGAAAAAAGGATGGTATGCATGCAGAACTATGAAAACAAATATGGAAGGTTGTTGGATGGGAAAAACTATCAAGTTGTAAGGGTTAGTTGTTAGGGGGGGGGGGGGGGAAAATAGGGAATCGTCTGAATATTATAGGTAAACACGTGAAGGTGTAACCCATGAAAAAAAAGGGGGGCAAATATAACTATGTAACCAATAGTCTAAAAGGGTCCCAAGCAGTTGTTTTCCAGAATGTGCAAGCAAGCCGGCAAAAGATTAAAGGGAAAAACTTGACACGGCGAAATTACCTTATGGGGTGTGGACAGCGCGCTCCCGCGTCTTTGGTTTGCAGTGTGCTGTAGGAGTGAAGACGCCGGGTTTAAAAGCGGCAAGTATCGCGGACCGGATGGCGTCCGGACCGGAAGTGCCATAGCGGTAATGAAAGTGATACTGCGGCGCGCAGAGTGCATGGGGATGTGAACCATGAATGGGCAATGGCCTGGCCTTACTAAGGAAACACCGGTTGACAGTTAAGTTTCGGTTTGAACCGTCCCACGCCGAGGGGGGGTAACCACCCTAAAAAATACTAAACGAAGAGAACATTTGGATTATCCTGGATACATGTCACCACGAGGTCTAAACCGTGAAATGTTGGTCTGTCTAAATTATGGATTGGGTTAGTAATTTTTTTTATAATATGTCCCCTATCTTTTTTGACCGCTGAGTATAACCAAACTGGGGAGTCCCTGGTAATAGCCAAGACTAATGTTACATTTTATTTTTACATTTGTTGGGGAACAGTACCCTTTTCTTATTTCCTTCTTTTCCCCCTTTCGTTTACAGTTAAGTTACTTCCCTCTTTCTCCCCCCTGTTTCCATCCCCCCCCCGCTGCTTTTTCTCTTTTTTCCTATAACTCCATGCTTTAAACAACTTCCCGTTTTTTTTCGTTGTTTCACATTTCCCTGCCCCCATATACACAGGCGCATTGCACCATTCTGGTTACATCCCCCGGCACTCTGGCAGCCGCAGTTATCACTTTATTACCTCTATGGCATTCCGGTCGGATGGCACATCCGGTCCGGCGATATTGCGGTTTTAAACGGGTTTCCTCTACAGACACTGCAACAGCAAGAGAGGGACGCGGTCTCACACCACCCTAAGGTAATTTCGCCGTGGCAAGTTTTTTTTTAACTTTTGCCGGTTGCTTTGCCATTAGGAATACAACTCTGACTTGGGACCCTTTTT